>JAMPIV010011255.1:0-398550 GCA_024509875.1 Oreohelix idahoensis | reverse complement strand
TAACCAAACCTCAATGCTGGACATCATTCCATAATAAAAGTCAAATTATTTCTCATAACCAATATATGAAATCAAATATATTATTATTATGATATCATTACAATGTGTTGCAAATCCGCTCCCAATCTAGGACAGGACTTGATATACTCAAAGTTCCACAATGGACACAATCTCGCATCTTCAATGATGTGCTGCGAAAATATCAATAACACAAATCTTAAAGACAACTGGTAAATCTCTCAATACAATCCTGAAAATAATTTATTTAAATGTGGCCGAGTGATCTTTTGGCCCGTATATCACTAACTAAGCCTTCTTAGATAATTACATGGTACAATGTTATAAATTCCCCCTCAAAAAAGTGAGAAAAAAAAAAATCTACTAACATGTCATTATAACATTGGACTGTATATCAGGAAATATATATATGACAGAAGAATCATGTGGAATCGTGTGGGCATCTGGACAGAATGTCCGCCATTACATTATCCGAACCACGGATAGCTCGAACCGAGAAATGAAATGGTTGAAGAGCTATGGCATAACGAGTGGACCTCGAGCTCTTCAAGTTTTTGCTCTGAATAGCAGTAAGCGCTTTCTGGTCGGTTTCCACAATGAAATGTGCGCCTAGAAGAAATCTTTGTAACTTCAGAATAGACCATACCATAGCCAATAACTCACGGTCTAAAACCGAGTAATTCTTTTCTGCAGCATTTAATTTCCTAGAGATATACATCACCGGATGCAGAGTATCAGAATACTCCTGCATTAGTGCTGCCCCAATCCCAGTTGACGAGGCGTCACTTCGAAGAACAAAAGTCTTCTCAATAGTAGGTAACCTAAGAATAGGTGGAGATGAAAATAGGTCTTTAACCTGGTCCAATGAGGATTGACATTCTTTTGACCAGCGGATCAAATTAGGCGACCCTTTCTTCAATAAAGTAGAAAGCGGTGCCATAATGGAGGACAGATTCGGAATGAATCGTCCGTAGAATTGGATCAAACCTAATAGACTCCTTACTTGTTTCTTTGTCTTAGGGACCGAAATGTTAAGTATTTTTGAAACATTGTGGTCCTCTGTCTTTAAAAGACCATGACCAACACGATGACCTAGGAAAGAAATCTCACTAAATCCTATAAAGGCTTTAGAGGGTTTTGCAGTCAAGTTATACTCGCGAAGAGTAGACAGTAATTCGTATAAACCCAAATAGTGATCTTCCCAGGAATCACTGAATAGACAGATATCATCTAGATATGCTATGACATCTGTACGATATGCGAGAATTCGCCGCATCATGCGTACGAATGTAGCAGGGGCGTTCATAAGACCAAAAGGCATGAAATTCCATTGGAATAAACCCCTAGGTGTAGAAAAAGCTGTAAAAGGTTTGGCACGTTCAGTTAGCGGGACTTGCCACTAACCTTTAGACAAATCTAGTTTGGTAAAGAATCTAGAATTAGAAAGTTTATTGAGTAGCTCTTCTAATGAAGGCATAGGTTCAGCGTCGAACTTCGTAACTTGGTTCAATTTGCGATAATCTACGCAAATGCGAATGTTATTATCCTTCTTTCGAACAATAACCATAGACGAAGAGTATGCTGAAGTGGATGGTTCAATGATTTCCAAACGTATCATTTCATCCAATTCTTTTTCGACTTGAGACTGGAAATGGATAGGTATTGGATAGGGTCTGACTCTGATAGGATTATGATCAGTTAGCACAATGTCATGTTCAATGACATGTGTGTGTCCCGGGATGTCTGTAAGAACATCCTGAAATGTTTGCAACATCGAAGAAACTTGTCGATGTTCCTCAGCGGAAAGATTTGGAGAAACGGTCACGTTTTTCCAAGATTCCGTAGAATAAAGTGGGACCATAGAAAGAGGAAGATTGACATCAGAAAAAGTAGTTTCCTCATCCTGTATAACTGACAGCGATGAGTATTGACCATGAGGTACTTGAGAATTGTCCGTTGCCTGGAAAATAGGCTGCAAATAGTCTGGTCTTTCATGAAATTCCGTGAGCATATTTATGTGGAAAGTTTTATGCTTTCCATCAATATCGACAACATAGTCGACATCAGAAATTTTGGAGACTATTGCATATGGACCTTTCCATGCAATTAGAAGTCTGTTCTCCCTTGAAGGAAGTAGGACGAGAGCTTTGTCACCTGGACAAAGTTGTCGTAGACATCTATTCTTATTCGCAAACTGCCTTGCCTTTTCTTTAGCAAATTCGGAAGACGAAGTTGCTAGTCTGCATGCCTCAATGATTTTTTTCCTAAGAGCAATGACGTACTCATAAGAAGACTGAGTCTCATCGCTAATATTATCGGCAGTGATTAGATCGTGAAGTAAAGACATAGGGCCGCGCGGTTGCGCGCCAAAGACAAGTTCAAAAGGGGAAAACCCCGTATGTTCATTGGGGACCTCTCTATACGCAAAGAGAGCCGCGGGTAAGACCCTGTCCCAATCCTGAGGATGATCCTCAGTTATTTTACCCAGTAAAGTTTTTAGAGTCCTATTTAAACGTTCGACCAACCCATTAGACATTGGGTGATAGATACTGCTGAGAGACCTTTTTATATGTAGCATAGACATTACCTGTGACATAGTGTCTGATATAAGTTGAGTGCCATGGTCTGACAATATTTCTCCGGGAAAAACCCAAGCGAGAAAATATCAGCCAAAGAGCGTCTGCGATATCAGCAGTTGAGATGCTCTTGAGAGGTATTGCCTCTGGCCAACGTGTGCACATATCGACACATGTAAGAATAAATTGATGCCCTCTAGCCGACTTAATTCTAAAAGGACCGATAATATCTATTGCCATTTTTTGAAAAGGGCGAATTGGAATGTCAGCAGCCTGAATAGGCGCAGCATGTCGTGGTCCTTTAGATTTGACCTCCTGACATACTTTGCAAGAGCGACAGTACATTCGTATGTCCTTGCTCACAAATGGCCAAAAGAAAGCCGCAAGAACCCTCGACTTTGTACGGGAAAAAACCCATATGTCCAGCACATTGCGAGTCATGAGCATGTTGCAATATTTGCACCCTCATGCTCTTAGGCACAAGAATTTGTGAATGAGTGGATGTAGTCGAGTCTTGTACCATACGTACAAGTACGCCGTTCTTCATAGAAATCCAAGATTTTCTATTAGTATTTTGATTAGGATCACCTTTTTTTGCTAGAATGAAGAATTTTTGTAACGACGGATCTTCTTCTTGCAATTTGATAAATGAGTCACGTGTAATAGTCAAGTGACTATTTTGTTCATTTACTTCATCATTATTAGTTAATGAAGTTTGAGGTGGATCCAGAGCATGTGCTCTTGTGACCACCGTATTGGTAGCTTCAATGTTTTGCTCTTCCCAAACAGCAATCTGCTGTGGGGTACATTCCCTAACTCCGTGAATACGACCAATAATAAGGTCCGCAATAGGGTTTGGAAGTAGACACGCGTGGACCTCTCCCGTGAAGAAAGGAGTAGCAATATGTATTATGGCAGTAGGATATTTTTCCAACGTGCCACCAAATGTGACACATTTGATGACCTTTCCTGTAGCACAGAATGGATCTACAAGAGATTGCCTAACCCCGACAGTAGTACATCCAGAATCAAACAACACCGAGACTGGATTACTATTTACAAGCCCCTTATGTAATATAAGAGAACCTCTCCCATCATGAGCAACATTAGCAGGAAGAGCGGGCAAAGGATGACCACAGCTTAGAGTACTAATGGTTTTCGGATCAAATAAAGTACTGCATTGGATACATTTATTTGCCCTACCAAAGTCAAAAGATGAGCATCCGATAGCATTATGGTCTTTATCATTATTAACCTGTTTATCTGCTCCCTGAGATTCTTGTTGAACAGAGTTTGTCTGTTGATATCTTTTTCTCTTCTGTTGCGATCTACCGCGACCATTATTGCCTCTGCAATTATCATTAAAGTCCCTACTGTAATTTTTATCCTGGTTTGCGTTCCAGTTTCCATAACTGTCATTACCATCTCTATGCTGTTGAGAACCTCTATTATCTTGGTATTGAGGTCTCTGCAAAAAATATTTTCCTCTATACCGATTACCTTTATGAAAATTTCTAAAGTTACCGGGAATAGAATACCGTGTAATATTAGGTTGTCTCCAGTTCTGGGAAGAAGAATCTCCCTGAAATTGATTACCATGGTTCTGGGCATAATTACGGTTACTCTTTTTATTGAAATTTTGCTGGCTACCCTGAAATTTACGCATAAAATTCGGGCCATAAGGTGCTGCCGAAGCAACTGGCAGACCTTCTTTTACCTTAGAGTTGCTAACGGTTATGTGAGGATGTGCAGTAACATACTGGCTACAGTATTCTTCCATTTCTTTTATATTTTTAGGCTTACGCTCATGAAGAAAAGAAAGAAAAGCTTCATTAACAGAAGACATAACCTTGTCTCTAAGAAGTAAGTCCATGAGGGCTTCAAATGTACTTTCTGTCTTAGAAAGCTCAACCCATCGTAAAAAAGTAAGACGTATGCCTGAGATGAATTCTGAGAATTCAACTCCAGTTTCTGGTAACATGTTTTTAAATTTAAGACGATATCCGTCTTCGTTAAGTTGGTACTTCTTTAACAATGCCGCCCTGACAACCTCATAGTTGTTCTTGTCAGGCACATCTACCATACCCAACAAAGTCAAAGCATCACCTCTAAGTATCTTGGACAGATGATAAACATATAATGTTTTATCTATATTATGCACCTTACATGCACTTTCAAATCTATCTAGATAAAATGTTATATCATCAATTGAAGCATTGAATGCTGGTAAATTAAGCTTGAAATCAACAGCATTAGACTTATTAGCAGATGATACCTTATTAGCATCATTAGCATTACTAGATAACTTCAACTTTTCTAACTCCAAAGCTAAGAGTTTTTCTTCATGTTCCATTTTTGCTTTTCTCTCATCAGACTCTCTTTGTAACCTTCTTTCCTCAGCCTCAGCCTGTAACTTTCTTTCCTCAGCCTCAGCCTGTAACTTTTTTTCTAATCTTTTATTTTCAGCCTCTATTTCAAGTCTCTTATTTTCAGCTTCTTTTTCAAGTCTCTTATTTTCAGCTTCTTTTTCAAGTCTCTTATTTTCAACCTCAGCCTGAAGTCTCTTCTCCTGAGATTCTGCTTCTCTTTTTTGTTTTTCCATTTCCATTTGTAATCTCTTTTCATCTACCTGCATCTGCAGTTTTAAATTTTCAGCATCTATTCTCTTTTGTTCAGTTAGTTCTTTCATTTTCTTTTCCTCCGACTTCAATGCCTTGGCATATTGAACAGTCGCAAATTCTTCTAATTTATCACCTGTCTTCCCAAGGGCTTTAACCTGCTCAATAAAGTACTCAAATGTAGACATGATGTCTAAAATGTGAGTACAGAACCTGAAATAATTAATTATCTTATTTCAATCTTAATAGCAACAAGACTTAATAAAGTGCTTGTATAATTACTATGTTTACTCCAATCTCTGTGGGAAACAAGACTTAACACCAATTTGTATTATCAGTTGTACAATAATATCACAAGTCACCTCTTAATTATCAGTGCACTACCCAAATCAGTGCATAACCATCAGTTATTTATTATAACTGCACTACAATAGTGCATAAGCAACAAACCACCAGCTAGTTATGATAAGTGCACTATAGATCAATAGTGCATGAGCATATATGTAACAATAGTGAAAGCTAACTATGCAAGAACTATGCAAACAATAACAAGACAATGTAAACAATAACAAAGTACCAACAATGTAAACAAAACAAAGATCAAAGTCAATGTAAACAATAACAAAGATCAGAGTCAATGTAAACAATAACAAAGATCAACGTCAATGTAAACAATAACAAAGATCAGAGTCAATGTAAACAATAACAAAGATCAAACAATACGAAAACATTCGCATAAGTCAAATAAATAAACAGCGAAACTAAAAAGAATATGATGACAGAATGCGAAGATATGACAAACAAATGACGCTACAGTGTATACACAAAAATTTACGTGAAGAACTGAATAATAGAAAAGAGGAGACCTACAAATACAAACAATTGAAATCGAAACTAAAAAACAGAAAGAAAGAGAGAAACAAAAAAAAAATATACAAAAAACGAAAATAAAGCACAACTCGTCACAACTAAACAGATATAGCAACGATTGTCGCTAGCAAATTCCACAGTAGGAAATTCGCACAGTCCCTAACGAAAACGCTAACAGTAGAACCTCTGTGGCGTGGTATCTTCTACTGAAAGACACCGCCCAACCGAGAAAACCCGCTGAAATATAAACATATAAATACAAATCCAAATAACATATAACATGTAAACATATAAAGAGTGCGAAAAATGTGATAGACAGAAGGCTCAGTTAGAACATAAGGGCACAGTTCACAAACAAAACAGGCCACTTAACTTCTATGTATCCACAACGTCAGCACAGTTCAGAACAGGATGTGATCAGCATTCTTAGGACAATGATCCAACGTTGATCCATATCTGCTCTCGTAAACTGCCATGACAAAGGAAATGAGCTTCTAACAGGAAACAGCTTCTGACAGGAAACAGCTTCTGAACTTGACCTTCTGAATCTGCAACAGTAATTCTGAGACCGGAACAGTTGTTACGGCACTTGTCCTTCTTCTCAACAGATCAGGAAATCCATTCGCTCGGTACTTGTCCTTCTATTTGTAGACAAACTTCAATACCGCCGAGCAGCGCCGGGTAGTTTCAAAATATCAACAACTGTCAGTACTGCTGCGTCTTTCAAAAAATTTCATCAAAGGTGATGAATAGCAACTGCAATGTTGTCTTGTAGTCTGCTGATGATGTCTGGGTTTGTTGACCCCCTTGAGAGTTGGTACCAGAATAAACCAACTATTGGCCACCATGAATTGATAAGGGTGGAATTAGGATGCCGTCAAATTACCACCTCTATCGACACCAGGTATTACAATGCAAGATGTGGGTGTCTTATCTGGTTTAGATTGTTGCTGTGTGTGTGTTGCAGTAGAACAGTTCAGGGTACACCACAGGCAACATGACGTGTAGAGTCATAAAAAATGGTAACTTCGCTTTAGGTTTATACCATTTATTGCACGCCACAAAACAGTCATGATACTTATGTTATCATCGGCATAGTACAACGAATGCAGCATTCAAACTCATGTTAACTGACAGTCATGTAGAAGTCAATACTCAATAGTTGTATGGAAAACAAATATCATAGCGAAGCTTGATAAATAATACATATAACTTCTGCAACCGTGGTCAGCTGCAGATCCTTAATGTTCATAGACAATAATAATTATTCCTTCCTGATGCTAGCAGATCAGATGTATACAATACGTCCGTTTACTG
The DNA here is from genome assembly GCA_024509875.1 of Oreohelix idahoensis. NCBI lineage: Eukaryota > Metazoa > Mollusca > Gastropoda > Stylommatophora > Oreohelicidae > Oreohelix > Oreohelix idahoensis. Next base: position 391,151 of record JAMPIV010011255.1, on the reverse strand, counting down.
TCTGCACGTGAGTAGCATACATGGATTACAGGTCAGCTCGACCTTTATAACCTTCCTAAGTCTAACCATCTGACTTGGACGTGATCTCTGATATAACGAATCCTGGAACACAGACAATAGTCTTGTTGGTCTAGAGCGACCCATAGATATATAACTAGTTCAGGTATAAAGATACCGGTGACTTAATCCTAGTCAAAGTACCTCTCCATTTTGAATCACACAGGCGAGCAAAAAGGCGACAAAATGACGAACCTCTAGATGATAGCCTAAAGTTCGATACAAGAGGAATTACCTTATTTCGGAAAATCAACCATGAACATATGCCTCCAGGCAGGCTTGAATAATACGGGGAAATAGTCTAGTTAGCTAACTAACTCACAAAGACAATGTATTTCCCTCAGAGAATCACAAGACGCAGTCGCGTCCGCTCGCTAATCAGTCCATTTCTCAACTCCCCGACCTGGGCGGAACAACAAAACGACAACCAAGTCGAGACATGCGCAGAGTGACAATCTCTGAGTCGCTGTTCACAATAAGACGATTCTAAGAACATTCGAGATAAAAGTCTTACACAGTCGCGCCTTTTATGGACATGAACAGAAGCGTTAAGAAAGGTTTCAAACATCTACAACAGTTGACTGATACTACCAAATAAGGAGATATGGTCACGCTTCGTTCAAGACATTATAGACCGAACGTGTCTCTATACAAGAGGAGGTAAACTCATAAAAAATAGCAGTCTCGATATATCGGGTTCTGTCCCTTTGACCATAAAATATATATAACATGCATTTCAGTCAAATAATGATCATACATACGAAAAACGATCATACAAAGACTTTGGAAAAAAAGTAATTATTTGTGCGTAACAATAGCATAAAAATAAGAAAGAAAGAAAGTGCGACAAATGAAAGCACACACTAAAATCAGTTCCACAAATGTACCGATACGGCCGGAGTGAAACAAAGATCGAGAGGGGCCGCTCCGTTCTGTCACACTATCTTCGTCATCTATCTAATATGTCACGACTACGTTTATAAGCAGCTTGTACTCTAAACCTTCAGATACGGCATTCTGATATTTGAAATTGTGAAATCTAAAGTTACGTATCACAAAGTCACTTCGGACAGAGTGATTCTTCATCGGCAGAATTCGACTACTTTTGCAGACTAACAACCTCAGCCATGATGTATTTATGTTGACATTTGAAATACTAAGTGCTCAGATTTCTTGATTTATGCGTTTATTATAATTTAATTTGTTCTTTTTTTCTTAATGATTAAGTCCCTATATATGGTAGGTATTACAACATATAAATCAATTTTTAAAATTATGTGTTTGGCCAAAAGGTAGAACAGCTCTCGTGTGTAACAATAGTTCTGTGTTAGAATCTCTATAAGGTCGCCCCGTGTAGTTCCCGGTGGTCTCTGAATAGACAAATATAACTACTGCACCCTCAGTCATGTCGTGCAAAGCGAGTGGTAAATTATGCAAAAGGGCTGTCAAACTCATCAATGAAACAAATAGCTGCAGACACAACTGCTGCAATAGCATGCCACTGCTTAGTGAAAGTTTCCTAAGCGACTAGTCGTAGTGGTGGCTCCATGCTCCGTAATGAGCGCAAAGGACATGATGATGATGATGATGAGGATCTCTATATGGTCAGAGTTACTTTCATGTATCAGACACATTGCGTATTAATATCGAGTCTCCAGTAGTGTTTCTCGTCTGCTTGCGATCTATCATCTGTTTGGAACCCAGGTGAAGACGTCGTGAATTCTATGCTATTTATTTGTTCTTGTTTCCTAGTTAAAACGTACGTACATTATACGTTTTCGTTCATCACACTAAACTTTATCAAATAATTTGTGTAATATCTCTGCAGAGATGTATGCGCTTGCTTATGGCCTGCGCAGGAATTTCATCTGAACCACAGTTTCTTATCTATTAGAAGTTTTCTTTATTTCTTTCTGTACCTGGGTTTTCACATTTAACTTGTAAATCCATTTTAGCTGACTACGAGTAGATGCCTGGAAGATCCTATAGGGCTGGTATATTCACAAGTTCCTTAAAGCGAACTCTCCTTTGTGTCTGTAGATGTGTGCTGTTGCATACTTTTTCATTATCTGCTATAATCTGACAAATAATTGACAGTATTCTGACGATGGTGCGCTATGAATTGTATTCTAAGAAACGTGTTTAAATTAAGTAATGATGATTTGAATTTCATATCCGTGCAGAATGGGTTAATCTGATTAGCTGACGCGTAATCTGGTAACATGGCCGAAGTAATATTTATTCTTATACATGTACCTGGATACATTCTTCGTCATGCAGCGTTGATTTTCTTTTCCAGGAATATGCAGATAATCGACCACTGTCTTTAATTATCCCTAATTCATATTTTTCCCAACACCTACTCACTATTCATATTGTCACTTTCTATCTTCCGTCTTTTTTTTTGGTCTCTATCAGAATTAAATTGTTTTTCCGTTTATTTTTTTCCCCATAAGTTTCTAGATGTGCCCGTGCAATTCTTCATTCACAGTTTCTTTTTTTCGGTGTTCTTTGCGCAATAATATATGATAGCAGAAATTCTAGAAGGTATGTAGTCTAGACGGACCATCAGCCTCTCGTATTCTTATCTCAGGCTAAGCATGAAAACGCAAGATTGCTGAGGTGGTCTTTATTGCTTCAACCTTATCAGTTTAGTATCCAATATATCCCAGGCAAATTGAACGTCGGTGCAGATTTCCTCAGTCGGCACCCCTGAGATCAAAATTAGAGTAATGGCAGGCGTAAGGAGAGATTTTGTCTATGTGTATCACTGGTTTTATAACTTGCCTTAGGCATGTTTTCAAGTGGGGAGATGTGTCACAAAATTAACCGTGATACAACGTTAAAATATCTCCAATGATACAACGTAGGGATAAAAACTAATGCGTAAGCTGCTAGAATACATGATCGCCCACGCCGCGGGTCATCACCCGCCATGGAAATTAAATTGTTAGACTTGAAGGCAAAACGGAACGGGATGAGAACGGAGATCAAAAGGGAAAATCTGACTGAACGCGTGCTTGAAACTAGCGAGGAAAAAAAGACGCAAGTGGTGGGGAAAGGAGGAAAAAGTCACGTTCCCCAAGTTGACATAAAGTAAAGAAATCGACAAAAGGGACCTTGGATATTATACGCCACAGTCATTTCTTGGACGCTTTTGCTATAACTTAGTCCGTTTATTTGAATGCAGTGATCAACGCATTCCAGAAGATTCTAGAAAATATTTGAAAAGTAACTTTTCTTAATAATAATGTTAGGAATATAAAACCTAGCTGGCCGGATGGCCCATCTTGAGCAGTGAAATAATATGCTTTCATTTATACAGACGGACAGATAATAAGAAAGATATTGACAAAAGACTGTGTTGTTCATATCAGCGAGCGTCTGCATTGAAATAAAACCTGTCACTAATTTTCAAAAAATTGTGGCCTTGAAGACGCAAGTGCTAAAATCTAGTTGGAATGAAGAGACGGGGTGGGATGGTGAATTGTGGCTAAAAATAACTTTAAAGGCAAAAATTGTGTAGGGGAAGGCAGGGTTGGTTCAAAAAACAAGTGTGTTTTTTTTTGTGAAACGCAAGTAGAGACGGACGGACCAACAGACAATAAGGCATACTTGACTGAGGTATGACTGAAATGACTTTTGGTAGGATATTTGAATTTGAAAAAAGAAAAGGCAGTGATTGGCCATAGATGAATATAGTATCGGCGCTCAGACGCGCATTTTGTGCCATTCAGTATAAGTTGTCCTAGTAGACACAGTGAATTATTAAGTGGTGTAATTCCCAGAAGCTATTGAAATATTTAGAGGGACGCCATCATAAGGCCAGCAGCTCAGCTGAGTTTTGCTAGCATTTAACTGTGTTCTATATTCATAATTCTGGTAAGACTGAAATTATTTCTTTGTACATTTTAATATTTGTTTAAGGTTTCGAGTGATTTGATACTGCAATAGCATAATCTGTCCCTTACAACAAGTAAGGATTTGCTCTAGACCCCCCGCCCCAGTTCAGGGTCTAGAGACAAATAAAATACATAAACTCCAGTAAGGATTATGAAGGACAGATCAAGTGTTGAGATCAGTGGAACATATCACCTATCCTATTCTATGGCAGGAAGCTAATGAACATATTTCAGAATCTGTAGTCTGGGAGAACTTAGCCTATATGAAACCAACTTGGTAAGATGTGTTGTTTGGTCAGAAAGATCTGACCCGTCTATGTGGTGTTGTTGTTGTGTAGTGTTGTGTCCAGAAATGGTTAGAGGATGGAATTCTGACACATGACTAATACTTTGATTGCAGAGCTGTGAGTTTCAGTTGGCACCACTGTGGTGTCAAATGAGTTGTTGAATATTACCAGAGTGGACCCGTGCAGTAACATTTTGTCAGAGCAGCCTATTATAGCCCCCAAGCACGGAGAGGTGGGGCCACCAACCTTCTGATATTGCCCCCAAGCACGGAGAGGTGGGGCCACCAACCTTCTGATATAGCCCCCAAGCACGGAGAGGTGGGGCCACCAACCTTCTGATATTGCCCCCAAGCACGGAGAGGTGGGGCCACCAACCTTCTGATATTGCCCCCAAGCACGGAGAGGTGGGGCCACCAGACTTCTGATATTGCCCCCAAGCACGGAGAGGTGGGGCCACCAGATCTCAGCACCAGAGCTACACCTTCAAGCTACGTGAGCGTCTGGTCTGCTGAGAATTCACCAACTCAACTTATTTCCTAACACACCCATAAAAAATTCCATCAAATAACTGGACAATGTGTAATCGCCATAGACAGGGAGTGATGAGGCCACCCCAACAGCACATCCATTAAATGTTCTCCCAAATAGATTACAACTATAAACAGTAATAATATTAACTAGTCTAGTAACATATATATGTACACACCTTGCATTTATTATGTAATATTCATGCATTTCTTTCATAATTACTAAACCTTTCATATGTTCTGGCCAAAATAAAACCTTGGTTCAGAACAAATAAATGTAAGAAAATTACTATCCAATTTTTACACACTTGAGTTAGTTTCGTGTATTATAACATTTTATTAATATTATTAGACTTAGTAAATATCTGTGTGTGTATGTAAACAACCACAACACATTACATATCATTACCCTAGACATTTAACGTAGCCACATTCATTAGAAAAAAAAAAGATAGGTGTGAGGTCGTAGTGGTAGCAAGAAGGGCCTTCTGACAATTCACAGCTACATTTTATCTCAGGAGCCTTCACAGCTGACCTCATGCATCACACGTAGTAATATTACCATCATACAATACCATCAAACCCACTACATATATTGGGGGCTCGTCCGGGATAATTAGCCTATTAAGTATATTAGGATCTCCTGGGGGGAAAATTAGATTAGGGGAACACATTATAAAAATTAAAAGTGTCCCTTAAAATTAAAAGTGTCCCTGAAAATAAAAGTTGGTGAATCTTCACAGCCAGTGGTAGTTAATTAATTAATTAGAATTATTTTAAACTAGAGTAATTAGAAGTACTTTAGTGGTTGGAAATTTTATCTTGCACATTGCTACATTTGTTTAAAAAGTATGGCGGAGCTGGCCAAATTCAGATCAGCTGCTGTGCTGACGGCAAAGGAGATGGGAATGGATGGTCAGATTTTAATTCAATATGTCACGGCTGAATGTGATAAGTATATTGAACGGGAGGAAAGAAGATTAGAAAAAGAGGCTGAAAGAAAATTAGAGTCTGAAAGGTTGGCTGAAGAGAAGAGGTTAGAGGCTGAGACTAAGAGGCTGCAGATGGAGGCAGAAGAAAAACGACAGCAAAGGGAGGCAGAAGATAAAAAGGCCGAACGGGAGGCAGAAGATATAAGGTTGCAAAGGGAGCACGAATTACGACTCAGGGAGCTTGAGCTACAAGGCCAGGCTCCTGAAAATGGTGCCAGCCCTTTTGCCTCAGATTCTACGCCCAGTCTGGGAGCCTCAAACTCAGCTATGGGGTTTCATTTAGACCATTTTGTTGAAAAAGACGATGACATAGAGGGGTACCTAGGACGTTTTGAGTTATTAGCTACTACATATGGGTTAGAGAGAGAGAGGTGGAGTTTAAAGCTATCACAGGGACTGAGAGATACTTCTTACGAAGTCTTCGCAAAAATGAACAGAGAAGACCAGGAGAATTATGACATGTTAAAGCAGGCTTTGTTATTGAGGTACGAAAAAAATGGGGAATTTTATCGTAAGAAATTTAGAAATGCCAAACTGTTGTCTGGGGAAACATACCACCAATTCTCTGCCAGACTGGAAACCTATTTGGAGAAATGGACTGCTCTGGGGAAGACCCAAGTTCTTAAAGAAATGATCATGATTGAGCAATTGAGAGAGTCCATGGCTCCAGACATGAGAAAATTTCTCATGGAACAAGGTGCAGAGAAGTTAGGGGAGGTTTTCAATGTCGCTGAGAGGTATCAGGCAGCCCAGGCAGAGGTAAGTGGTGCTAAAAAGAAGCACATAGACAATTTTAAAGCTCCACAGCAATTTAATAAATTTGATAATAGAGAGCAGGGAAATAAAAGTAGGACAAACTTTGAACGGCCAAGAAATTACTACCGAGACAGAAACTCACAGTTCAATGACCAAAAATCCAATGAAAGAAAACCGTTTAACCAAGGAAAAAGATGGTGTAAATGGTGCAAGAAAGATAACCATAACACCGAATTTTGTAGAAGGAAACCTTCAAACATTGCTGCAATAAAGTCCGGGACTCAAAGATTAAAGGTTAATCCTAAGGGACAGCAGGAACCTTATCACCCCCCCAGTTTGTGAGGATGTTATTTGTAATGGGGTCACCATAAGGTGCCTTTATGATACAGGTTTGGATTATGATTCAGTTGTGAAGTCTAGCCTAGTGGACCCAAGTCAGTATACCACAGAAACAGTGGAAATACAAGGGGCAACTAAGGACATACCACTCATGACACTTCCCATCGCAAGGATAACGGTTGTGGTAAAGTGGGATGTTATAAATATTTATAGGGGACTTAGTGTACTGACTGAGATCAGCTGTGAAGGTATCTATATCTAATAAGAGTAGTGTATTATAGATAACCTTACTTGCTGCCACATATATATATATCTCAGTCAGAATTATTCTGGAATAATGTGATGACTACGTTTTATGTCTAGGGTATGTGTATGATGAAGTGTAAGTCATAACAACAACAGACAGATAAACAATTTAATTTATTCCACCACACTTGACAACACTGTGACACTCACATACATATAACACTCCAAGAGGATATCTTAAAGGAGTCACTGATAACTTTTCAAATAACAATATGTATTCATAGCTGTCATGAATGTATATGTGTCCTGATTCAAATACAAATGGAACCAGGAATCACAATCAATTTTAATTACAAGTTATATGTACAGAATTTCTCAATATGAATCTTGTAGTGACATGTATTTTTAATAGTATCCTATGTGTGTCAGTGGTGTAGTAGTAATATGAGGTAATACTGGTTCTGTTTTGTTCAAGCTCTGTTGGTATTTGTCATCATGACTTCAATAGTTTGTCTTTATTGGAACTAGTATTGGAGATGTTCTCAGTTCCTGATATTAAAACAATTAAATTCCCCTCTTAATTGTATTTTACACTGTCATTTTAAGATGGGGGTACATAATGTTGAGCTCCATGGCCACACTCTCTTATCTTGCGTGATGCCTGCAGAAAAAGGCTCCTCTGCTCGATGAGTTCTGGAGCCACCCCACTGGTTGCTATATGGACCAAGGAGTATGCTGTCCACCTCTGGCTTCAGCAAAGCTCTGACCAGGTGCTGCTCAATAACTTTAAGACCACTGTCCCTGAAAACAAGAAGGATGTACCTTCTACGTCATAACTAATTTATACTCTCTTTCTACACTGAGCACAATACATCACAAACATTGAGTTCAGAGCGTTAGGCCAACTGTCAGCTTCATCTGAAATATTTTATACCAGTATTTCCCTCCCTAATGGTTACCACGCCTCTGCAATTCCAGCATTATTTATGTCTAATCAATAATCTAGGTGTCAGTGTACTGTTTGGCCATTCCATGCAGTTTTACTTTCCTCCGACACCTTCTGTTCAGGCTGGAGCATTATAGGCTTTACATCATGTTCGCTACTGAACTACACATATATACAGGCATAAATTAACAATTTACATTCAATTTTCATTAAAAGATATTGAATATTTCAAGCTTACCACAATTCATAGAATAATAAACAGTTTCGTTGACTGGCAATGAATATAGCACAACTCCGATCTGCCGATGTCCCAGGCTTTATTTTATAACAAATATACACTGGTGCTCAACGTACTGCTTCTTAGTAGGTTTATTACAAGATGTGGCAATGAACAGACGCTCTGAATCAAGTATATTCGCAGTTCTACCCAATGAAACCACGTCCACACATCTTTTCAAAAAAAGTACCCCGTCTATTCGTTTCCCATAACAACACAAGATAGTATTTATAGCCCGACCAATCGTGTTTAGTCTTATATTTGTTGCGCTCCAATCAATTTGGAGTTAACATGGTAGGCTATTTCCGTAACGTAAGGTTTTTTTTCAAACACGTTATAAAAAAATTTTATGAGCAGAAATGATTTCATGCTGTCAGGCACCCCCATTATTTTATTTTGGTTATAATTTGGTAATTCCTAGACTATTTGCGTAACGTTTTACATATTCTTTGTCAGCAAGCCCTAAGGAACCCAAATATACAAATTTAAAAGAGCTAAGTGGCTGCGTTCAAAATATGCAATTTCTTCTACCTCCTGTTTCGAAGATGTGCTGTCTGGGTACTGTAATGTTTTCAAACGTAAACCCATCTAATGTCATCTTTTCTAATAAGCGTTTTCCAGGTTTTTTAAAACCTAACTCTGGGAAGGTTAGTGTTTTTATCACTGTCCGTCTGAAAAAAGTTAGTGCATGTGGCCTTACACGCGTGATAGTAGTAATTGTGTATCGCGCGACGCGAGTTTAGTGTTGCATGTGTCCTTGCTTTCATTCGCCCCTCTCTCTTTCTATTTGAGTCCATCTGTTCGTTCGTTTTGGTAACGTAGTATAATTAATGTTAGGATTAATTTAGGTCATTACGCAGTGTGCCTCTCAATGTTTTTCTTAGAAATGCAATACCCGTTTTAATGTGTTGTGGAAACGCTTGTATTTATGCAGTGGCTTATATTTAACGTGGAAACGTTACAATTTGCAGACGAAGCATAAAACAAAGGGGATTTCGAGTACTGTTATTGTGACAGCACTGTTTCTTTTACCATTTCTCTTTCCTTTATTAAATGTATTTGTTAGGCTTTATATTTACCTGATAATTTATATATGTGGATTAGAATATTTCACGACAACGGTGAAAACTCGCTATGTGGAAGGAGAAATCAGAGCAGCAGTGATAGATGAACCAATCTACCCTCTGATATTGGGGTGTAGATACGTCTTCTTGGGGAATCCCGAGAGACCTGTGATCATGGCGACAGTGCAGACCAGGTCACAGAAGAAGGAGGAAGAAGGTGAACCTATAAATGCTCATCCAGAGGAGATGAGGAAGGCGCAGGCTGAGGATAGGACACTCAAGCCATGTTTTAAAAAATTGCCAAAATGCCACACACCTCCGAGCAAGGGGGAATATTTTATGAAGAATAAACTCTTATACAGGAAGGCCGGAGCTGGAACAAATGGTCACAACCAGCTGGTTCTTCCCACTTCATATAGGGATAAAGTGATGGAACTCGGGCATGCGATTTCCTTCAGTGGTCACATGGGGATCAGCGCCACAGGACAGCGTATAGCTTGTCATTACTTCTGGCCAGGGATAACGGAGGATATAAAAAGATATGTCAAATCCTGCCCAGAATGTCAAGGGGTAGCTCCAAAGCACTGGACTGCTCCTGCAACTCTAGGGGAAATGCCCATAGTGGGAACACCTTTTGAGAGGGTTGCAGTGGATATTGTAGGACCTCTCACTCGGACCAAGAGGAGGAACAGTTACATCCTTACTCTGGTGGACACTTGTTCTATGTGGGGAGAGGCGGTAGCCCTGCCATCAATTGATTCAAAACATGTAGCAGAGGCACTACTTACAATATTTACCCGATTAGGATTCCCGCATCAAATCTTGACGGATAATGGTTCTCAGTTCAAGGCGAAACTAACGGAAGAAGTTTTTAAGCTATTTCAAGCCAGACACTTTCATTGTAGTCCGTACCATCCGCAAGGGAACGGCCAGGTAGAGAGGTTCAACGGGACTCTCATTTCTATCCTGAGAAAGCTGGCACACGAAAAACCGGATCTGTGTGATCAATTCCTGCCCGCCGCATTGTTTGCGTACCGGGAGGTACCACATAGTTCAACCGGGATGGCTCCCACAACTCTGCTATTTGGGAGGCCAATAAAAGGTCCATTAGAAGCACTATTAAGGACCTGGACAGATGAGAAGGCGGAAGAGACTGTTACCTCATCTTATCAATACGTGAACGAACTGACCACTCGTTTGAAAGCTGGATGGAAACTGGCAAATGATAATTTGAAACAAGCCAGGAAGAAACATGCAGCATATTTTAATAGGAAGGCAAAGGACAGAGAACTGGCAGTGGGAGAGAAGGTGCTGCTTCTACTACCCGGTAGCCAGAATAAATTACAAATTGGATGGCAAGGTCCATATACGGTTCTAGAGAAGGTGTCTAGAACAAACTATAAAATTGATAAAAAGGGGAAGGAGAAAGTTTATCATGTAAACCTGTTAAAGAAGTATCTGGACAGACCACTCCAGGAAAGCACCCCCTTACTGACCTTAGCTATCGCAACTCAAATGCAAAAGGAACCACTCACCTCACATGAATACCCATTACATCCTTATGAAACAGCAGCACAGGTAAAAGTCAGTAAGCACCTGACTAAAAACCAGAGGGAGAGAGTTCAACAGGTTCTGGAGGAACATACAGATGTATTAACAGATAAACCAGGCCATACAAATTTGCTACAGTATGACATGAAACTGGTAGACTCAAACCCAATCTGTATGAGAGCCTATTCTATTCCGTTTGCAAAGGAGAAGGCATTGAAGGAAGAAATAGATTATTTGTTGAAGGAGGGGATTATTTCACACAGTGAATCATCTTTTAGCTCTAGTGTCGTATTGTTGAGAAAACCGTCTGGGGAACACAGACTGTGCATAGATTACAGGAAACTGAATGCTGTCACAGAAGGACAAGTGGATCCATTACCAGACCCAAAACAGTTATTTGCCAGATTGAACAAGGCAAAATACTTTTCAAAAGTGGATCTTAGTAAAGGCTATTACCAGATCCCAGTGAAGCCTGAAGTGAGACCTTATTTGGCTTTTAGCACTTCAGATGGACATTATGAATTCAACATGCTACCATTCGGACTGAAAAATGCTCCGAGTGTATTTTCAAGGATGATGCGCAAATTGTTGGATCCCCTGAATAACCCATGTATCACGAATTTCATGGATGATATTCTCGTCGCCACAGAGACATTTGAAGAACACATTGAAGCTCTAGAAATGTTATTTAATAGGCTTAGTGAGGCGAACTTGACTGCTAGGCCAACAAAATGTTGCATTGGATGCAAAGAGTTGGAATTCTTGGGACACACTGTATATCAGGGTAGCATGACCCCTGATCCCAAGAACTTGGAAAAACTGCAGAGAGCACCTAGACCACAAACAAAAAAGGACGTGCGATCATTCGTGTCGTTATGCGGATTTTATCGAAAATATATCAAAGATTTTAACTCTATTTGTGCTCCTCTGACTGATCTAACTCGCAAGGGACTTCCAGATAAAACTAATTGGACTGCGCAAAGTGAATTAGCGTTCCAGGACTTAAAGGAAAAACTCACTAGCAAGCCTATTCTCAAACTACCTGATTTGACACAGGACTTTGTCTTAAGAACCGATGCAAGTAATGTAGGACTCGGAGCGGCTTTGTTGCAAAGATCATCTTCACCTGATGGGGAACTGAAACCAGTCGCTTATGCAAGCCGCAAATTGAATAAAGCGGAACAAGGATACTCCACAAGCGAAAAAGAATGTTTAGCGTTAATCTGGGCAATAAAGAAGTTTCAAATCTATCTGTATGGTAGGACTTTTGTGGTCGAGACGGACCATCAGCCTCTCGTATTCTTATCTCAGGCTAAGCATGAAAACGCAAGATTGCTGAGGTGGTCTTTATTGCTTCAACCTTATCAGTTTAGTATCCAATATATCCCAGGCAAATTGAATGTCGGTGCAGATTTCCTCGGTCGGCACCCCTGTGATCAAAATTAGAGTAATGGCAGGCGTAAGGAGAGATTTTGTCTATGTGTATCACTGGTTTTATAACTTGCCTTAGGCATGTTTTCAAGTGGGGAGATGTGTCACAAAATTAACCGTGATACAACGTTAAAATATCTCCAATGATACAACGTAGGGATAAAAACTAATGCGTAAGCTGCTAGAATACATGATCGCCCACGCCGCGGGTCATCACCCGCCATGGAAATTAAATTGTTAGACTTGAAGGCAAAACGGAACGGGATGAGAACGGAGATCAAAAGGGAAAATCTGACTGAACGCGTGCTTGAAACTAGCGAGGAAAAAAAGACGCAAGTGGTGGGGAAAGGAGGAAAAAGTCACGTTCCCCAAGTTGACATAAAGTAAAGAAATCGACAAAAGGGACCTTGGATATTATACGCCACAGTCATTTCTTGGACGCTTTTGCTATAACTTAGTCCGTTTATTTGAATGCAGTGATCAACGCATTCCAGAAGATTCTAGAAAATATTTGAAAAGTAACTTTTCTTAATAATAATGTTAGGAATATAAAACCTAGCTGGCCGGATGGCCCATCTTGAGCAGTGAAATAATATGCTTTCATTTATACAGACGGACAGATAATAAGAAAGATATTGACAAAAGACTGTGTTGTTCATATCAGCGAGCGTCTGCATTGAAATAAAACCTGTCACTAATTTTCAAAAAATTGTGGCCTTGAAGACGCAAGTGCTAAAATCTAGTTGGAATGAAGAGACGGGGTGGGATGGTGAATTGTGGCTAAAAATAACTTTAAAGGCAAAAATGTGTAGGGGAAGGCAGGGTTGGTTCAAAAAACAAGTGTGTTTTTTTGTGAAACGCAAGTAGAGACGGACGGACCAACAGACAATAAGGCATACTTGACTGAAGTATGACTGAAATGACTGTTTGGTAGGATATTTGAATTTGAAAAAAGAAAAGGCAGTGATTGGCCATAGATGAATATAGTATCGGCGCTCAGACGCGCATTTTGTGCCATTCAGTATAAGTTGTCCTAGTAGACACAGTGAATTATTAAGTGGTGTAATTCCCAGAAGCTATTGAAATATTTAGAGGGACGCCATCATAAGGCCAGCAGCTCAGCTGAGTTTTGCTAGCATTTAACTGTGTTCTATATTCATAATTCTGGTAAGACTGAAATTATTTCTTTGTACATTTTAATATTTGTTTAAGGTTTCGAGTGATTTGATACTGCAATAGCATAATCTGTCCCTTACAACAAGTAAGGATTCGCTCTAGACCCCCCGCCCCAGTTCAGGGTCTAGAGACAAATAAAATACATAAACTCCAGTAAGGATTATGAAGGACAGATCAAGTGTTGAGATCAGTGGAACATATCACCTATCCTATTCTATGGCAGGAAGCTAATGAACATATTTCAGAATCTGTAGTCTGGGAGAACTTAGCCTATATGAAACCAACTTGGTAAGATGTGTTGTTTGGTCAGAAAGATCTGACCCGTCTATGTGGTGTTGTTGTTGTGTAGTGTTGTGTCCAGAAATGGTTAGAGGATGGAATTCTGACACATGACTAATACTTTGATTGCAGAGCTGTGAGTTTCAGTTGGCACCACTGTGGTGTCAAATGAGTTGTTGAATATTACCAGAGTGGACCCGTGCAGTAACATTTTGTCAGAGCAGCCTATTATAGCCCCCAAGCACGGAGAGGTGGGGCCACCAACCTTCTGATATTGCCCCCAAGCACGGAGAGGTGGGGCCACCAACCTTCTGATATAGCCCCCAAGCACGGAGAGGTGGGGCCACCAACCTTCTGATATTGCCCCCAAGCACGGAGAGGTGGGGCCACCAACCTTCTGATATTGCCCCCAAGCACGGAGAGGTGGGGCCACCAGACTTCTGATATTGCCCCCAAGCACGGAGAAGTGGGGCCACCAGATCTCAGCACCAGAGCTACACCTTCAAGCTACGTGAGCGTCTGGTCTGCTGAGAATTCACCAACTCAACTTATTTCCTAACACACCCATAAAAATTTCATCAAATAACTTGACAATGTGTAATCGCCATAGACAGGGAGTGATGAGGCCACCCCAACAGCACATCCATTAAATGTTCTCCCAAAATAGATTACAACTATAAACAGTAATAATATTGACTAGTCTAGTAACATATATATGTACACACCTTGCATTTATTATGTAATATTCATGCATTTCTTTCATAATTACTAAACCTTTCATATGTTCTGGCCAAAATAAAACCTTGGTTCAGAACAAATAAATGTAAGAAAATTACTATCCAATTTTTACACACTTGAGTTAGTTCCGTGTATTATAACATTTTATTAATATTATTAGACTTAGTAAATATCTGTGTGTGTGTATGTAAACTACCACAACACATTACATATCATTACCCTAGACATTTAACGTAGCCACATTCATTAGAAAAAAAAAGATAGGTGTGAGGTCGTAGTGGTAGCAAGAAGGGCCTTCTGACAATTCACAGCTACATTTTATCTCAGGAGCCTTCACAGCTGACCTCATGCATCACACTTAGTAATATTACCATCATACAATACCATCAAACCCACTACAGTAGTGTCATCATTTTCATTTTTGTCTACGGAATCAATGCTGGCTTATTCTGTTAACTATATTTCTTTTGGTTTCCAAACGCTTACTTTGTTGCTCCTTTGATTCATTCCATCTTTTTTTCCTGCAAATAAAGAGGGGAAACTCGAAACCTGTAAACAGTAAATAAATAAATATTATACACATAAAGGTATGTTAAAAGCGCTCGTGAGAAATAAAGAAGCAGAAAACTAGAAAACAGAAAAACAACAGAAGTGAGTGGCTTATTGGAGAATCGAACCCAGGACCTTCCGAACGGCACTCTTGCCTAGCTACAGAAGAGAATCACACTATCATCATTGCCAGCTAGGCAACACAAAAATATTGCTTCGAGGACAAGTTCATTAGCGCGATTCGCAGCACTTGTGTGAGGATGTGTTATCTCATGCTGAAAGCTTGAGCCTTGCATAAACAGAATAGTTTCTTGATTATCGTTGTGCTGTGGTTTCTGAGAAAGGGTTTCGATTCCAGACAACACTGCTGTTGATACCGAGGTTGTTTAAAAAGGGTAAAGGTAAAGGATCTCGTTACACGCCCAATGAGGCATATTGGGAATATGGTGTTAGGCCCATATTTTCTTGAACATCGACACACTAGAGGTGATGTGGTCAGCATCCCGCCGGCTGCCTTAACCTTCATAGAGTTACTCCAGATCCAATTCATGAAGCTGGGTCGACCCTGAAGCCGTTTGCGGTCTAAATAATCCCAACTCAACTAGGGATCGAACAATGGACCACCGAGCTAGGAAGCCAGTGAACTAACCACTGCGCCACCGCGGCGAGGTTGTTTACTGTGCGTCATAATCTGTGCCACGTTTTGACTTCCTATTTCTGTATTTTGATAACTTTGGCTAAACAGACTGTACCTTACATTCGCTCATACGCATTTCTCTTTATCAAGATTCAGATATCTGACACTTTAACACCTGAACAATCGTTTCTTTTGGTTTATTCGACATTTCATGAAACATGCAACCAAGTGCGCGAGTATCAAATAGATATCCGCTTTTCAAGGATTTTGTAATGATAACTCGATGTTATCACGTCTTGCGCACCAAATGCGGATGTCACACCAGGTAACTTGCTATCGATACCGAAGTTCGTGTTATCACCATACTAGACAGTAGTAAAAGTAATGCACTTTAGCTCTCCCGGGTTTTGGAATCAACAATGAGCGAAGCTAATGTCGATCAAGCACGAAATGTCTGCAGCGCATAATGTTCACAGCAGACTCCTCAACAGTGCACAGCTTCGCATAGGATCAAGAGCTGTAATTACGATTGTCTGAAAGTTCCTGCCCCTGCTGACCTAAAAAATCCCAGACTTTAGGACCCATTTGCGTGAGGAAAGTTCATTGCAGCAACAAACTTAGACGGTTGGGGAAGCGAGAAAGAAACAGAATTACATACTCACGAAGCGACATTTCCTAGGAGGTGGACATGAGAGAAAGATTTATTAATGAATCTCTTACGAAATATCTGCGCACAAGAAGATGTATATATATATATATAATATATATATATATATATATATATATATATATATATATATATATATATATATATATATATATATATATATATATATATGTGTGTGTGTGTGTGTGCGTGCGTTTATATTTATATAAATTATGAGCACATATATTTCAATACATACGTCGCAAAATATACGCCGATGCAGCGAATGAAGATTTAAAAGAGATTTCAGTAGTGTAAACATAGAAAAAGCATTTTTCTAAAAAAAAGCGTTATAAAAATAAAACTGTATTTAGACAGACATACTGAGAAATAGTTAGACAGATCATACTTTTAAAGCGTTTTACTCGCCTTGGACATTTCAGTTTTTCTACATTACCATGACGTATTATATCTACTTGCTTGTAGTCTCTCTATCCTGAAACGCAGGTCAGCTACAATGTCCTCACTCTATCCTCGTGCTTGCTCTTTGAAATCAACTCAGGACATTAATCTCTTTAAGACCAACATCACGTGATTTTGTGTGGTGGCTAGTCTTCGAGATCACATCAAATGCCCTGCTTCTTTTAGCAATATTAATGATTATTTTCTCTTGCATGTATTGTCATCATTACAAGACTTAAACAGAAATACAACACTGGGCATTTCTTTTCCTGCTTTAAGCTAATGTTAATTGTAGTACTTTCCAATATTCGTCTGTTTTTTTTTTCTTGCTGTTCCTCTTTATTTTTTTGGTTCCTCTCTATCACCTCAAATTTTTTTCCCCTCTCTTCTCCTCTTAGTATTTCTACTTCTATTCCTCTATCGCTTCTTTCTGTTTCCGTTATGTTTCGTCTGGTCCTCTTTTTCGTCTTTTAATTTTTTCTTGTTAACCTTTTATCTCACATTTCCTTGTTCTACGTCTTTTGTTCTTCCTCATATTGTTCCCTATCTTTTATTCTTTCTGTTGGCAAAGCTGCAGCCACATGTGGCCGCCTCACACCGCGTGTTTGGGGAAACTCTAAACTCACAACGAAAACCAAAGATGCGGTATATAACGCCAGCGTCACCCGCACACTTCTATGACAGGAAACTCTTTACAGAGCGATACAACAAGAAGCAATCTGATCATCAGAAGGAGTCCCCCCGTTCGACAAGTGTTTCGGCCCAGTATACTCCTTTACACTCTAAGGGGGGAGGGCCCACTTGGGTCATGACTCCCAAGCGTCTCAGCTTCCTGTTGTCTTGTATCGAAAATGAACCCATTTCACTTATGGTAGCAACTTTAAAATCCACAACTCCGCCAGCCGTGGAGGCTTGATTGCATCTCTCTTCCCGTCCAAGAAGTGTGTGAGATCATCATCAGGCAGATCAACTTGAATGTACTCAGCACTGTGGATTGACTCCTGGCTGCGTTCTTCTAACGTCTTATCCGTCGAGACAGAGCGCTGTTATCTCCCCCTAATGAACTCCCACACCCCTTTTTCGTTCTGTGGATTTTCATTCCTCTCTGAGTAGAGAATTTCCTACCACAGGCACATGGAAATTCCAGCTGTTGTTCAGAGCTCGAAGTCCGTGTAACGGATCTGGTCGATTCCAATGAGGCGCTTGTGGATTCATCATCCCCCCCCCCCCCCCCCCCCTTCGGTGAATCCTGGGGGCATCTATCTTTTTTGGGTCCTGTAGCAATTGTATACAGCTTACGGGGTGCTAACCCGGTCAGCCGGTTTCTAGTCTTTCCCAGTGTCATCTGTCTTTCCAGAAGTGAATCGGTCTTTTCCCGATCGTCACTGGTTTGACCATGCAACTATGATAGGAGACATGAACAACCTATGCCAAGCAAGAAAGAAGGCTAAATGCCTTCCATCTACAGTTTCTACGCCACATCCCCGGTATTTCATGGAAGGACAAAGTGACAATTGTCGAGGTGTTGTCACGTGCTAGCCGTCAAAGCGTGTATACACTGCTTACACACCGCAGACTACGCTGCCTTGGCCATGTCCGCTGCCAGGAAGATGGTCTCATCCCGAAAGATATCTTCTACGGACAACTGATAGATGGTAAAAGAACAGTTGGGCTGAGGTTCAAAGATGTGTGCAAGAGAGACATAAGGGCACTAGACATAAATCCAGCAACCTGTAAGGATGACGCTGCTGACCGCGAAGCTCTTTGATTGGGCGAAAAGAAGCTCTGAAAAGCAAAAGAGAAAAGAAACCGTCGAAAGGAACACCAGAATTTAAAAAAAAAACAATACCTGAGGGCTGTCACCTCTGGAGCAGATTCCCATAGTCAGTTTTTTTTTTTTTTTTTCGTACGCCCGCTAATACTCGAGGCGAAATCTCAGGTTATTATTAATGTCTAACCTGACATTGATTTTACGTGAATATCCCTTTTTTCTTGTACAGAGACAGGCGTCCCTCGCCATTCAGGCAGATACTCGCCGATTTCGGAGGTACCCATTAGAGCTGGGTCGGCTCAGGAGCCGCCAATCCCTGGTCGACGACACTCCTTCAAATGTCTTCGCCAAGTCTCGAGTTAATCCAGTCCAAATCCCGGTCGACGAAAAATCCTCAAATGCCGTCGCCCGGGTTTGATCCTGGATCACCCGGTCGCTAGAGCGGTGTGGTAACCATTACGCTAGCGCGGCTCTATAGTCAGTTATGACTGAAGGGCTGTCACCTCAGGAGCGTATTCCCATAGTCAGTTATGACTGAAGGGGCTATTATTATTATTTTCTCATTCCCCCTTTTGCTCATTCTCTTCTCTCTCCATCTTCTTCTCCTCTTCCTACTCCAAGTCCAAGCTTGAATCTTTTTTTTGTTGTTGTGAAAAACAGTTTCTGTTTATTTTTACACAAAGAAGCTGTAAGGCAGAATTGAACGCGTCTGCTGAGTATCCAGTCCGCGGGAAGTGTCTGCAGAGAAAGGACTGTTGCGCTTCTGAGATATGTCGTTGCTTTGGTCTTAACGTTTTCTTGTAAATCAAGGCGCTCTCGGTAATTAAAGTGATGGCATTGCGTGAGATGGAAACGTCCACTCTGGCTTCATTTGACAGCCAAATGTGACCAGCAAGATTTGTAGCCAAGACCTTCATTTGTTGGGTAAATCCAGACAAGCGCTAGTACTTCGCAGGTCTGCACGAAGTGTAAACACTGGTTTAGGTTGAATATCAAATAATTTGGTCGGTTGGTTTGAGGATTGTATGAGTTCTAATGCGCAGACACTATGATAGATCACAAAAGAGCATGCAGACACACTCCAGCTTGTGTTAAATATTTTGACGAGATCTTTTGTTCTATTTTATGCCAAATTGCCATTCAATCTTGAAAGACGGCTTTATATAGGTTTATCATCAAATATGAGAAGACATACATAAATTAGACCAGATAATTTCAGACCTAAGGGTCTTTTATATTTGGACATGCGCCCTAATATAACCGACTAGGTTGAACGGGACGCGCCTCGCCAAAACGAGGCAAAACTGAATTTTTAAAAAAAGAACATAAATAAATCTCGCCATCTGAAGTAAAAAAAAAGGTAGTCCCATATCAGATACTGCTGTAGGGGAATGAAGTGTTAGAGACTTCACTATACTAGGTACAGCATCGAGAGGTGGGGTGTCCAGTTTCCTTCGTCGCTGCCTTTTCCTTCCCTAACTCCAATGCAATGTCAGATACTCATTTACAGCTGGGTAGACTGAAGCGTGTCGATACCTTTGCCGTGAGAAACCAGCGCTCTAACCACTCTGTCAATCGGATGCTTCATCTGCAGAGTGAAAATGTAACAAAGTAGCCTCAAAGTAGTTACTGCAGCAGAGGAATGAAGTGTTAGAGACTTCATCAATTCTATGCTATAGATGTATGAGATTGGGGGGAGGGGGAGGGGAGACCAGTTCCTTTCCTTGCTGTTTTTGCTTGCCTAATTCTAAAGCACAACGGGCTGATCACCCGTTTGCCAGTCACTTCGATTACGGAAACAACAGCAAATGGGTTGATTTGCCGTTGCCCTAAAGACGCCACTAGGCGTGATGGGAAACAATGGCAAAGAAAACCTATCTGCTGTTGCCCTAAGACGCCACTAGGCGTAATGGCCACTGACTGCTTTGACGGTCGGTGGCTAAGGACGGAAGAAGAAGAAGAATTCTAAAGCAGTCAGGTACTTTTTTATTTTACCTACACCGGGTAGACTGGTGTCGAACCCGGTTCCTTTACCTTGAGAAGGAAGCAATCTAATCACTCTGCCACTAGTGTGCTTCGGTGTCAACAGATGATGAAGGACAACAATAAAGAATTAGAATTAGAAATAACGATGACAAATTTGGGGATATCTAACATAAGATAGTAAAAGACTACAGTGAGATAGTATAATAAGACATGAAGGAAAGGTAATGAAACTTCTTGACCGAAAATAAAAATAACCAAAAAAACTTGTCACGCTTGAAATTAGAAGGAAATTGTGTCTTCAAAGACTGGACAAGTAGGAAAATTTTCTTATTAGTTATCCGTCTTGTTTTTTTTTTTTCTAATCGCTGTCTAAGATGCTGTATTGAGTGTTTGGATGTTGTTTTTGTGTTTAGTTTTGTGTTTGATTTGTTTTGCTTTTTTTTTCTTACCCTTTCTATTACTTTCTTTTATATTTTATTTAAAAATACTTAAATTTGATTATTATTGGATACTATACATGTGTGCTGTTATATTACCTTTATTATGTTCCATGCTTTTAAACAATGCTTAATGTACATGTGGGAATGAAAGGATGAAGTATGCATGATGACAGAGACAGAGAGAGAAAAAGCGTAGAATGTCAGACGGGCGTACGTTCCCAATTCTTAACCCTTTGAAAAAGTTCGTTCATTCGTTCCACATAGACATTGTTGGAATCTTTGCGCGGCTTGTGAATTAGCTAAGTCAGGGTAAAAGACGTGCTCCTGGCAGGTTCAGCGAAACTAAATAGGTTATGCGAGAAAGGTCACTCAACTGCAGCTAGACCGTTCCATGGTTTTTGGAGTCAAGCTAACGTCGACTACTCAATCCGTAAAAAAAGTAAATGTTACAGACTACGACTGTGATCGTTAACAGCCCGAGTCCATACGAATTTTCACAAGAGAAACGAATGATGCAACTTGACAAATACTAGATACTGGCCGTCAGGTAGACGAGAAATTTTCTTTTAATGAAATGTCTACAATAGCCACGTGCAATGGAAGAACGCTGAAAGAAACTTTTTAAAAATCCCACAAGAGACATTGGAGATGAAACACTACACAATACAAAGCAAATGGGACTGGCAGAGACAAAGGAGATGAAACACTTCACAATATAAAGCTCGTGGGACTGGCAGCGACAAAGGAGATGAAACATTACACAATACTAAGCTGATGGGACTGGCAGAGACAAAGGAGATGAAATATTACACAATACTAAGCTGATGGGACTGGCAGCGACAAAGGAGATGAAACATTACACAATATAAAGCTCGTGGGACTGGCAGCGACAACGGAGATAAACATTACACAATACTAAGCTGATGGGACTGGCAGCGACAAAGGAGATGAAACATTACACAATACTAAGCTGATGGGACTGGCAGCGACAAAGGAGATGAAACACTTCACAATATAAAGCTCGTGGGACTGGCAGCGACAAAGGAGATGAAACATTACACAATACTAAGCTGATGGGACTGGCAGCGACAAAGGAGATGACACATTACACAATACTAAGCTGATGGGACTGGCAGCGACAAATGAGATGAAACATTACACAATACTAAGCTGATGGGACTGGCAGAGACAAAGAAGATGAAACACTACACAATACAATATAAAGCTCATGGGACTGGCAGAGACATGGTGGTCAATTTCTAGCTATTCTTTCCGTGTTTAGCGCCCTATGGAGCATGGAGTCACAACTGCTGCTGGTCCCCAGTACAAGAAGCCTAAGTCCACTTTTTCATATGCTCACTGTGGTAAAGTGGGATGTTATAAATATTTATAGGGGACTTAGTGTACTGACTGAGATCAGCTGTGAAGGTATCTGTATCTAATAGGTGTAGTGTTTTGCAGATAACCTTACTTGCTACCACATTATACCTCAGTCAGAATTATTCTGGAATATTGTGATAACTACGTTAAATGTCTAGGGTATGTATATGATAAAGTGTAAGTCACAACAACAACAGACAGATATACAATTTAATTTATTCCACCACACTTGACAACACTGGGACACTCACACACATTTAACACTCTATAAGACTATCTTAAATGAGGCACTGGTAAATTTTCAAATATAAATATGTATTAATTACTTTCACTAATATATGTGTCCTGATTCAAATACAAAGTGAACCAGGAATCACAATCAATTGTAATTACAATTTATATGTACAGAATTTATCAATATGAACCTTGTAATGACATATTTTATTAATATTATCCTATGTGTGTCAGTTGTGTAGTAGTAATATGAGGTAATACTGGTTTTGTTTTTTTCAAGCTATGTTGTTATTTGTCATCATGACTTCAAGTGTTTGTTTAACTTGGAAATAGTATGGGGAAAAGTTCACAGTTCCTATCAATTTAAACACTGTATTTTCCCTCTGTTTTATTATAAAGTCAGATTTTGAGGGGGGGGGGGCATAATGTTGAGCTCCTCTGGCCACAGACGCTTATCTTTCGTGATGGCGGCAGGAAAAGACTCCTCTGCTCGATAGCCTCCCTGTGTTCTGGAGACACCTCACTGGTCACTATCTGGACCCAGGAGTATGCTGTCAGCCTCTAGGTTCAGCAAAGCTCAGACCAGGTGCTGCTCAATAACTTTAGGACCACGGTCCCTGAAACAAGAAGGTTGTACCTCCTATTTCAGAACTAATTTATAATAAATTTCCAGACTGAACACAATACATAACAAACACTGAGTTCAGAGCGGTAGGCCAACTGCTATCTTCATCTGAAACAATTTTCACCAGTATACTCCTCCCCTAATGGTTACTACGCCTCTGCAATTCCAGCATTATTTCTTTCTAGTCAATAAGATAGGTGTCAGTGTACTGTTTGGCAATTCCATGTAGTTTTACTTTCCTCCGACACCTTCTGTTCAGGTTGGAGCACTATATAGGCTTTACCTCATGTTCGCTACTGAACCACACATATATACAGACATAAATTATCAATTTACATTCAATTTTCATTAAAAAGATATCAAATATTTCAAGCTTACCACAATTCATGGAATAATACACAGTTACGTTGACTGGCAATGAATATAGCACAATTTCGATCTGCCGATGTCCCAGGCTTTTATTTAGAAAAATATGCACTGGCGCTCAACGCACTGGTTCTTTAGTAAGTTTATTTGAAAATGTGGTGCTGACCTGACGCCTCTGATTGACTATATTGGCGGGTCTAACCAATCGTGCCATGTTTACACAAGCGTTTGAAAAAAAGTACTCCTACTCCCGTTTCCCTAACAACAAAGAATCAACATTTATAGTCCGACTAATCGTGTTTAGCCTTACATTTACTTTCCGCCAATCAAATAGGAGGTAACATGTCAGCCTATTTCCCGTACAATGGTGGTGTGAAAATCTGCCACTGAGCGATTCTGATTTTGGTGTTGTCTGACATCCCTCACTATTTCTTTTGGCTATAATTTGTTAATTCCTAGACTATTTGCGTAACGTTTAACATATTCTTTGTCAGCAAGTCCTAAGGAACCCAAATATATAAATTTAATGGGGCTAAGGGGCTGCGTTCAAAATATGCATTTTCTTCTACCTCCTGTTCACTTCGAATACGATGTGGTGTCTGGGTACTGTAATGTTTTCAAACGTAAACCAGTATAATGTCATGTTTCCTAATAAGCGTTTTGTAAGTTTTTTTAAAACCTAACTCGTATGGGTAGTGTTTTTTATCACTGTCGATTTGAAAAAAAAAGCTAGTGCTTGTGGCCTTACACGCGTGTTGGTAGTAATTGTGTATCGCGAGACTGTGGTAGTATTGCCTGCGTTCCGGCTTTCAGCCCCTCCCTTTCTTTCTATCCTTAGTCCATCTGTCTTTCGTTTATGGTAACTTAGTGTATAAAATGACATGAATGGAATATTAAATATAGGTCAGCTTGCGTATCTCAAGGTTTTTCTTAGAAAGGCAGTACACGTTTTATCGTAGAAAGCGGGTATTGAAGCAGTAGGCTTTTACTATCAACGTGAAACGTTACAATTTGCAGACGAAGGAGAAAACAAGGGGGATTTCGAGTACAGTCATTGTGACAGCACTGTTCTTTACCATTCTTCTTTCCTTTTATTAAATTTATTTGTTAGGCTTTACATTTACGTTTTAATTTATATATGTGGATTAGAATTTCTCACGACAAATCCTCCCCACTTAAAACAGACGTTATATGTCAGTCTATAATTCTATATACACATAGAGAAATTTATTATTTTTCCTGGAGTTTAGGGTGATTCTCATCACACGGATGGCGGCTTAAAAAATCCGCTCCCAGATTTGTTTTTCCACTTATATACTCTATGCTAAACTCAAATGGCTGCATCAATAATGACCAACGGAGTAATCTAGAATTCTCATGTCTAGCCTGTGCTAGAAACGACAAAGGTTTGTGATCCGTTTGCAACTTAAATGCCTTCCCATACAGATAAATATTGAATTTCTTTATCGCCCATATTACTGCAAGACATTCCTTTTCGCTAGTTGAGTAATTGGTTTCAGCTTTATTCAACTTTCTGCTAGCATATGCCACTGGGCTTAATTCCCCATCCAATGCATCTGATTTCTGTAGCAGAGTCGCACCTAACCCAATATTACTGGCATCAGTCCTTACAATGAATTCTTGACTTAAGTCAGGTAATTTCAAAATAGGTTTGCTTGTGAGCTTTTCCTTCAATTCCTGGTAAGCCATTTCACATTGTGGTGTCCATGTAATTCGATCTGGATTTCCCTTACGTGTCAAATCAGTTAACGGTGCACATATGGAATTAAAGTTTTTGATATACTTTTGGTAGAAACCACATAATGAGACAAAGGATCTCACGTCTTTCTTGGTTTGTGGTCTTGGGGCTTTCTTTAGTTTCTCTAAATTCTTGGGGTCAGGGGTCATGTTTCCCTGATAAACTGTGTGTCCCAAGAATTCCAATTCTTTACATCCAACGCAACATTTGGTTGGTCGGGCTGTTAAATTCGCTTCCCTAAGTCGATTAAACAGCATGTTCAGAGAGTCAATGTGTTCCTCAAATGTTTCTGTTGCTATAAGGATATCATCCATGAAATTTGTGATACATGGATTATTCAGAGGGTCCAATAATTTTCTCATCATTCTAGAGAAGACACTAGGCGCATTCTTCAATCCAAATGGCAATCTATTAAACTCATAGTGTCCTTCTGAGGTACTAAAAGCTAGGTATGGTCTAACCTCAGGCTTTACTGGAATCTGATAGTATCCTTTACTCAGATCCACTTTTGAGAAATATTTAGCTTTATTTAGTCTGGCAAACAACTGATTTGTATCCGGCAATGGATCCACCTGTCCTTCTGTAATAGCATTCAGTCTCCTGTAATCTATACAGAGTCTATGTTCTCCAGAGGGCTTCCTTAGGAGTACAACACCGGAACTATACGAAGATTCACTGTGTGAAATAATTCCTTCCTTCAACAAATAGTCTATCTCTTCCTTCAAAGCTTTCTCCTTAGCAAAAGGAATCGAATAGGGTTTCATACATACAGGTGTGGGGTCTATCAGCTTCATATCATATTCCAATAAGTTTGTATGCCCTGGTCGGTCTGTTAACACCTCTGCATGATTATCTAGAACCTGTTGCACTCTCTCTTTCTGAGTTTTCGTTAAATGTGTACTGATTTTCACCTGTGCCGCTGTCTCACAGGGGTGTAATGGATATTCAAATGATGAAAGTGGTTCCTTTTTCATCTCCATGGCAATGGACAAGGTCAACAAGTGTCTCTTCCTGATGTTCTCTTTCCAAATATTTCTTCAGGAGATTCACATGATAGATTTTTTCTTTCCCCTTCTTATCTATCTTATAATTTGTTCTAGACACCTTCTCTAGAACTGTATATGGACCTTGCCATCCAATTTGTAACTTATTCTGGCTACCGGGTAGAAGAAGCAGTACCTTCTCTCCCACAGCCAAATCTCTGTCTTTAGCTTTCCTGTTATAATAGGCAGCATGTTTCTTCCTGGCTTGTTTCAAATTTTCATTGGCAAGTTTCCAGCCAGTTTTTAAACGAGTGGTCAGCTCATTCACATATTGGTATGAGGATGTAATATTTTCCTCTGCCTTTTCATCAGTCCACGTTCTTAACAGCGTTACATATGGACCTTTAATTTTGTGGACCTATTTGTCCATGCACCGGTATGGTCTCTTCCACTCGAAGCGCTATAGTGATGATTTTTCTTCCCAGATATTATCATCACAAAACGACCGCTACCAATTTTTCTTTTGGGGCTTTCTCCCCACTTAAAATTCTTGATGAGAGATTTCCTCTCTACATCCTCTTCCTCCAGTTTGTTTAAGTCCGATTGAGGGATTTTCGGCTTATCCTGGGGTAAGACATCTTTTTGCACTCTCCGCATAGTGGCCATTGTAAAACAGTTAAGTGAAGCTTGTCCGTGAAAAGGGGCTTCCCATTCCCTTTGGTCCACTTTATCAAATTTATTTTTCTTTTTATTGTCAGGCCTAATTTTGCCCCGTGGCGTGTCCAGGTCCTGATCAATGTTCCCACTTGTGGGTGTTCCCTCATGTGCTATGCTACACCTTTCTACAAAATTCTCAATGTCCCATCTTGCCTTGGGCCAATAATAATTGTGAGCCACCTTTTGGATGATGGTACCTATTTTTTCATGGTCCCCATCTGGTTTCACATGTAGGCTCCTTATTAAGTCTGCCCTATATCTTTTAGGAAGTACCAGCTGTCCCTGACCTTTGGATCTAGCTCCAGTCTTCCTATACATCAACTTGTTTTTCATGTAAAAATCTCCCTTTCCTGGAGTTGTATGACAAGTTGACAATTTCCTGAAACAAGGCTTGAGGGTCTTATCCCCAGCCTGTGCCTTCCTCATCTCTTCTGGAGTGGTATCTAACATAATATCCTCCTCCTTTCTTGAGGTCGACCTGACCTGAAGGGTGGCCATAACAATAGGGTTCCTTCTGCAACGGTCAGTGTCATGATTGTTCATCTTACAATTTTTACACCACCTTTTCCCTTGGTTGAAAGATTTTCTTTCATCATATTTCCTTTCATCGAATTGTGGGGTTTTATTTTTATTGTCATACCGTGGCCTATCAAACTGGTGCTTACCTTTGTTTTGATCTCTAGGATCAAATTTATTAAAGTTCTGTGGTGCCCTAAAATTTTCTACCTGTTTCTTTTTATTACCTGATACCTCTGCCTGAGCCGCTTGATACCTTTCAGCAACATTTAGCAACTCACCCAGCCTCTCTGCACCTTGTTCCATGAGAAACTTTCTCAGGTCTGGAGCCATGGACTCTCTTAGTTGTTCTATAAGGACCATTTCCTTAAGATCTTGGGTTTTCCCCAGAGAAGTCCATTTCTCCAAGTATGTCTCTAACCGTGCAGAGAACTGGTGATAGGTTTCACCTGACAGTAGTTTAGCATTCCTAAATTTTTTCCTATAAAATTCTGCGTTCTTTTCATATCTTAACAAAAGAGCCTGCTTTAACATGTCATAATTTTCCTGATCACCTCTGCTCATTTTGGCAAAAACTTCATAAGCTGCCCCACGAAGACCTTGAGATAACTTTAAGCTCCACCTTTCTCTCTCTAACCCATATGTGGTAGCTAATAGTTCATATCTATTTAGATAGCTCTCAATATCATCGTCTTTCTCAACAAAATGATCTAAATGAAAATTCATAGCTGAGGTTGAGGCTCCCTGGCTAGCAGTGGCATCAGAGGTAAAGGGACTGGCACCATTTTCAGGAGCATGGCCTTGAAACTCAAACTCCCTTAGTCGTAACTCATGTTCCCTTTGTAATCTCTTCCTCCTTTTCTGCTTCCCTCTCTGCAGCTAATCTCTTGTCTTCCCTTTCTGCAGCTAATTTCTTCTCTTCTCTTTCTGCAGCTAATTTCTTCTCTTCTCTTTCTGCTTCCAATGCTTTAGCCTCTTTGTCAGCCTCAATCTGCAACCTCTTAGCCTCAGCCTCAATCTGCAACCTCTTAGCCTCAGCCTCAATCTGCAACCTCTTAATTTCCTTTTCAGCCTCTAACCTCTTATCTTCGGCCAACCTTTCAGATTCTAATTTTCTTTCGGCCTCTTTTTCTAATCTTCTTTCTTCCCGTTCAATATATTTGTCACATTCAGCAGTGACATAAGCAATCATAATTTGCCCGTCCATTCCTAACTCTTTCGCAGTCTGTACAGCAGCAGATCGAAATTTTGCCAAGTCGGCCATTGTCTAACATGCAATTGTAAACAATTCAATCTTTCAATAATTATCTAAGGACACTACAGGCACTGAGAGCTCAACCTTATTTATTTCCACCCAAGGATACCTTTTAATTCTTTATTATTCCCAATATCTATAACAGGAGAAAGTTCAATATCCCTGGAGCGAGACCCCAATATATGTGGTAAAGTGGGATGTTATAAATATTTATAGGGGACTTAGTGTACTGACTGAGATCAGCTGTGAAGGTATCTGTATCTAATAGGTGTAGTGTTTTGCAGATAACCTTACTTGCTACCACATTATACCTCAGTCAGAATTATTCTG
This sequence comes from Oreohelix idahoensis, assembly GCA_024509875.1. Classification (NCBI taxonomy): domain Eukaryota; kingdom Metazoa; phylum Mollusca; class Gastropoda; order Stylommatophora; family Oreohelicidae; genus Oreohelix; species Oreohelix idahoensis. The sequence goes on along the minus strand of JAMPIV010011255.1, from coordinate 361,927 downwards.
GAATATTGTGATGACTACGTTAAATGTCTAGGGTATGTATATGATGAAGTGTAAGTCACAACAACAACAGACAGATAAACAATTTAATTTATTCCACCACACTTGACAACACTGTGACACTCACACACATTTAACACTCTATAAGACTATCTTAAATGAGGCACTGGTAAATTTTCAAATATAAATATGTATTAATTACTTTCACTAATATATGTGTCCTGATTCAAATACAAAGTGAACCAGGAATCACAATCAATTGTAATTACAATTTATATGTACAGAATTTATCAATATGAACCTTGTAGTGACATATTTTATTAATATTATCCTATGTGTGTCAGTTGTGTAGTAGTAATATGAGGTAATACTGGTTTTGTTTTTTCAAGCTATGTTGTTATTTGTCATCATGACTTCAAGTGTTTGTTTAACTTGGAAATAGTATGGGGAAAAGTTCACAGTTCCTATCAATTTAAACACTGTATTTTCCCTCTGTTTTATTATAAAGTCAGATTTTGAGGGGGGGGGGGGGGGCATCATAATGTTGAGCTCCTCTGGCCACAGACGCTTATCTTTCGTGATGGCGGCAGGAAAAGACTCCTCTGCTCGATAGCCTCCCTGTGTTCTGGAGACACTCACTGGTCACTATCTGGACCCAGGAGTATGCTGTCAGCCTCTAGGTTCAGCAAAGCTCAGACCAGGTGCTGCTCAATAACTTTAGGACCACGGTCCCTGAAACAAGAAGGTTGTACCTCCTATTTCAGAACTAATTTATAATAAATTTCCAGACTGAACACAATACATAACAAACACTGAGTTCAGAGCGGTAGGCCAACTGCTATCTTCATCTGAAACAATTTTCACCAGTATACTCCTCCCTAATGGTTACTACGCCTCTGCAATTCCAGCATTATTTCTTTCTAGTTAATAAGATAGGTGTCAGTGTACTGTTTGGCAATTCCATGTAGTTTTACTTTCCTCCGACACCTTCTGTTCAGGTTGGAGCACTATATAGGCTTTACCTCATGTTCGCTACTGAACCACACATATATACAGACATAAATTATCAATTTACATTCAATTTTCATTAAAAAAGATATCAAATATTTCAAGCTTACCACAATTCATGGAATAATACACAGTTACGTTGACTGGCAATGAATATAGCACAATTTCGATCTGCCGATGTCCCAGGCTTTTATTTAGAAAAATATGCACTGGCGCTCAACGCACTGGTTCTTTAGTAAGTTTATTTGAAAATGTGGTGCTGACCTGACGCCTCTGATTGACTATATTGGCGGGTCTAACCAATCGTGCCATGTTTACACAAGCGTTTGAAAAAAGTACACCTACTCCCGTTTCCCTAACAACAAAGAATCAATATTTATAGCCCGACTAATCGTGTTTAGCCTTACATTTACTTTCCGCCAATCAAATAGGAGGTAACATGTCAGCCTATTTCCCGTACAATGGTGGCGTGAAAATCTGCCACTGAGCGATTATGAATTTGGTGTTGTCTGACATCCCTCACTATTTCTTTTGGCTATAATTTGTTAATTCCTAGACTATTTGCGTAACGTTTAACATATTCTTTGTCAGCAAGTCCTAAGGAACCCAAATATATAAATTTAATGGGGCTAAGGGGCTGCGTTCAAAATATACATTTTCTGGTAACCAAAGAGAGTTATCGGTGTGGTGCCGGCCTTGTCAATGGCTCAGATTTGCCTGGCAACCGGTTGGAAATAGGCAGCAGGAGTGAAGAAGGCGAATGTAAGACTCTGGGATAAATTCCCCGCAGACAGTCCCAGTGATTCTATATCTCGTGACACTATAACTCCTACCACTCTATCCCCCTCTCTATATTATAATGCTAACGAGCCCCCACTCCCCTATTACACTGAGTGAACAGAAGAGGAAGAAAGGAAGAACAGTATGTCTCTTTCGCACACTTTCTTTCCTTCTCTATATATGTAATAACGTGTGTTGGTAAATACAACTACAACATTTATTAACTTATTGAAATATAACAACATTCAAGTACACTAATACAAATGCAACTAGGAATGACATTAACTATCCCTGTGAAGAAAGATATTAGTTAATGCAAAATACACAAATGAATCTAAAGTCTACACTATGTGATGATGATGAATTTAAGTAACTCCTAAATACTAACAAAAAAAGGATATCTTGTTTTTCTTGGTCTCTTGCTGACTGTCAATAAACTCTGGTTGTTTGTACACAATGGACAAGTCATTGTCTGCCTACAATAACACTGGACGGTCCACTTGGTTTCGTCAGGTGTCCACGGCTTGTTCTTTTGTCCTTCACAATGCGAGTGTTGACATTGTCCCGAGCGTCCAAGGTGTCCTGTTCATGTGTGATGTTGAACGCAATGTTAGGCGGGTGAGACTTCGTCTGATATGCAGATGTCCTTTCGTTGTGCTGATAGTCTGCTCATGTGGTGATGATGATGGAAATATGTTGTATATTCGTATTTGTTGGTGCATCAATTGTATGGGGAGAAACTGTCCATTACTGCTGGTAATTCAGGATATCAATAATTTTTGTAGGCACTGGGTTTACAAGATCTCCCGTCTGCTTTTGCAGCTTTTGATCATGGTTTCTCAAAGCACTTGTTGTAAAAATCGTCCGTTGGCTACTGCCACTTCTGATCAAGATTTCTCAAATCACTTGTTGTAAAAATCGTCCGTTGGCTACTGCCACTTCTGATCAAGATTTCTCAAAGCACTTGTTGTAAAAATCGTCCGTTGGCTACTGCCACTTCTGATCAAGATTTCTCAAAGGCACTTGTTGTAAAATCATCCGTTTGCTACTGCAACTTCAGATCATTAAATTTCACGTGGACAGCTATTAGAAATGCAGCAATCCTTCTGGGTATTTTCTGCTTTCTTTTTGGGTGGGTAGTCGATGATAGAAAGACCCTTCACCGCCTGGTAAATTCCTTTCTGACCCCCGTGGAGTATTGGTAGGTTGTTGCCGTTAATTACGTGTGAGATGCGTGTCGTCGCAGTATCTCGGTCGGCCCTACTCTAAAGCTTGTCCTGTGATTAACGCCAACCACGTAGTAGACTAAGGATGAGTATCTCAAATGGTCCCTGTCTCTACCACTGTGATGGATAAAAAATAATGAACCCTTTGTAAGTATCCCGTAAACTATGCTACGCCTGTAGTGTCTTGTATGTGAAATCTTATCACTATAAGAAATGACTGTGCGATGTTTACTGCGCGGTTAACCGGTAATGTACAAGGCAACATAAAAGTGTCTTGTATTTACTTCGTTATAGTTACTGGAAACTGTGCAATGTTATAAATATAATAATTCTCTGCATGGTGTTTATTGCAACCTGTACTTATTAGTGTGAAATATAATATTATAATAAACGTGACTGGTATTTACAGTGTTATATTTATGGAAAATATGTATATATTATCTGACTGAAGTTAAGACATAATAATGATAAAGTACAAAATATATTACACTAACCTTGGTGTCCATATACGAATTTCACTGACACAATGTCCTGACTCTTCCTCGTGAAATCTAGAACCCCAAGCAATGAATATAGTTGAGTTTATATATCGTCTGAATCGCCTATGGCTAATTTTCGGGTTCGCTTCCTGTGTCATGTGAAATTTCGTTTGTTTTCCTTAAGTCAGACATTCCGTTCTCATGCTGTGTAAAATTTCCTGTAATATTTTGCTATGGTCGCTCTCATATTTTGCTTATCCGAGACAACTTGTCTGCGTTCGTCTTTTGAGTGTCTGTGCAGCATTTAATAGTCTTTACATAATGACATATTCTCACTCTTTTCATGTTGATCCTGGTTCAGACACTGCGTCGCCGTTAATCAAATGTTATTGGGTCGGTTCGATGAGAACCTGCTTATTAAATTACTCATTGTAAAACTGCCTCGCGCTCTGTCCATATATTCTACGGCTAGCCACAATAATATTGCTGGTACCTTCCTGCCTTTGTGAAAACACAACCGAGACGTTGGGGCGATTACCTCAATAATCTATTGACTCACTGTCTACTAGTTGTGAAAACATTTCAGGTGAATGTTGTTTCGTCTAAAGGGCTCACGCCGAGCGTTGTCTATTGTTATGTCAACATTCCTTGTAAAATTGGTGGATGTCCCATGACTGTTGACCAACGATTGTCTGTGCCAACAATGAGTATAGACAACCGACTGCCTTCTCATTCAGTGAGAAATGTACCGACAAAATATTACCATTAGTTTTTAGGAATTTAATTGCAGACTTACTCGTCTCTCGCGACAGATGTCCCCCGCACCAAGTCTTAGCTTGCGAAGACTCCTGCGAGTCAGGATGCAATTTACATTCCCTATTGTCGGCTGTGGTTATCTTCTCCCTATTACTCTCCACTTCATCTTCCTCTTTCCAATCCTCCTTCTCCTCGTCCAAATCATTCTTCTCGCAATCTTCCTCAGTTGCTTCTCCTGCATCAGCTATAAAGAGCTGCTCCATTTCCTGTTTCAATATCGTGACCGTAGTCAAGCGTTGTCGCCCCTGCTCTACTAAGTTCGTAGAGCTGGCTGTGTGATTCTGCACGCTTGCAGATGACTGTCTAACCGCATTGGGCTGCAGTACTGAGTTCGGATTTCCCTTATTCCAATGCTTTGTGGCTGCTCGTGTCCTGAAGTTAGCCGCTTCAGTTATGTGTCTGTCGAAATATCTCTTTAGCAGAACAATATTATATATTCCCAGCTGATTCTCCTTTGGAAACTTATAATTGGTTCGAGATGCCTTCTCGACCATTGCGTAAGGCCCGTGCCATCCAATCAGTAACCTGTTCTGTTTGCTATGCATAAACAGTAAAATTTGTTTGCCTATCTCTAGCTCACACCTGGGACCAGTCGTATTATATTCTCCGTCATATTGACGCTTCCTCTTCCTCATACGTGGTCTGCTTACCTTACGAGTGGCTTCCTCCGTTTTCCCATGATTTGATGCCCCTCTCTGGCATTCAGGACCTGATCTGATAAATTGATCCATGTCCCCTGCGATTCCCTGCCAATAATAATGGTGGGTGATTCTTTGCGTAGTGATGTATTGTCTGACCTGACCACTAGATTCACTAGCATGTCCCATACCTAAGATATAAAATCTATATCGTGCTGGTACTACCAGTTGCTTATACTCATATCCGCGCTTTCCTACTTTCCTAAGGAGTTGTCCTTGCTGTTTAAAGCAGTCTCCTGGTTGCGATGGATTGTCTCCCTTCAGTCTCTTCTTAAAACAAGGTTCTACCGATTTGTCGTTGTTTTGAGCTGGTCTCAGCTCTTGCGGATGGAAGTCAAACTCGTCTCCTTGTCTCTTCTCCTTCGCTTGTTCACCTGTCTGCCCTGCAGCTGTGACTCTTGATTGACGAGTGTCTCCTAAACTCACATATTTGCAGCCTATAATGAATTCATACCTATGATCATATAAAACTGCCGTTCGTAGTTCTCCCTCGACATACCTGCCTTCAATGGGAGTCCGGGCGATAGCCGCCATCAATGGAGGATCGCCGTTACCTGTGAACTGAATTTCCACAGTTCCATCACTCAATTGTTCTGGTCTAACCAGTCTAGAACTGAGTTTCGAATCGAATTCCAGCCTGGAATCGAATACCTCTTCCGCTCTTTCTCTATTGACAACGTTGCGTTCCGAGGGAATCCGGGCGCTAGTTGCCGTCGCTGAAAGATCACTTTTCTTTCTCCACCCTTTTGCCTTAGCATCCTGGTAACCTTCTTTGCCAGGTTTAAACCTCTTCTTTCTCTTGAGTGGTCCATTCTTACTGACACTAACTCTCAGTGTGTCTGTCTTCGCTCTGTCGAAATAAAAAATGTCTCCCCACTTCTTTCTCTTGAGTGACCCACTCCTACTGACATCAAATCTCTTTGTTTCTTTCTTCGATCTCTTGAAATAAAAAGTGTTTCCCCACTTCTTTCCTCTGCTAAACAATCTTTGAATCCGCCGACGGATCAAAGTTGGCCATTGTTTGTCCTTATTACGTATCTTGTGTATCTTGCCCGTGGAATGGTCATAAATCAAGATACGGTGCAACCCATCTGTCCTTTTGTATCGGGTACAGTGTGTTGTTAATTTCGCGCGTCGGCGCCTTGCCTTGCCTAAAGCGCGTACACCAAGCTGTTTCCTCTTGTGTCGCCTGGTGTCTTTCCTTCTCTCTATCTGCTTAGTTTTTGTCTCGCCTACATATAGAATCGGAGTCCCGTGGGTGTTGAGCTGCTGTATCCCCGCCGGCTCTACCACACTTTTCTCCTCATGATCCTCTTCTACCTCCTTTTGAAGAGAGTCGGGGGGTGCCTTCGTGTCCGTCGTCCACCCTGTCCCGATAATCGTATGTGTTGTTATACCTTCTAAAGGCACACATTTCTCTCCGTAAGTTTTAAAAGTGGTAGGATCTGACTTTTCCTCGTCCTGGGTAAAGGCAGACTTAGGCGATGTGGGCAACTGTCTATTTCCGTGGATAATAGCGAATGCCCGTTCCTGTCCGGTCGCTTCTTTCCACGTAGAAGGGCCGGTGGAGTGAGGTAATAATTGTTCTCCTGATGTCAGGAGGCAAGTGCCTGTTTTCTTCTTCCCTGTGATGCCAGGTGAAATTGTTTTGTTCGAAGTCCCCTTGCAAGATCCATCGAAGGTACCGCTCGCAATTAGAGTGGGTTCTTCTGTGCCTTTTAATAACTTTCCGTTATCTCTGCAGCGGTGTCTGGAATCCATTGAATTAACTACCGCCGGGTGTGATTTTTCCCCCTCTTTTCTCCGGGACTCTTTGTCCTTCATTGTTCGGGTTTCTATATACGCCATGCGATGGAGAGGAGGGCGGTTTCGGCACTCGCTGGTGTAGTGATTTTTCCTGCGACAATACCGGCACCATTTATCCCCTTGCCTCTGGTTCTGAGAAAAGGATTGGTGTTGAGTTTCCTTTCTATGTGGATTGCAAAGCAAGTTGTCTTTCTTCCCCTGATACCGGCCAACTGGGCCCTTCTCATAATCAGTTTTTCCTGCGGATTTCTTTGCATATGAAGTAATGCAATGCGAAGATGGTGTGTCTTCTAGGCGATATGTTAGCTCATCTGTCACTTCATGGGCCGAAATACATATTTCCGGTTCAAGTCTTTTGGGTTTTTCATATGTTTCACACAACCTCTTCATCCGAAGCACGTGCTCTCTCTCTTCCGTATTTCTCACTAACTCTGCCTTGAATCTCCTATACTCGGCCTCTCTCTCTCTCTCTCTCAGCTTCTAATTTCTTGGCTTCTCTCTCCTCCTTCTCCGCTGCTAATGTCAATCTTCTTTGCTCTACTTCTGCTGCCAGTTTATCTTTTCTCTCTTGCTCTGCAATTTTATCTTTTCTCTCTTGCTCTGCAATTTTATCTGTTCTCTCTTGCTCTGTTATGTGCGCAGTTAACATTTTTTCCACATATTCCATAAGTTCTCCTTTTTTCTAGTTTTAAACTAGTTGCTTCCTGGATAATCGCCGCGCGAATTTGCATCAAATCGGCCATGATCAAGCTAGATTTCAATCTGCCTATAAAGGAAACAATAACAAAATGTCTTGTCTCAGTGGCTTTAGCCGCTATTGTCCAATTGCGAACAAAAGGACTATACAATGTCGGGTCGCTCTTCCTACTTCAACAATGCCTATTGTACCACGTGGTACTACACGTATACTGAAAATTCAGGTAAATTTATAATGATGACAACAAATCAATATTGGTAACCAGATGTTGTAATTAAATGATATGGTATAATATTCTAACATATGTCAATGTCTTATTTAATATAAAATGAATATCTAATATTCTATTCTGTGTTCTTCCCCTCTACCTAAGTAGAATAAGGAACAGTATAGAAGACAGTGAATAGGTTTTACAAAAATTTCAAAAAAGAATTATTTAATGTTTTAGTCTAGGGCAAGCCCCAAGGTACTATCTCGGACTGCAGCGTCCACTTGATCCCGGACGAGCCCCCACTTAATGTCACAGGGTTATCCCGAAGGGTAACCAAAGAGAGTTATCGGTGTGGTGCCGGCCTTGTCAATGGCTCAGATTTGCCTGGCAACCGGTTGGAAATAGGCAGCAGGAGTGAAGAAGGCGAATGTAAGACTCTGGGATAAATTCCCCGCAGACAGTCCCAGTGATTCTATATCTCGTGACACTATAACTCCTACCACTCTATCCCCCTCTCTATATTATAATGCTAACGAGCCCCCACTCCCCTATTACACTGAGTGAACAGAAGAGGAAGAAAGGAAGAACAGCATGTCTCTTTCGCACACTTTCTTTTTTTCTCTATATATGTAATAACGTGTGTTGGTAAATACAACTACAACATTTATTAACTTATTGAAATATAACAACATTCAAGTACACTAATACAAATGCAACTAGGAATGACATTAACTATCCCTGTGAAGAAAGATATTAGTTAATGCAAAATACACAAATGAATCTAAAGTCTACACTATGTGATGATGATGAATTTAAGTAACTCCTAAATACTAACAAAAGGATATCTTGTTTTTCTTGGTCTCTTGCTGACTGTCAATAAACTCTGGTTGTTTGTACACAATGGACAAGTCATTGTCTGCCTACAATAACACTGGACGGTCCACTTGGTTTCGTCAGGTGTCCACGGCTTGTTCTTTTGTCCTTCACAATGCGAGTGTTGACATTGTCCCGAGCGTCCAAGGTGTCCTGTTCATGTGTGATGTTGAACGCAATGTTAGGCGGGTGAGACTTCGTCTGATATGCAGATGTCCTTTCGTTGTGCTGATAGTCTGCTCATGTGGTGATGATGATGGAAATATGTTGTATATTCGTATTTGTTGGTGCATCAATTGTATGGGGAGAAACTGTCCATTACTGCTGGTAATTCAGGATATCAATAATTTTTGTAGGCACTGGGTTTACAAGATCTCCCGTCTGCTTTTGCAGCTTTTGATCATGGTTTCTCAAAGCACTTGTTGTAAAAATCGTCCGTTGGCTACTGCCACTTCTGATCAAGATTTCTCAAATCACTTGTTGTAAAAATCGTCCGTTGGCTACTGCCACTTCTGATCAAGATTTCTCAAAGCACTTGTTGTAAAAATCGTCCGTTGGCTACTGCCACTTCTGATCAAGATTTCTCAAAGGCACTTGTTGTAAAATCATCCGTTTGCTACTGCAACTTCAGATCATTAAATTTCACGTGGACAGCTATTAGAAATGCAGCAATCCTTCTGGGTATTTTCTGCTTTCTTTTTGGGTGGGTAGTCGATGATAGAAAGACCCTTCACCGCCTGGTAAATTCCTTTCTGACCCCCGTGGAGTATTGGTAGGTTGTTGCCGTTAATTACGTGTGAGATGCGTGTCGTCGCAGTATCTCGGTCGGCCCTACTCTAAAGCTTGTCCTGTGATTAACGCCAACCACGTAGTAGACTAAGGATGAGTATCTCAAATGGTCCCTGTCTCTACCACTGTGATGGATAAAATAATGAACCCTTTGTAAGTATCCCGTAACTATGCTACGCCTGTAGTGTCTTGTATGTGAAATCTTATCACTATAAGAAATGACTGTGCGATGTTTACTGCGCGGTTAACCGGTAATGTACAAGGCAACATAAAAGTGTCTGGTATTTACTTCGTTATAGTTACTGGAAACTGTGCAATGTTATAAATATAATAATTCCCTGCATGGTGTTTATTGCAACCTGTACTTATTAGGGTGAAATATAATATTATAATAAACGTGACTGGTATTTACAGTGTTATATTTATGGAAAATATGTATATATTATCTGACTGAAGTTAAGACATAATAATGATAAAGTACAAAATATATTACACTAACCTTGGTGTCCATATACGAATTTCACTGACACAATGTCCTGACTCTTCCTCGTGAAATCTAGAACCCCAAGTTTTGGTTGGCGGACTGCTTCTCTTGCAATGCCAAGCAATGAATATAGTTGAGTTTATATATCGTCTGAATCGCCTATGGCTAATTTTCGGGTTCGCTTCCTGTGTCATGTGAAATTTCGTTTGTTTTCCTTAAGTCAGACATTCCGTTCTCATGCTGTGTAAAATTTCCTGTAATATTTTGCTATGGTCGCTCTCATATTTTGCTTATCCGAGACAACTTGTCTGCGTTCGTCTTTTGAGTGTCTGTGCAGCATTTAATAGTCTTTACATAATGACATATTCTCACTCTTTTCATGTTGATCCTGGTTCAGACACTGCGTCGCCGTTAATCAAATGTTATTGGGTCGGTTCGATGAGAACCTGCTTATTAAATTACTCATTGTAAAACTGCCTCGCGCTCTGTCCATATATTCTACGGTTAGCCACAATAATATTGCTGGTACCTTCCTGCCTTTGTGAAAACACAACCGAGACGTTGGGGCGATTACCTCAATAATCTATTGACTCACTGTCTACTAGTTGTGAAAACATTTCAGGTGAATGTTGTTTCGTCTAAAGGGCTCACGCCGAGCGTTGTCTATTGTTATGTCAACATTCCTTGTAAAATTGGTGGATGTCCCATGACTGTTGACCAACGATTGTCTGTGCCAACAATGAGTATAGACAACCGACTGCCTTCTCATTCAGTGAGAAATGTACCGACAAAATATTACCATTAGTTTTTAGGAATTTAATTGCAGACTTACTCGTCTCTCGCGACAAATGTTTTCAAACGTAAACCAGTATAATGTCATGTTTCCTAATAAGCGTTTTGTAAGTTTTTAAAACCTAACTCGTATGGGTAGTGTTTTTTATCACTGTCGATTTGAAAAAAGCTAGTGCATGTGGCCTTACACTCGTGTTAGGGGTGGCATTAATTGTGTATCGCGAGACTGTGGTAGTATTGCCTGCGTTCCGGCTTTCAGCCCCTCCCTTTCTTTCTATCCTTAGTCCATCTGTCTTTCGTTTTTGGTAACGTAGTGTATAAAATGACATGAATGGAATTTTAAATCTAGGTCAGCTTGCGTATCTCAAGGTTTTTCTTAGAAAGGCAGTACACGTTTTATCGTAGAAAGCGGGTATTGAAGCAGTAGGCTTTTACTATCAACGTGAAACGTTACAATTTGCAGACGAATTAGAAAACAAGGGGGATTTCGAGTACAGTCATTGTGACAGCACTGTTCTTTACCATTCTTCTTTCCTTTTATTAAATTTTTTTGTTAGGCTTTACATTTACTTCTTAATTTATATATGTGGATTAGAATTTCTCACGACACTCACGCAGCGGCCTTTTCTGTAGCATTTTTGGTTTTATATTATGAGGTTCCCAGCCCCCTGCGCAACCTCATATTAGGTGCCGCTACTGATTTGGCTGAAGTAACAGTAGTCTTATTCTATGTGTGTATCCGCCTGTCTGTGAGCATCCCATGTATCTATAAATGCTTACCCCAATGACATGGGCGTATCCTACTTGTGTAGAAGTGAGCATCCCATGTATCTTTAATTGCCTACCTCAATGGCATGGGCGTATCCTACTTGTGTAGAAGTGAGCATCCCATGTATCTATAAATGATTACCCCAATGGCATGGGTGTGTCCTACTTGTAGAAGTGAGCAGCCCATGTCTATAACTGCCTTCTCCAATGGCATGGGCGTATCTTTCTTGTGTAGAAGTGAGCATCCTATGTATCTATAAATGACTACCCCAATGACATGGGCGCATCCTACTTGTGTAGAAGTGAGTGCCTAATTTGTCTATAAATGAGTATTCCACGTATCTGTAAATATATCACTTGTATGTGAGTAATTCATTTGTTTATCAGTAAGCGTCTCATGTGTCTGTAAGCGAGCTTCTCATGTGTATGTGATGTCCTACTTGCCTATGAGTGAGTAGTTACTTATCTATACGTGAAGGAATGCCCCATATGCCTTCATGCAATTATCCACATGTATGCCAGTACCTAACTTGCTAATAAGTGAGTATTGAACATGTCTGTGAGTATTGAACATGTCTGTGAGTATTCGCATTGTTTATCAGCAAGTATTCCACGTGCCTATGAGTATCTCACTGGTCTCTGAGTATCCCACTTGCCTGTAACAGTGTATGCCACTTGACTATGAATATATAATATGCCTATAAGTCAACATCCTACTTGTCTTGAAGTGAGTATCCTGCTTGTCATAAAATAATATCCCACTTGCCTATAATTGAGTATCCCATTCCTCTATATCATTATATCCGACTTGCCTTGAAATGAATATCCCACTTGTCTATAAGATAATATCCCACCTACTGATGCATGGAGGAATATCTGGAGTTATCCTTATATGACCACGATTTAAGCACAATGCTATAGTATACAATTGTGGAAGTGAATCTCTGTCTGTGAGCCTGATTACACCCTCACTGAGTCTTGAAATCATCCATACACTTCCAGGTTTTCCAACTGTGATGAAACTTGGTGAGAACCCAATATTGCATACTTAGCTTGGAGGAGTCACTTGAGCCCCAGAAGCAACTCTGGCGTTTACCTGATTGGCTGCATGCAGGAGGATTTCACTATGGATCCAATGATAGGCAGGGGGAGCTCAGAAGTGGCTGTGCATAAGACGTGACAATTCATTGGGAGAGCCCAGAACCAGAGCACAGTATTTTAGCTCTGCATAGATGGAGAACTCCCTTGGATGGCGGGGAATGCACAGCATGCCACGCTCTTCTTAATCTTGGCTTTGGAACCAGATGTAATGATCCTTTAAATTCAAGCCAACCTGGAGAAACTGGAGCTCATGACTTCAGCTTAATACGTTTCGGAGTGGCAGAAAAGCCACAGGAAAAGCATAGATCTGCAGTGTAGATAATACCAAGGAATCTTCAACTTGGTATGGGCTTCAAAAGAGCGAAAAGGTCAGCAGCCCTAGTTAATTAAAAACAGTACCACTTGCTTATAAATGAATATCAAAGTTATCTATAAGATAATATCCCACTTGCCTATAAGATAATATCCCACTTGCCTATAAGTGAATATCCCCCTTGCCTATAAGTTAATATCGCAATTGCCTATATGTATTAGTATTTCACTTGTATGTGAATATTCTACTTGTCTGTTTGTGAAAATCCCACTTGTCTATAAGTGAATATCCCACTTGCCTATAAATGACTATCCCATTCGTCTGTAAGTGAATATCCCACATATATTGGCATATTGGGAATATGGTGTTATGCCCATATTTTCTTGACCATCGTTACACTAGGGGTTGCTCTGGTTTGGGCTTGGTCGACCCAGGAGCCGTTTGCGGCCTCAAAAAATCCCACCTCATTTGGGGATCGAACTGAGCTAGGAAGCCAGTGCACTAACCACTATGCTGCCGCGGCTCCCGAATATCCCACATGCCTATAAGTAAATATTCTACTTGTCTATAAGATAATATTGCTTGTGCGTGTGTATATGAGTATTCTACTTTTCTGTGAATATTCCACTTGTCTGTCTTGTTCATCATAAAATATAACTTCATGCCTGCTTTGCTCAAAAAGTTGACAAACGAAAAAAAAAAAGTTCAGGGCGTCTCTCTTGCCTCCAGAAACTGAAGCCGCCGAAGCGTGACGGACGTCGCCAAACGTGTAATTGCAATAATATAACTAATGAACTTGACACGAACTGGATTGAATGGCACTATTTTAAAGAAATCAATTAGCCGCATTCAACACTACTGTGGCTTCACCGTTATGAAGAAAATAAAAAATAACCAGGACGATGGAAGCAGAAATCAGCATAACCAACTAGGGAGCTGCCCATTGGACTAGACCGTCAAGGTAAACTGGACACAGATCCGATCTGTTTGAATGCAACGGAGCAGACGTCATTGCCAAAACTCAATTGTTGGACTACAATCATGGGTTATTTCCCTCTGGGAGACATGAAAGCAGCTCGGGCACACTCTTATTGCATTCAACGAGGCGTACAAACATTGTCCACAATGTAGCGGACATAAAGACACTCTCATGCTGATCTACAAAGATCTAAACGTAGTGATAGTGAAGATACAAACAGTACAGGAGACCTGGATACGGTAGGAAATATTGATTTGATACACATGCAACTCTTTTTTTTTTCTGCTGTTGCCATTGACAGTGTGGTCAGTTATCATTTATATTTTTGAATGTCGAGAGCATCAGATTAGCAGAGTGGTTACAGCGCTGGTCTCTCGCGGCAAAAGTACAGAGCTCGAAACAAGGTCGTGCCACACTCTAGTCTACCCAGCTGTAAATGCGTAGCTGACTCTCCTCTTGAGTTAGGGAAAGCAAAGGAAGCGAGCAAGGAATAAGGTTACCCCACCTCTCGAAGCTGGATCTAATATAATGAAGTCTCTAGCATTTTACACCCCTACGGCAGTATCTGCTTTGAGACTTACTATTTTTATTATACTGAATGTACAGCATGATTGAAAAGTAATTTCTGTTGCTTGTATCAATCAATTGGATATACATGGAAAAAAATGTCATGACAACGACAAAATAACTGCCATTTGACAAATAAGTTTTATTTACTTGTTTTTTTCTTCATATGCATTAGATGGAAGAAGTGAAGAAATAAAACTATAAAAATAGATAATGATTTTTCAGTCACCCTGCATGTAGATACACTATATATATATATCGAAGGTAAACGGAGAAGAGGAAGGCAGAGAAAATCCTGGGCTGATAACATCAAAGAATGGGCAGGACACGGTTTTTCCACACTTGTACGCATTGCTGAGGATAGAGAGCATTGGAGGACCCTGTCTGCTGATGCTTCCACCATGGCACCCCTACGACCCATGACGGGTTACGGGCTGAGATGAGATGATGATGATATATATATATATATATATATATATATATATATATATATATATATATATATATATATATATATATATATATATATATATATATATATATATATATATATATATATATACTGAAGCACATTAAAAACGCACCACCTGTATAATCCAGGAACAGAGTGTGAAATGTAAATATAAGTGTGTACAAGTTTACATATTTGGAATCTTTATTCATTTTCCTATGAATCCATGCTGGTCATTAATTTGTACATTTGATTGTTATGAAATTTATTGCATTCTGTGCAGGCAAGGGAGAAAACCAAAAATACAAAAAAATGCACGTGCGTTATCCTGCTGGAGAAGCTGCAAGTCTGGATAAATTGTGAACGCAGGAGCAACCAGTGCATCCAGAACCTCATCTCGATATGTCACAGCATTAACATTTCCACGGAAGACGTGAAGAGGCAAGCGATGGTGAAAACTGAATCCTCCCCAAATGTGAATACTGCCACCTCGAAATCGGTTGACACAGCAATCTGCAAAGCGCTCTTCACACCGTCGCTAAATCCGCATACGTCCATCTGCAAAGGATATGTTGAATCTGTTCTCGTCTGTGAATAGGACAGCATTCAACTGCTGTCTAGTCCATCTGATATGTTGCTCTGCCCATTGCAGGCGCTGCTAACGATGTCTGTGAGTCAAGTTTGGCCCAACATAAGGTCGTCTTGCAGTAAGGCCTGTATCTCTGAGTCGTCGTATGACTGTCATTCGAGAGACTTGCCCATGTCTACCCACTATTGCTCTTGCTGTTTGACTTGCCGGGAGAGTCAATTCCTTACAGCAAGAGCAATAGTGGTGGCAATTCATCCTTCTGGCAATGGCCCGCGAGCTCATTCCGGTCTCCAACATACCAATGGCTCGTTGGCGGTCGTTTTCAGATAGTCGTGGCATTTCAAGCACATGTACTGGGTGTTTTGTCTCAACGGCCTTTTTATACCGAGTATACTGCCACAACGCGTACACATTTTCAGGGTCATAGCTGTTGAGAATCGTGTTGCACGTGTAACTTTCATCGTTTTCATGTAGTCTGTACACACACCCATGGGTTGAATCTTGCACTTTCCATTCCAGCAGCCATTCGCTCTCTACCGCATGGCAATCACGGGGAAAATCCATTACCGCACTTTTTTTTGCCAGCTTCTCGGCATCAGTATATATAATAGTGGTGCGTTTTTAATGTGCTTCAGTATATATATATATATATATATATATATATATATATATATATATATATATATATATATATATATATATATATATATATATATATATATATATATATATATATATATATATATATATATATATATATATATATATATATATATATATATATATATATATATATATACTGAGGCACATTAAAACGCACCACCTGTATAATCCAGGAACAGAGTGTGAAATGTAAATATAAGTGTTTACAAGTTTACATATTTGGAATCTTTATTCATTTTCCTATGAATCCATTCTTCTTCTTCCATCCTTAGCCACCAACCGGCAAAGCAGTATGTGGCCAGTACGCCTAGTGGCGTCTTAGGGCAACAACAAATTGATCAATCTATCGCTGCTTCCACCACCGCCTAGTGGCGTCTTTGTGGAACAGAAACAGACCAAACAATCTATCGTTGTTTCCGTAATCAGATTGGTTGGCAAGCAGGTGATCAGCCCACTGTGCCTATGAATCCATGCTGGTCATTAATTTGTGCATTTGATTGTTATGAAATTCATTGCATTCTGTACAGGCAAGGGCGAAAACCAAAAATGAACCCAATAAAAAAATTCATTCACACTATCCTCAGTATCTGGTATGTCCACCATTTCCTTGCAAACAAGCTTGGCAGCGGCTCCGCATGGAACGCACAAGTCTCTGAAGGAAATTCCGGGAAATCAAGTCCCATTCACGTGTAAGAGCAGCTTCGAGCTGTTGCAGATTAGCTGGAGAACCTTGCCTGTAGACTCTGCGTACAAGCTCGTCCCACATATGTTCTAAAGGGGACATGTCTGGTGATAGGGCAGGCCAATCAATCGTCACAATGTTCTGCTGCTGTAGATATTGCTGCGTAATGCATGCGGTGTGTGCACGTGCGTTATCCTGCTGGAGAAGCTGCAAGTCTGGATAATTTGTGAACGCAGGAGCAACCAATTCATCCAGAACCTCATCTCGATATGTCACAGCATTAACATTTCCACGGAAGACGTGAAGGGGCAAGCGATGGTGAAAACTGAATCCTCCCCAAATGTGAATACTGCCACCTCCAAATCGGTTTTGCTGACGAACACAGCAATCTGCAAAGCGCTCTCCACACCGTCGCCAAATCCGCATACGTCCATCAGCAAAGGATATGTTGAATCTGCTTTCGTCTGTGAATAGGACAGCATTCTACTGCAGTCTAGTCCATCTGACATGTTGCTCTGCCCATTGCAGGCGCTGCTGACGATGTCTGTGAGTCAAGTTTGGCGCAACATAAGATCGTCTTGCAGTAAGGCCTGCATCTCTGAGTCATCGTATGACTATAATTCGAGAGAATTGCTCACGTCTACCCACTATTGCTCTTGCTGTTTGACTTGCCGGGAGAGAACGATTCCTTAGGTGACTCAGCACAATATTACGATCTTGCGCAGGGGTAGTAACTCGTGGTTGGCCACTCCGAAGTCTATCCCGGGCACTGCCAGTGGTTCCGTAACGTTCATTGAGACGTACAATAGTGCTGTGGTGACAATTCATCCTTCTGGCAATGGCCCGCGAGCTCATTCCGGTCTCCAACATACCAATGGCTCGTTGGCGGTTGTTTTCAGAAAGTCGTGGCATTTCAAGCACATGTACTGGGTGTTTTGTCTCAACGGCCTTTTTATACCGAGTATACTGCCACAACGCGTACACATTTTCAGGGTCATAGCTGTTGGGAATCGTGTTGCACGTGTAACTTTCATTGTTTTCATGTAGTCTGTACACAAACCCGTGGGTTGAATCATGAACTTTCCATTCCAGCAGCCATTCGCTCTCTACCTCATGACAAACACGGAGAAAATCCATTCCCACACTTTTTTTTCCAGCTTCTCGGCATCAGTATATATAATAGTGGAGCGTTTTTAATGTGCTTCAATATATATATATATATATATATATATATATATATATATATATATATATATATATATATATATATATATATATATATATATATATATATATATATATATATATATTCTTCTTCTTCCTTGATCCATAGCCGCCGACCGTCAAAGCAGTCAGTGGCCATCTCGCCTGGTGGCGTCTTGTAAGCAGCAACAAATTGATTCCACTCTGCTCTGTCGGCGGCCATCCTTCGTACAGTGCCCCAACTCTGATTCATTCTTTGCATCTCGACTTTCACAGTTCTCCGCCAGGTTGTTTTTGGTCGGCCTCTCTTTCGCTTTCCTTCAAGGAGACGAATCACCTTTTTTCGATTTTTATTCATACCCATCCATTTCGCTGTCCTTCGGGGGTCCATAGCTTAGCTGTTCTTGTAATGGTATCAGGGTCCCTGAGGAAGTGGCCAACCCAACTCCAGCGTCTGCCAGCTATGATGGTGTGCATGTCCTCCTGGTTACTCCAAATAAGTAGTTCTTGGTTGCTGATGGTGTTTGGCCAAAAGATTCGGAGAATTTTCCTTAGGCAGATTGTGTGGAAGGAGGACAGTTTCGACATTTCCTTCTCTGTTACTCTCCAGCATTCCGCACCATAGAGAAGCACAGAAAGTACACAGCTCTCATACAGTCTTAATTTGGTGTTTGTGCTGTACTGGGAAGACTTCCAAATGTTGTTGAGACTAGCAAAAGCTGTTCTCGCCGTATTCATTCTGTTGTTAATGGCCTTGTTGCGTGCATATTTTGACGCACATATTACAAAAATCGATATGGCTATTTAATATGGAAAAGATATAGACATTCATTCATTTGTGTATGAAAATGCTGTCTATGGGTAAAGCGAGATAATCCATGTTTGATTCACACTTTTGATTACAGGAGTAATCGTTCTTGATATTGATCCGGCGCACGGATATTGCTCTTATATCTGTACTTATTTTTTAGGGCCAGAAAATAGATTAATTTGCTTATTATGTTTATGGCCTGAATTCATATGTATTACATATTATTAGTACAAGTAGAATCAGTCCTATATTGAATATTTTGGATGGGTAGGCGGGACTAGATTCTTGTTATTCCGCTCTAGCGGAAGTATGAGTTGTCTTGACAAGTCGTGATGAGTTCCGATGTACCGTGATAATGGCGGGTACGCATTTTTCAAAGGGCTGGTAGATTCTTAAGGAAAAATGATTTATGAAGTGGTTTTCTTCTAAAGGAGATGGTATCTCTACTAGAGTTTGTGTTAGAGACTCTCCTAAGGTACGGTACAATGTATAATTCGGACTCCATGTATTGCCAGACCCTATTTTGATGATCTCATGTCGGTTAGACCTAGATGGAACATTGTGCTTCGTATCGCTAGGGTCGTGTTTTGTATCGACGAAGATGACAGGCTTTCCTACAGCGGTTATGGCTACGTGAATTAACCTGATTACCGTAGAGCTGTATGGAAACATTTATGAAATGATTTATATGCCCATTATAAATTAACTTTGGCTTATATTCACCTTCCTACGAGTGAGTGAGTGACAACTCAGGGAGGCGGCCATGTTATATTTCTGTCATCATATGTTTTGATCACTGCCAAGAGAACAGATTACATATCCTATTATCGGACAGTGGCAAGGAGATCTCAATCTTGATAGGAACCCCCTTTTCGTGGTTTCATAATATGCTACAAAC
Source organism: Oreohelix idahoensis (assembly GCA_024509875.1). Classification (NCBI taxonomy): domain Eukaryota; kingdom Metazoa; phylum Mollusca; class Gastropoda; order Stylommatophora; family Oreohelicidae; genus Oreohelix; species Oreohelix idahoensis. The sequence continues at coordinate 342,246 of JAMPIV010011255.1, read as the reverse complement.
TATGGACGTCAAGCAACTTTAGTTATTTACCGATCCGCCTTCACTGACGCGTTTAGTCAGATAGGGGATGCGGCCATAATGTATCATGACATTGAACTTTTGATGTACTACCCATTATTTACGAATGTGTCATGACTTTGGATCTGCTATGTATGCCTACAAATTGATGTGTCAACATACCCATGATGTACTCGTTATGTCCCAGTGTGTACGTCTGAATAAATTGTGTAAACAAAGATTCCAGCAGTCTGCATTGGTGCCTTGTAGACACAAGTGTATGAGTGATTAGATTGATCAGAACACGAACAGTACACCATTCGCGTTAATCACACTCTACACTTCTACTCCATACATACACCATCCTGCGTCGGTTGAAGTGACCAAGTTTAGGGCCTGCTTCCCCTGGAGCCTTTGCCTTCCCTAACTCAGGACTAGGGTGAGTAACCCATTTACAGCTGGGTAGACTGGAGCATGCCTGATCTCAACAACTCTGTACACTTCTTTACAGATTGACACCTTACAGAGCGTGCGAGTGAAAAGAAACTTTACAGTGTTGCAAACTTTACAGTGGTGAGCCAGATTCCTGGGTGCAGCCTACGCAGTTTTGTGTTGAGAATCACAGTTTACACTTGAAAGAACATTTGTTTGACCACATAAACACCAGTAGGACAGCTATACAGGCGATGTCAGCTTGACCTGTATTACCGATAGGATGCTGTATCTAGGTCAGCGCTTGTTGACAGTTTTTCGCTGTACAGACGGTATTACACAGGACAGTGGTATCAAGTGTAGAAAATATCTGGAGCAGTATTGTTGACATTTCTCAACGTACAGAAGAATCACAGTGTTGTTGAACATAAAGTGTATATTTCATCGTTGGATCTTCATATGCTCAACAAAAAAATTGAACTGTGTAATAGTTTAAAATTGAATCTATTACTCAATAAAGTGGCAAGTTATTAGTATTAAAATAAACTGTGCCTGCTTTACAACACTATACCTGCAACACATTCCATTCATGATATAAATTATATTGCATGCTATATGCTATTTATGTTTACATGTTATTTGTTAATATGTGTAGGTGTTTATATGTTGCGGGCCTGGATGGGAGGTGACTAGAACAGGAAATACCGAGTGATATTGGTCTTGTTCTGGCGTTCTATAGGGAGCAATTTCTTAATTGAAATTTGCATGCAACATAGTTTGCAAATATTTGGTTAGTTGTGACGACTGTTTCATATTTGTATTTGTAACATTTTTTTCTGTTCTTTATTTTTGTTTAATTTGTTTGTATAATTGTAGGTCTCATCTTTCCTTTCATTTCAGTTCTTTACACCCTTATGTTTATACACTGTGGCGTTATTTGTCTTGTTATCTTATTGCAGTTATCATCACGGTTTCTGTGATCATTTTTTTCATTTCTCCTATTTAATTTAATTTGATCTCTGCAAATGTGTTCATATTGTCTTTTCTTGTTTGTCCTTTGTAATTTCTTTAGTTGACATATGACATAGGAGTTATAGTGGTATACACTGATAGTATAGTACAGATCAGTACTTTATGATTATTTTCCACAGGTACCCAAGTGATCTTTGATTACATTGAGGTATACAAGACCTTTGTAAGGCCTGTCTCCCACAGTATTTGAGATACAGTTATTGTTGTCCACAGGTACTCAAGTTATCATTGGTTATTATAAACCATACAAGTTTGCACTAAGACTAAGTATATGGTATAGACTTGTCTCCCATTAAAGTGAAATAGGGTAATTTATTTACTTTTTCAGGTTTCTGATTTAAGAAGACAAGATGTCTACATTAGATTATTTTATTGCACAAGGAAAATCCCTTGATAAAACTGGGAAAGACTTAGAACAATGGACTGTTGCTCAATATGACAAAGCATTAGCTGCAGAAGAGAGAAAAGCTGCTGCTGAAGAGAAAAAAGCTGCTGCAGAAGAGAGAAAAACTCTGGCTGAAGAGAAAAGATTAGAAAGAGAAGCTGCTGCTGAAGAGAGAAAAGCTCTGGCTGAAGAAAAAAGATTAGAAAAAGAAGCTGATACTGCTGCTGAACTAAAGAAATTGCAGATGCAAGTGGAGGAAAGGAGATTTGATGCAGAACAGAAGAAATTGGAAGCTGCTGCAGAACAGAAAAAATTAGAAGCTGCTGCTGCTGCAGAACAGAAAAAATTAGAAGCTGCTGCTGCTGCAGAACAGAAAAAATTAGAAGCGGCTGCAGAACAGAAAAGATTAGATAGAGAGGCAGAAGAGAGAAAAGCAATAAGAGAACATGAGTTTGAATTAGAGAAATTAAAATTGACATGTATGAGTAATGTTAATCAGGCATCTGGTGGTAATGGTAAATCCTTTGTGTACAAGGTCAAGGTACCAGCGTTCAACTCTGCCAGTGATGATATAGCATTTTGGCTTGATAGATTTGAACGTGCTTGTCGAGCTCATAATGTTGACAAATCACAGTATGTGAATCAGTTGTCTGAAAATCTAAAAGGGGACTCTCTGAGTAAGTTATATTTTGTTGAAGAGGCCGACAAGGATAATTATGATGCTGTTAGGGCAGCTTTGATAAAGAGATATCAGCTGTCTGAGGAAGGTTATCGTCTTTTGTTTAAAACAATGAGACCTGAGGTAGGTGTAGAATTCTCAGAATTCATCTCAAAAGCACGAATTACACTTTCACGATGGATTGAATTATCCAAAACAGAGAAAACATTTGATGGTCTTACGGATTTATTGCTAAGAGACAAGGTCATGTCTTCTGTAAATAAATCATTCCTAGAGTTCTTACATGAGCGTAAACCTAGTACATTAAAGCAAATGGAAGAATATTGTGACCAGTATGCCACGGCACACCCTGACATGATTCTTAGTAACTCTAACATTAAAGAGAGTATGCCAGTTGCTTCGGCAACAGAATATAATCAGAATTACTCACACAAATTCCAAGGTGCTAAAAATAAATTTGATAAAAAGGTTAATTGGAATAAGTATCAAAACCAAGATAACCACTCAAATCAGGGTTCTTCTTCGAAGAACTGGAATCGGGCTGATAGTCCTCGACACGCGAGGGTACCCATAATTTTAGACATTCTCGAAAGGGGAGTAGCTATAGGAACTACCCAAGTGCTTCATGGAGAGAAAAGAACCAATATTACAGGGATACTCAGTATAATGAGCGTGATGATTATGATCATGAATATTATGATTCAAACCCAAATAGGGGTTATAAAAGGGGAAATAATAATTATAGAGACAATTATAACCGAGGTAGATCACAACACAAAAGACATGGTAAATCGTATTACCAGGCTAACTCTGCACAACAGGAGTTCCACGACACCGGTAATCAGAATAATGATAAAAAAGACTCCAATAGTGTAGCAAATTCCGCTTTCGATTTTGCTAGAGCATCTCAGTGTTCGCAATGCAAAACATTATTCGATCCAACCACAGTTTCTACTTTAAGCTGCGGTCACCCGCTTCCCGCGCTCCATGCGTCAATCGCGCATAATGGAAGGGGTGCTCTTGTCTTTAATAGGGGCCTAATAGATGGTACTCTGGTATCAATTCTTTTCGATTCGGGGTGCACTACCATCGGAGTGAGGCAATCACTCGTAAATCCTTCTCGAGCTACAGGCAATATGGTCAAATGTGTAACATTTGGTGGCACATTGGAGAAGTACTCCACTGCCATTATCAATATTGCTACGCCTTTCTTTACAGGAGAGGTGCAAGCATGTCTCTTGCCGAATCCGATCGCTGATCTTATCATCGGTCGCATTCATGGAGTGAAAGAATGCACTCCACAGCAAATTTCTAATTGGGAAAATGTTAATATGCAATCTGCTAATGCAGTAATCACTAGGGCTCAAGCTCTTAATATGCCACAATCTTCACATTCTGAAGATAATGATGCGCAGATCCAAGATGATCCCTTGGAGATTTCCCATGATTCCTTTATCAAACAGCAGGAAGATGATACTACTCTAAAGAAATTCTTTACTCTAGCAACAAAAGGTGATCCGAATAAGGATACAAATCGTAAATCTTGGATTACGATGAGGAATGGCGTACTTGTACGTATGGTACAAGACTCCGCTAAGTCCATTCATTCTCAAATCCTTGTGCCTAAAAATATGAGAGTTAAAATCTTACAGCACGCTCATGATTCGCAGTGTGCTGGACATATGGGTTTTTCCCGTACTAAAGCTAGAGTTCTTCAATCTTTCTTTTGGCCTGCTGTGAATAAGGACATACGAATCTATTGTCGATCTTGTAAAGTATGTCAAGAGATTAAATCCAGAGGTCCACGCCATGATGCACCTATTCAGGCTGCAGACATTCCCATTCGGCCATTTCAAAAAATGGCGATAGACATCATTGGTCCATTTAAGATAAAGTCTGCTAGAGGACACCAATTTATTTTGACGTGTGTTGATATGTGCACACGTTGGCCGGAGGCTGTTCCTCTAAAGAGCATAACTACTGCTGATGTCGCAGATGCTCCTTGGTTAATATTTTCTCGTCTGGGATTTCCAGCAGAAATATTATCCGACCATGGTACCCAACTCATATCGGATACCATGTCTCAAGTAATGTCGACTCTGAAGATAGAGAGATCGCTGAGTAGTATTTATCATCCTATGTCCAATGGGATGGTGGAACGTTTAAATAGAACTCTGAAAAACCTACTAGGTAAGATAACAGAAGATCATCCTCAGGATTGGGATAGGGTTTTACCCGCGGCTCTCTTTGCATATAGAGAGGTCGCCAACGAACATACAGGATTTTCTCCCTTTGAACTTGTCTTTGGCGCGAAACCGTGAGGTCCTATGTCCTTACTTCATGATCTTATAACTGCTGATAATATTGTCGATGACACAAAATCCTCTTATGAATATGTCATCGCACTTAGACACAAGATTATTGAAGCATGCAAATTGGCAACTGCTTCTTCTGAATTTGCGAAACAGAAGGCAAGGGAATTTGCCAATAAAAAGAGATGTTTGCGACAACTTTGTCCAGGTGACAAAGCATTTGTCTTGCTACCTTGTAGGGAAAATAGACTTCTTATTTCTTGGAAAGGTCCGTACGATATAACATCAAAAGTTTCCGATGTTGACTATATCGTCGATATTGACGGGAAGCGTAAAACTTTCCACATCAACATGCTCACGGAATTCCATGAACGTCCTGATTATTTACAACCTGTTTTCCAGGCAACGGACGATTTTCCAGTCCAACATGGACAATACTCATCTCTGTCAGTAATACAGGATGAGGAAACGAGTTTCTCGGATGTAAATTTACCTTTTCCAATGATTCCTCTTCACTCTAATGAATCATGGAAAGATGTTGCAATTTCTCCAGAATTATCTCCAGGAGAGCAGAAACAAGTTTCTACTATGTTAGAACAATTTCAGGATGTCCTTACTGATACTTAACATTTCTATTCCTAAGACTAAAAAGCAAGTGCGAAGTCTCTTAGGTCTAATACAATTTTATGGACGATTCATTCCGAATCTGTCCTCCATTATGTCACCTCTTTCTTCCTTGCTAAAGAAAGGGTCTCCTAATGTAGTCCATTGGACTCAAGAATGTCAATCCTCTTTGGATAAGGTTAAAACTATGTTTTCTACTTCACCTATCCTAGTATTGCCTTCTAAGGATAAGACATTTATTCTTCGTAGTGACGCTTCATCCACCGGGATTGCAGCAGCACTAATGCAAGAGTACTCTGGAACTCTGCATCCTGTGATGTATATTTCTCGGAAATTAAATGCCGCAGAGAAGAATTACTCGGTCCTAGACCGTGAATTATTGGCTATGGTTTGGTCAATCCTTAAACTGCAAAGATTTCTTCTGGGCGCGCATTTCATTGTGGAAACTGACCAGAAAGCTCTTACGGCTATTCAGAGTAAAAATCTGAAGAGCGCGAGATCAACGCGATACGCGATTGCTCTACAGCCATTTCATTTTTCGGTGCGAGCTATCCGTGGGTCAGAAAACGTGATGGCAGATATTTTGTCTAGATGCCCACATGATTCATAACTGTTATACAACTTTGATACAGTTGTTTCTATGTTGAAATGTGTACACATATGTAATATATCATATATTGATTGTAACACTACTTAGCGGTTCATTGATATTTATTCACCGCTGATCTTTCAATGTTTTTCGTCTTTGATGATCATGATGTTAAGATATCTTAGATGAAAGTTATGTATAAACTAATGTGGAAATTGTGTCATTGCTAATATTGTAGTATGCGTTGGTGACACCTCTCTGGAAATATTAATACTTAGAGAAGTACCTTCTCTAAGGTCATAAAACTTATGCTTATCATCTGCGCATTGTTATTGGTGCGTTGTGAGCCTATTGTATGTTGCTCCTAGATGTATTTCAAAAAAAAAATGTACCATTTTTTTTCCCCCGAGGGGTGTGGTAATCTGTTGCGTGCATATTTTGACGCACATATTACAAAAATCGATATGGCTATTTAATATGGAAAAGATATAGACATTCATTCATTTGTGTATGAAAATGCTGTCTATGGGTAAAGCGAGATAATCCATGTTTGATTCACACTTTTGATTATAGGAGTAATCGTTCTTGATATTGATCCGGCGCACGGATATAGCTCTTATATCTGTACTTATTTTTTAGGGCCAGAAAATAGATTAATTTGCTTATTATGTTTATGGCCTGAATTCATATGTATTACATATTATTAGTACAAGTAGAATCAGTCCTATATTGAATATTTTGGATGGGTAGGCGGGACTAGATTCTTGTTATTCCGCTCTAGCGGAAGTATGAGTTGTCTTGACAAGTCGTGATGAGTTCCGATGTACCGTGATAATGGCGGGTACGCATTTTTCAAAGGGCTAGTAGATTCTTAAGGAAAAATGATTTATGAAGTGGTTTTCTTCTAAAGGAGATGGTATCTCTACTAGAGTTTGTGTTAGAGACTCTCCTAAGGTACGGTACAATGTATAATTCGGACTCCATGTATTGCCAGACCCTATTTTGATGATCTCATGTCGGTTAGACCTAGATGGAACATTGTGCTTCGTATCGCTAGGGTCGTGTTTTGTATCGACGAAGATGACAGGCTTTCCTACAGCGGTTATGGCTACGTGAATTAACCTGATTACCGTAGAGCTGTATGGAAACATTTATGAAATGATTTATATGCCCATTATAAATTAACTTTGGCTTATATTCACCTTCCTACGAGTGAGTGAGTGACAACTCAGGGAGGCGGCCATGTTATATTTCTGTCATCATATGTTTTGATCACTGCCAAGAGAACAGATTACATATCCTATTATCGGACAGTGGCAAGGAGATCTCAATCTTGATAGGAACCCCTTTTTCGTGGTTTCATAATATGCTACAAACTATGGACGTCAAGCAACTTTAGTTATTTACCGATCCGCCTTCACTGACGCGTTTAGTCAGATAGGGGATGCGGCCATAATGTATCATGACATTGAACTTTTGATGTACTACCCATTATTTACGAATGTGTCATGACTTTGGATCTGCTATGTATGCCTACAAATTGATGTGTCAACATACCCATGATGTACTCGTTATGTCCCAGTGTGTACGTCTGAATAAATTGTGTAAACAAAGATTCCAGCAGTCTGCATTGCTGCCTTGTAGACACAAGTGTATGAGTGATTAGATTGGTCAGAACACGAACAGTACACCATTCGCGTTAATCACACTCTACACTTCTACTCCATACATACACCATCCTGCGTCGGTTGAAGTGACCAAGTTTAGGGCCTGCTTCCCCTGGAGCCTTAGAGGGAAACTACTATTTACAGCTGCCTTTGCCTTCCCTAACTCAGGACTAGGGTGAGTTACCCATTTACAGCTGGGTAAACTGGAGCATGCCTGATCTCAACAACTCTGTACACTTCTTTACAGATTGACACCTTACAGAGCGTGCGAGTGAAAGCAAACTTTACAGGTCTTTCTTGTTCCGCCGTCTAGTGTTACTATGCATCCTAGGTAAGTAAATGTGTCTGTCCGTTCTAACTTCTGGTTCCTTATTGTTATTGGCTCAGGATTGCCCACATTGAGTGTCATGACCTCTGTCTTCTTCAGATTGATGTTCAGGCCAACCTGCTGGCTATACTTATTCAGTCTATCGGTTTTTTTCTTGGATGTGTTGATGTGAATGTGCGAGTAGTGCAATCTCATCTGCATATTCCAGGTCTTCCAGTGTAGAAAACGTTGTCCATCTAATTCCTCTTGGATTGCCCTCTGTTGTCTGGCGCATCACCCAATCTATGGCTGTCAAAAATAATGTTGTTGATAAGGAGCATCCCTGTCGTTTTCCTGTTTTCATTTCTAAAGTTAGATTACTCAATCCAACACTGCGTGGGGGATCATATCTCTCCACAACGCCTTCTCCCCAGTGTTGTTTGTTAATACTGTTGTTGACTTTTTATCATGCCACAACGTTAAACTGTCCAGAATCTTCTCTCTCTGTCTTCCTTAATTTTTTTTTCTTTTAGTATTTCCGGCTAGCATAATATATTTCAGTTTGCCCCATCTGATAAAATATCGAAAACAAGTTGACTGCTTTGTTCTGATACGTAGGATGCGATTATTTTGAGCACTGGCTTATTTTATAATATTTTTTATTTGTCTTGTATAAAACAAGAGATAAACTCTGGGTAAATAAATATTACACACACATAAAGGTATGTTTTCAGGCACTCGTGAGAAATGAAGAAGTAAGGAACTAGACATCAGAAAAACAACAGACGTGAGTGGCTTACCGGGGAATCGAACCCAGGTCCTTCCGTGCGGCACCCCCGCCTAGTTACGGAAGCGAATCACTATCCTCCCTGCCATCTAAGCATCACTGTGCTAGGCGGGGGTGCCGCACTGAAGGTCCTGGGTTCAATTCCCCGGTAAGCCACTCACGTCTGTTGTTTTTCTATTGTCTAGTTTTCTACTTCTTTATTTCTCACGAGTGCCTGAAATCATACTTTTATGTGTGTAATATTTATTTACTGTTTACATGCCTCGGGTTTCTCTTCTTGTGACCGATTGATAGAAATGTCTGCCTCTTTTCTCCGAGTGGTCTGAGCTGTTGTCTTTCTAATTTTGACGACACCTACTTTCTGAATTGAGATTATCATTTAATATGATGTTACCTCCTCTTGTGTCGAGACACGGTCGGTCCATATTTTTATTAACGGAGTGTGACCATTCTCATTATTTGGTAGTATCGGTCAACTGTTGTTGGAATGTCTGAAACCTGTGTTGAGGTCTCTGTTCATGTCCAAATAAGGCTCGATCTAGTTAAATCTTTATCTGGAATGTTCCTAGATCGTCTTGTTTTGATTGCTATTCAAGTGTATAGGTTCTGCGCATGTCCGGACGCGGGGCGTCTGGGAAGTTTCTTTATCTTGGGAGACGATGTAAAGCTGTGAAGCAGAAAGGACGCGTTTTCATGTCTCTGTGATTTTGTTAGGGATTAGGAGCCTTATTGTGAGATAGTTAGCTTACAAGGTCCTTCCCTTGAGTATTCTAAAACGCCTGGAGGCGTATGTTTTCTGTGGTGTGGATTTTCGAACGAAGGTAATGCCTCATTTACATCCAATCTGTAACTTTACTTTATGTTTGACAATGGTCGATCTCTGCTCACGTATGCATTACAGAAAGGAAGGTTCTTCTAATAGAAGCCACGCCCCAGGTATCTTCATACCTGAGATCTATATGTACACGGGTCATACTCAGCCCGAATGACAGTTCTTTGTTCTATGAACGTCGCTGTGTGTCAGCGATCACGCCTACGTCAAGGTTAGACTTAGGAATGCCTGTAAAGGTCAGTTTGACCTGCACTACTGGAATGCCATCCTCGTGCGATTTATGATTTGACTCGTTTAGCACATCTGAACAGTAAGAGGATATTTTAAAGATGTACTTTTGTATTTGGAGCCAACCATATAATCCCTTGGCGCCATATCATCATCTTTAGAATATGCCAAATGCATTGATAAACTATGTATGCTGATATTCGTGAATGTCATGACTTTGCTCTATTGTGAACTGGATGTACGTTCTTGTACCTGTGACGTCAAAATAAATGATGAAAAAACGTCCAGAGCAGTTTACCCATTTATGACTTCACATGTCGTACCCTACGTGCTGTAACTCTGTGAACTACATCACTACTATACACAGCAACAACAACAACACAAAACCAGATAAGACACCCTACATCTTGAACTATAATACCTGGTGTCGATAGGGGTGGTATTGTGACGGGGCTAAAGATTTGCAACGGAATTGGACCTATACCTACAACGTCCAGGGTGGTCAGTTCTACCATTAGTATTTTGTGGAAGCATCACAATAGCGGACTTATCATCAAAGAGGAGCGAGCCCTAAATCCACCCTTATCATTTCATGGTGGCCAATGAGTGTGTTATGCTGCCATATCATTTCATGGTGGCCAAAAGTTGGTTTATTCTGGTACCAGCTCTCAAGGGGGTCAACAAACCCAGACATCACATCGTAGACTACAAGACAACATTACAGCTTCAACTACTACCTTCCATGACATTTTTTTTTAAAGTACCCGGCGTTGCTGACAGTTGGTAATATTTTGAAACTACCCGGCGCTGCTCGGAAGTATTGCAGTTTTCCTACGATAGAAGGACAAGTACCGAGCAAATCGATTTCCTGATCAGTAAGGAAGAAGGACAAGTGCCGTAACAACTGTTCCGGTATCAGAAGCTCATTTTCCAGCGTCATTGCTGTCTATAGGAGCAGATGTTGATCAACGTTCGATCATTATCCTCAGAATGCTGATCTCAACCTGTTCTGCACCGTGCTGACGTTTGGACACATAGAAGTTAAGTGGCCTGTTTTGTTTGTGAACTGTGCCCTTATGTTCTAACTGAGCCTTCTGTCTCTCACACTTTTCACACTGTTTACATGCTACATGTTTATATGTTATATGTTAATTGTATATTTATATGTTTATATTTCAGCGGGTTTCGGTTGGGTGGTGTCTTTCAGTAGAAGATACCACGTCACAGAGGTTTCTACTGTTAGCGTTTTCTTTAGGGACTGTGCAAATTTCCTATTGTGAAATTTGCTAGCGACAACCGTTGCTATATTTGTTTAGTATTGACGAGTTTTCTTTATTTTCGTTGTTTTTTGTAATTTTTTTTTCTCTGTTCTTTAGTTCCGATTTCATTTGTTTGTATTTGTAGGTCTCCCCTTTTCTATTATTCAGTTCTATACACCATTTTTGTTTATACATTGTGATGTCATTTGTTTGTGTACATTCTTCGCATTTTGTCATCACATTCTTTGTGATATTTTCCTTTTAGTTCTGCTGTTTATTTAGTTGACTTATGCGAATGTTTTCGTATTGACTTTGATCTTTGTTATTGTTTACATTGACTTTGATCTTTGTTATTGTTTACATTGACTTTGATCTTTGTTATTGTTTACATTGTCTTGGATCTTTGTTATTGTTTACATTGTCTTTGTTCTTTGTTATAGGTTAAATAGTTCTTGAGTAATTAGCTTTCACTATTATTACATATTTGCTCATGCACTATTGATTTATAGTGCACTTATCATAACTAACTGGTGGTTTTTTGCTTATGCACTATTGTAGTGCAGTTATGATAAATAACTGATGGTTATGCACTGATTTGTGTAGTGCACTGATAATTAAGAAGTGACTTGTGATATTATTATACATTTGATAATACAAGTTTGGTGTCAAAGAGTTGTTTCCCACAGAGATTGGGTTAAACATTGGGATTATACAAGTACTTTATTAAGTCTTGTTACTATTAAGGTTGAAATAAGATAATTAATTATTTCAGGTTTTGGACTCATATTTTAGACAACATGTCTACATTTGAGTACTTTATTGAGCAGGGTAAATCCCTTGGAAAGACTGGTGATAAATTAGAAGAATTTGCGACTGTTCAATATGCCAAGGCATTGAAGTCGGAAGAGAAGAAAATGAAAGAACAAACGGAACAGAAGAAAATAGAGGCTGCCAATTTAAAACTGCAGATGCAGGTGGAGGAAAAAAGATTCCAAATGGAAATGGAAAAACAAAAAAGAGAAGCAGAAGCTGAAGAGAAAAGACTTGAAAAAGATGCTGAAAATAAAAGACTTGAAAAAGATGCTGAAAATAAAAGACTTGAAAAAGATGCTGAAATTAAAAGACTAGAAATAGAGACTGAAAATAAGAGACTTCAGGCTGAGGCTGAAGAGAAAAAGTTACAAAGAGAGGCTGAGGCTGAAGAAAGAAGGTTACAAAGAGAGGCTGATGAGAGAAAAGCAAAAATGGAGCATGAAGAAAAACTCTTAGCTTTAGAGTTAGAAAAGATGAAATTGTTGAACACTGATAATGCTAATAATGTAGATAAGGTGTCAGATAAGACTAATGCTAAGGATTTCAAGCTTAATCTACCAGCATTTAATGCCTCCATTGATGACATAACATTTTATCTAGACAGGTTTGAAAATGCATGTAAGGTGCATAACATAGATAAAACACTATATGTTTATCATCTATCCAAGATACTTAGAGGTGATGCTTTGACTATGTTGGGCATGGTAGATGTGCCTGACAGGAACAACTATGAGGTTGTCAGAGCTGTCTTATTGAAGAAGTACTAACTTAACGAAGACGGCTATCGTCTTCAATTTAAAAATATGTTACCAGAAACTGGAGTGGAATTCTCTGAATTCATCTCAAGGATACGTCTTACATTTTCACGATGGGTTGAACTGTCTAAGACAGAAAATACATATGAAGCTCTTATGGACTTACTACTTAGGGACAAGGTTATGTCTTCTGTAAATGAATCTTTTCTTTCCTTTCTTCATGAGCGTAAGCCTAAAAACATAAAAGAAATGGAAGAATACTGTTGCCAGTATGTGACTGCGCACCCTAACGTAACCATTAGCAACTCTAAAGTAAAAGAAGGTATGCCAGTTGCTTCGGCAGCACCATATGGCCAAAACTTCAAACGTAAGTTTCAAGGTACTCAACATAATATTAATAGAAAGAGTAACCGTAATTATGATCAAAATCATAGCAATCAATCACATGGTGATTCTTCTTCGAATAACTGGAGACAAGCTGACACTCCTCGTTATTATGGAACTAATAATTTTAGACATTTCCGCAAAGGTAGTCAGTATAGAGGTAGCTATTTTTTGCGTAGACCTCAAAATCAATCTACTAGATTTTCAAATCAATATAGAGATGATAATGACAATTATGGAAACTGGAACACAAACCAGGATAACAATTACAGGAGAGAAAATAATGATAATTTCAGAGGCAATAATGGTCGCGGTAGATCTCTTCATAAGAGAAAGAGATATCAACAGACAAACTCTGTACAACAAGAATCTCAGGGAGCAGATAAACAAGTTAATAATAATAAAGACCACAATGCTATAGGATGTTCTTCTTTTGACTTTGGTAGGGCAAATAAATGTATCCAATGCAGTACTTTATTTGACCCGACTACCGTAATCACTTTAAGCTGTGGTCATCCTCTTCCAGCTCTTCCTGCTAATGTTGCGCATGACGGGAGAGGATCTCTTATACTACATAAGGGTCTTGTAAATAGTAATCCAGTCTCAGTTTTGTTTGATTCTGGATGTACTACTGTTGGTGTTAGGCAATCTCTTGTAAATCCATCCTGTGCTACAGGAAAGGTCGTCAAATGTGTCACATTTGGTGGCACTTTGGAAAAGTATCCTACTGCCATAATACATAGTGCTACTCCTTTCTTTACGGGAGATGTCCACGCGTGTCTTCTTCCAAACCCTATTGCGGACCTTATTATTGGTCGTATTCACGGAGTTAGGGAATGTACCCCACAGCAAAATGCTGTTTGGGAAGAGCAAAACATGGAAGCTACCAATGCGGTGGTCACAAGAGCACATGCTCTGGATCCACCTCAAACTTCATTAACTGATAATGATGAAGTAGATAGCCAAGATAGTCACTTGATTATTTCACGTGACTCATTTATAAAATTGCAAGAAAAAGATCCTTCTTTACAAAAATTCTTCATTCAGGCAAAAAAAGGTGATCCAAATCAGAATACTAATAGAAAGTCTTGGATTTCTATGAAGAACGGCGTACTTGTGCGTATGGTACAAGACTCGTCTACGTCCACTCATTCACAAATTCTTGTGCTTAACAGTATGAGATTGCAGATATTGCAACATGCTCATGACTCGCAATGTGCTGGACATATGGGTTTTTCCTGTACAAAGTCGAGGGTTCTTGCGGCTTTCTTTTGGCCATTTGTGAGCAAGGACATACGAATTTACTGTCGTTCTTGCAAAGTATGCCAGGAGGTCAAATCTAAAGGACCACGACATGCTGCGCCTATCCATGCTGCTGACATTCCTATTCGCCCTTTTCAAAAAATGGCAATAGATATTATCGGTCCTTTTAGGATTAAGTCGGCCAGAGGACATCAATTTATCCTTACATGTGTCGATATGTGCACACGTTGGCCAGAGGCTATACCTCTCAAGAGCATCTCAACTGCTGATATCGCAGACGCTCTTTGGCTGATATTTTCTCGCTTGGGTTTCCCCGGAGAAATATTGTCAGACCATGGCACTCAACTTATATCCGACACTATGTCACAGGTAATGTCTATGCTACATATTAAAAGGTCTCTCAGCAGTATCTATCACCCAATGTCTAATGGGTTAGTTGAGCGTTTGAATAGGACTCTAAAAACTTTACTTGGGAAGATAACTGAGGATCATCCTCAGGATTGGGACAGGGTCTTACCCGCAGCTCTATTTGCTTATAGAGAGGTTCCCAATGAACACACAGGATTTTCTCCTTTTGAACTTGTCTTTGGCGCGCAACCGCGCGGCCCTATGTCTTTACTTCACGATCTTATCACTGCCGATAATATTAGCGATGAGACTCAATCTTCTTATGAGTATGTCATTGCTCTTAGGCAAAAGATCATCGAGGCATGCAAACTAGCAACTTCTTCATCCGAATTTGCTAAAGAAAAGGCAAGGCAGTTTGCAAATAAAAATAGATGTCTACGACAACTTTGTCTAGGTGACAAAGCATTCGTTCTTCTTCCGTCAAGGGAGAACAGACTTCTTATTGCATGGAAAGGTCCATATGCAATAGTCTCCAAAATTTCCGATGTCGACTATGTTGTCGATATTGATGGAAAGCATAAAACTTTCCACATAAATATGGTCACGGAATTTCATGAAAGACCTGACTATTTGCAGCCTATTTTCCAGGCAACGGACAATTCTAAAGTACCTCATGGTCATTACTCATCCCTGCAAGTTATACAGGATGAGGAAACTACTTTTTCTGATGTCAATCTTCCCCTTCCTATGGTCCCACTTCATTCTACGGAATCTTGGAAAAACGTTACCGTTTCTCCTAATCTTTCCGCTGAGGAACATCGACAAGTTTCTTCGATGTTGCAAACATTTCAGGATGTCCTTACAGACATCCCGGGACACACACATGTCATCGAGCATGACATAGTGCTTACTGACCATAATCCTATCAGAGTCAGACCCTATCCAATACCTATCCACTTTCAGTCACAAGTCGAGAAAGAATTGGATGAGATGATACGGTTGCAAATAATCGAACCATCCACTTCACCATACTCTTCGTCTATGGTTATTGTTCGAAAGACGATAATAACATTCGCATTTGCGTAGATTATCGCAAATTGAACCAAGTTACGAAGTTCGATGCTGAACCTATGCCTTCATTGGAAGAGCTACTAAATAAACTTTCTAATTCTAGATTCTTTACCAAACTAGACTTGTCTAAAGGTTATTGGCAAGTTCCATTAACTGAACGTGCCAAACCTTTTACAGCGTTTTCTACACCTAGGGGTTTATTCCAATGGAATTTCATGCCTTTCGGTCTTATGAATGCCCCTGCTACATTCGTACGCATGATGCGGCGAATTCTCGCATATCGTACAGATGTCATAGCATACTTAGACGATATCTGTCTGTTCAGTGATTCCTGGGAAGATCACTATTTGGGTTTATATGAATTGCTGTCTACTCTTCGCGAGTATAACTTGACTGCAAAACCCTCTAAAGCCTTTATAGGATTTAGTGAGATTTCTTTCCTGGGTCATCGTGTTGGTCATGGTCTTTTAAAGACAGAGGACTACAATGTTTCAAAAATACTTAACATTTCTGTACCTAAGACGAAAAAACAAGTACGGAGTCTCTTAGGTTTGATCCAATTTTACGGACGATTCATTCCGAATCTGTCCTCCATTATGGCACCGCTTTCTACTTTATTGAAGAAAGGATCGCCTAATCTGATCCGCTGGTTTCAAGAATGTCAATCCTCATTGGACCAGGTTAAAACTCTATTTTCATTTCCACCTATCCTTAGGTTACCTACTGTTGAGAAGACTTTTGTTCTTCGAAGTGACGCCTCGTCAACTGGGATTGGGGCAGCACTTATGCAGGAGTATTCTGATACTCTGCATCCGGTGATGTATATCTCTAGGAAATTAAATTCTGCAGAAAGAAATTACTCGGTTTTAGACCGTGAATTATTAGCTATGGTATGGTCTATTCTGAAGTTACAAAGATTTCTTCTAGGCGCACATTTCATTGTGGAAATTGACCAGAAAGCTCTTACTGCTATTCAGAGCAAAAACTTGAAGAGCTCGAGGTCCACTCGATATGCCATAGCTCTTCAACCATTTCATTTCACGGTGCGAGCTATCCGTGGTTCGGATAATGTGATTGCCGACATTCTGTCCAGGTGTCCATACGATTCCACATAATTCTTCTGTCATATATATTTCCTGATATACAGTTCAATACTATAATGACATATTAGCACATATTTTCTCACTTTTTGGGAATTTATAACGTTGTACCATGTAATTTCCTTTTTTCTGTTACCAATTTGATCATAACAGAAGAAGGCTTAGTTAGCGATATACGGGCCAAAAGATCACATGGCCACATTTAGATATTATATTTTAATGATTGTATTAAGAGATTTAACATTTGTCTTAAAGATTTGTGTTATTGATATTTTCGCAGCACATCATTGAAGTCTGCGAGATTTTGTACATTGTGGAACTTTGAATTTATCAAGTCCTGTCCCGGATTGGGAGCGGATGATGTCCACATCTTCTTGTATCGATTGTATTTATGTCTACGAGGAACAGCACATGTATTAGTAATGATTAATAATGCATTATTTAATGTACCCTTTGTTTGGATATGTGTAATATTATAGTGCGGTATATCAGTATATAACACCGCTGTTTGCATGACACTTCATTGTATAATACTATGATAATATATTTAATTTCATAGATTTGTATAAGTATAATTTGACTTTCATTATGATGTAGCCATCACTATGGCGTGTGTTGGTGGCACCTTCCTGGAATATATACGCGTATACTTAGGTAAATTTTTGTTTCTCTAAGGATCTGAGATATAATCTCAGTTTCGCTCCATGCGTCGAGCAAGCCTCATTTTTAGGCAATATATCCGCGCATAATACGTGCGTTAGGAGCCTAGGGTTTTTCCTGGCTCCAGAATTCAAAAAAAAAATGTTTCATTTTTTTGCCCGGGAGGGTGCGGTAGTGTTGCGCACAGATCTTCATTTTTTCTAAAGTCATTGTATGATCATTTTTTTTCTCAAGACATTGTATGATCATTTTTTGCTAATGACATTGTGTAATTAGATTGACTGAAATGTACACTTTAATTTGTTTCGGTCAAAGCTACATAACTCTGGATAATTGAGATTATCATTTAATATGATGTTACCTCCTCTTGTGTCGCGACACGGTCGGTCCATATTTTTATTAACGGAGTGTGACCATTCTCATTATTTGGTAGTATCGGTCAACTGTTGTTGGAATGTCTGAAACCGTGTTGAGGTCTCTGTTCATGTCCAAATAAGGCTCGATCTAGTTAAATCTTTATCTGGAATGTTCCTAGATCGTCTTGTTTTGATTGCTATTCAAGTGTATAGGTTCTGCGCATGTCCGGACGCGGGGCGTCTGGGAAGTTTCTTTATCTTGGGAGACGATGTAAAGCTGTGAAGCAGAAAGGACGCGTTTTCGCGTCTCTGTGATTTTGTTAGGGATTAGGAGCCTTATTGTGAGATAGTTAGCTTACAAGGTCCTTCCCTTGAGTATTCTAAAACGCCTAGAGGCGTATGTTTTCTGTGGTGTGGATTTTCGAACGAAGGTAATGCCTCATTTACATCCAATCTGTAACTTTACTTTATGTTTGACAATGGTCGATCTCTGCTCACGTATGCATTACAGAAAGGAAGGTTCTTCTAATAGAAGCTACGCCCCAGGTATCTTCATACCTGAGATCTATATGTACACGGGTCATACTCAGCCCGAAGGACAGTTCTTTGTTCTATGAACGTCGCTGTGTGTCAGCGATCACGCCTACGTCAAGGTTAGATTTAGGAATGCCTGTAAAGGTCAGTTTGACCTGCACTACTGGAATGCCATCCTCGTGCGATTTATGATTTGACTCGTTTAGCACATCTGAACAGTAAGAGGATTTTTTGATGATGTACTTTTGTATTTGGAGCCAACCATATAATCCCTTGGCGCCATATCATCATCTTTAGAATATGCCAAATGCATTGATAAACTATGTATGCTGATATTCGTGAATGTCATGACTTTGCTCTATTGTGAACTGGATGCGTTCTTGTACCTGTGACGTCAAAATAAATGATGAAAAAACGTCAAGAGCAGTTTACCCATTTATGACTTCACATGTCGTACCCTACGTGCTGTAGCTCTGTGAACTACATCACTACTATACACAGCAACAACAACAACAACACAAAACCAGATAAGACACCCTACATCTTGAACTATAATACCTGGTGTCGATAGGGGTGGTATTGTGACGGGGCTAAAGATTTGCAACGGAATTGGACCTATACCTACAACGTCTAGGGTGGTCAGTTCTACCATTAGCATTTTGTGGAAGCATCACAATAGCGGACTTATCATCAAAGAGGAGCGAGCCCTAAATCCACCCTTATCACCCATGTTCGCAGCCCCAACTTATTCCGACTACTCGGCTTGTCAGCCGACCATTCTAACGGATGTTTGTTTTTCTTGTGTGGAGTAAGTGCCCTATCGACCATCACAGTGCCTACGGGCCGTTGCCGTCGCCCTCCATCCCGTTGGGCAACATCGGTTTAACATCTTTACACCCTGTCGCCGTGCATTATTCTAGCTTAGAGCCAAGAAGAAGAAGCCAACGATTTACCAGTCTCAGCACTTGTGGGGTTTTCAGGTTACTTATCACCCATTTGAGGCTTGTCTAACGAGCCCTCACTTATATTCGTTGTTCTAATTTGTGAGCCTAGGTCTCTAGTGACCGGCTAAAAGGAATTTCGCAGGTGTGCTGGAGCTAACGCAGCAGCATTCATCGCCATCACTCATGCTTTTTGAAAGTGGGTGCACACTGAAATAAAGTTACACTCATTTGTACGGAAGCATATCTCCTTATCCATTTTATTAATGCATTCACGGAACAGTGTTAGGAACCTACGTGCAGGAGTGCTTGCAACCCAGGATTAATCATAGCAAAAGACATGATAGGCCGTTTCTTCACAGGAACTGGGGCCCCCGGCCAGTTACGACAGCTGGATTGATTAAAGACTCACGGACTGTTTGGGTGGTGTTACGTGCCTTTTTAGATTGTTAATGTTAATATTTAATAACAGGATGGTTCCTGTGGCCAAGATGACGCCAAGGGTAGTAAATCTCTCAGATACCGCAACCAGCCCACGCTACTCAGAATTATTTGAGTCACAACTGACGAAGTGGACAATATACAATTTATTTCAGACTGCACCCAGCTCCACATACAATAGTTCAGACCAACATATAATGAACAGAGGGCAATCCAAGAGGAATAAGATGGACTACATTTTCTACATTGGAAGATCTGGAATATGCAGATGACATTTCACTGCTAGCACATTCACATCAACACATCCAGGAAAAAAACGGATAGACTTAATAAGTATAGCCAGCAGGTGGGCTTGAACATCAACCTAAAGAAGACAGAGGTCATGATGCTCAATGTGAGCAACCCTGAGCCCATATCAGTAAGGAATCAGCAACTGAAACAGACAGATGCCTTCACATACCTAGGATGCATAGTAACACCAGACGGCGGAGCAAGCAAAGACATCAACAACAGAATGAACAAAGCAAGAACAGCCTTTTTTAGTCTAACCAACATCTGGAAGTCCTCTCAGTACAGCACAAGCACAAAATTAAGATTATATCAGAGCTGTGTGCTTTCTGTGCTTCTCTATGGCGCGGAGAGCTGGAGAGTTACAGAGAAGGAAATGTCGAAATTGTCCTCTTTTTACACAACATGCCTTAAAAAAAAAATTCTCCGAATCTTTTGACCGAATACGATCACCAACCAAGATCTGCTTACTCGGAGCAAGCAAGAGGACATGCACACCATCATAGCTGGCAGACGCTGGAGCTGGGTTGGCCATGTCCTCAGAAGAGACCCCGATGCCATCACAAGAACAGCTATGCTATGGACCCCTGAAGGAAAACGAAAGAGAGGCCGACCAAAAACAACTTGGCGGAGGACTGTGGAGGCTGAGATGCAAAGAATGAACCAGAGTTGGGGTACTGTACGAAGGATGGCCGCCGACCGAGCAAATGGAATCAATTTGGTGTTGCCCTACAAGACGCCACCAGGCGTAATGGTCACTGACTACTTTGACGGTCGGCGGCTAAGGATCAAAGAAGAGACGAACATATAATGGCAGGTAATATGCAGTAGACGAAATACCGTAGGCAGTCAGTCCATGTCAGGAAGGCTGTCCTTTTGTTCTCAATATGATTTATATATCTTAAAACTCGACACTGAGCAGTTATACTTCTTGTCAATACCGACGACAAGATAACTAGATACATCTCACCGAAGATCTTGATGTATTAGTGAAAACATAACTCCACTATAAACACTTCAACACTAAGGAGCTCAAACACATACGTCCACTCGCCATGACACACAATCGTATAAGGCCCCGCACTTCTGCTCCTCTAGTTTCACGTGAGCCAGTCAAGCATATCCGCTTAACCTCACTCACCCGTCTTTATCAGTGACCCGTCTAAAATAAACAAACCAGGAGCCCTGTTGAGCTAACTATATAATAGGCACAATCGTTATGAACTTTAATCATAACAGGTGGATTGAGTGAATTTCAGTGTGTGTGCGATTAAGCCTAGTGGTGTGGTAATGTGTGACAAATATTTTTGCTTGTTGAATTGACTATTCTTTTTAGCGTTCAGACGTTTTGAAGGCAAACTGATCTTCCTGTTTTTATGTTTGTGGTTTTTTTGTTTAATAAAAACACAAAATTACTTATTGTGGTCAGAATCTCTTCTCTTATAACTGTCACTGAGCGCCAATAACATTGTCCATTAATGCCATAAATGTTACTTATGAGCATAGGAGGGCGCGAAGTAAATTGACTTAGAAATGTAAGTCACAGGAGGCTGAAGACGTGGCTCAACCACTCTTCAGAATTCATATTTCTTCTCATAATCTCATTAGTGACTCTATTCTCATATATTTCACATCTTCGCATTCACAATCTGTCTGAACTCGGACATACACTATTGACAATCTATTCCTACCTGTGACACTTCTTTATGTGTTTAAACGTTTATCTCTGGGTACGGAGTGGCTAAGAGTGATGGCATTCGCCTCGAATCATCAAGGTACTGGGTTCGATTCTCAGTAGAGGGAATATTATTTATGGAAATTTGTTTCAGAACCAGTGGTCCTAATGATGTCATACTCTCCCTGATCTCCTAGGTAGTGAAATCGGATGCCGAGCCTTCTCGGATAAGGATGAAAAAATAGTAGGTCCCGTGTGCAAGTTGCGCATGTTAAAAATCCCCCGGCCGTTGGAAATCGGAAAGAGTAGCCTATTGCTTTCCTGACAAACTTTAAAAATGAGGAAACCTTACTCACCACAAAAATATTTATAGAATGTGTGATTCCTATATACACGCATTGGGATTCTCGCCGGGGCTACGGAGTTCGTGCACTGTGCTGAGATCCTCCTTATGTGACCTAAGAAGGAGATTGGAGTATTGATGTCCGTGTGTAATGAAGATAGTCCTTAAAACCAAACCAAAGGTCTCGTGGGTATTCGTAACAAATGTGGTCAGTAATCGCTTGCGTTGTGGCCAATCGTTAACTGCAGGTGATCATTCAAGATACGAAATATCGTCAGTATTTGCTTGCGTTTTGGCTAATCATTAACTGCAGGTGATCATTCAAATTAAGAAATGCGTCAGTCATTGCCTCAGTTTTTGCCACTCGTTTATTCAGTCATTCATTCATTCATCACCATTCAGCTCCCAAACGAGCACAGGTCATCAACTAAATAATGCCAAGCCCTGATATCCCGTGCCACCAGCTCAATGTCTTTCTATGTATTTCTCATCCATCTCTCCAGTTCTCTTCTACACATTTTCTTGGTCACCTGTTACCTCTCTTACCCTGGGGATGTCAAAACAAGATTGCACTTGAAGAAACCCATATAAAAGATGCAGAATCACATTTTCAGAACAAGGACTGCCTTGTAATTCTATCAAGATGCTGGCTGCCCAAATGGGTGTTCTATCTTTCACCAGCGTTCTTTTCTCACTTCATCACGAATGCATCACGCACTTGTTTGTTTTATAAGCTACCCTGGTAACATAACAAATAATATTACCTGAGCGGATAACTTTGATCTTTCACCCGCTATGATCAGTAAGGGACCGACGAGAGAAAAGGTTAGGGGATAATCCTAACATTGGCGCTTGATTGATTACACCAATTCGCAGGAGTGTTATTTTAGCTTGAACTAATTCAGTGGTAGTACCGCACCCGTGTAGATGGGTTTCCTTTATTGGCGTGTACTTTACGCCACTGGTTTTCATTCTTGTTTTGCTTGATGAACCTTGACACCAGGCTCCGAGAAGCTCGTGCATCCACGAAGTCTTAGTGTCCTGCATGACACACTTAATTAAAGCTCCCAATTCTCTTATTCCTTCGACACAATATTAACATCTTTTCACAGCCAAATGTGCAATCTTTTTCATGGTGCGTTTTCGTCCGCGGAATTCAATTGTGCGCCTGTTGAAACAACGCACATTTTGTTCACAATATGTTCATTATCTCCGTGTTTGGTTTTCTTTTCAAGAAATATTCCTGCTTCTGTTGCTTTTCTGTGACAAAGTTTCTGGCATGATCCCCCATTTATATTAAGAAGTTCAGGTGAGTACGAAAAATTATCTCCTCCAAATATATATATATAATAATAATAATAGCCCCTTCAGTCATAACTGACTATGGGAATGCGCCCCTGAGGTGACAGCCCTCAGCTGCTTATTTTCCTGGTGCTCCTTTCGACGTTTTCTCCTCACCTCTGCTTCTTGTGTGAGCCTCTCTTCGCCCAATCTGAGGTGGCGCCGTAAATAGCATCGCCACTTAGTGCGATCGGCAGCTTCATCCTCCCATGTTGCTGGATCCATGTCCAGTGCCCTCATATCTCTCTTGCACACATCTTTGAACCTCAGCTGTGGTCGCCCAACTGTTCTCTTGCCATCTGCTAATTGTCCGTAGAAGATATCTTTTGGGATGCGACCATCTTCCATGCGGCGAACATGGCCAAGCCAGCGAAGTCTGCGCTGTCTAAGAAGCGTATACATACTTTGAAGGCCAGCACGTGACAACACCTCGACATTTGTCACTTTATCTTTCCACGAGATGCCGAGGATGCGGCGTAGACACCGCAAATGGAAGGTATTGAGCCTTCTTTCTTGCTTAGCATAAGTCGTCCAGGTCTCGCTGCCATATAGGAGTGTGCTGGTGACGCAGGCATTATATACCGCAGCTTTGGTCTTCATTGTGAGTTTAGAGTTTCCCCAAACACGCGATGTGAGGCGGGCAAAGGTATCTGCAGCTTTGCCAATGCGGCTGTCGATTTATGTATCCAGTGAGAGTTTGTCATTGATGGTAGACCCTAGGTATGAGAAGTGGTGCACCACTGCCAATTCATAGTTTACGATAGTGATAACTGGTGCAGCACCCACATCCTGACTCAGCACATTCGTTTTCTTTAGACTTATTGTGAGGCCAAAGTCCTTGCATGCTTTAGTGAAGCGATTCATCAAGCTCTGAAGCTCCTGCTGGCTTTGAGTGACGACTGCAGCATCATCAGCGAACAACAAGTCTCTTATAGTGACCGTTCTGATTTTTGTTTTTGAGCCAGAACACAGCCTTGTTTAACGCCACTTCGTATATCAAAGTCTTCTATCATTTACTAGACACAGTATCAAGGTCTTTGTCTTTGTGTGGACTAACACATACTGTACAATAGGGGAACGACAGAAGTGATTGCATCATTAATAGGCTGAGGTGCCCATTGTAAATTTCCGGTGTTGTCTTGCGTTTCGCACTGATGACCGGTCAGTAACGCATCATTTTTTGGTGATGCCTAGCTGGCCGGGAGGATAATGTGATTCGCTTGTATAGCTAGGCGGTGTTGTCGTACAAAAGGTACGGGGTTCGAACCCTGGGTAAGCCACTCACGTCTGTTGTTTTTCTGTTGTCTAGTGTTCTACTTATTTATTTCTTACGAGTGCCTGAAAACATACCTTTATGTTTGTCTAATATTTAATTACTGTTTACAGGCCTCGGGTTTCCCTTCCTTATGTGTTTATTAATGTTCATCGATCAAGACCGCAAGTTATATCCAAACAATACTATAATTACTGTAAGGAGGAAACACACTGTCACATAAATTTTTTTACAGTTTGCGTTATATTGAAAATCCCGTAACTCATCACACTAGTCCGTAGACAATACGTTAGTAAGACCACAGCACAATTTCAAATAGTACTGACTGTTGGACACCAAGCAGGATAATACATCTGCTACAGTATTCTCCTGGCCCGCTATCGGTAAGGCTGTAAATGCGAATTCCTGGAGTAGTAAACTCCATCTGTGCACTTCTGAGGTTTTACTGACGTTTGAATGCAGATAAGTAAGTGGTTTGTGGTCGGTCTGGAGAAGAAAATGACATCCTAAGGGGTATCTTGACAACTTGTTCATTGACCACACAATCGCCAGAAGTTCTCGTTCTATCGTTGAATATCGGGTTTCTGCAGGTAATAACTTCCTGCTCACGTAGCACACGGGATGCAAAGTATCCTGCGAACATTGAAGCAAGCACTCTCCAATGCACCTCTGTGACACATCGGTTCTGAGGACAAACGGTAAAGATGCATTAGGTAACATCAACACTGGTGGAGAATAAAAAGCAACTTTGATCTTTTGTAATGCATTATCACATTTCCTGTCCCACATGATTCTGTGAGGAGCCCCCTTCTTAGTCAACTCAGACAGGACGGACGAAATATAAGAAACGCTAGGAATAAACCTTAGAAATAAAAACTGATGATAATAAATTACGAGACCTAACATACCCCTAACACAAGAGATATAACAAGATGGAGAAGCGGACGACCGACGTCAAGCACACACCACAGTCCCAGCATCAATGCAACAAGAACCCATGTGGAACCATAGTTCACCACCCAGAACTATCTCCCCTGTAATTAAAAAATATATAAAGTTTCTATTACACAAGCTATCATAATATACTGTCCCATTGCGGAATGCTCCTCGCACTGACATAATTATACCAACACGCTAGCTTACTCCAAGCGTTAATAAAGAACCAACTTATCAAAACCCGATCCTGAATCGCATCATAATCGAGGACTGTGTTCTAGACCTGGCTCACTTACCAATCACACCGCGCCCATATCACACGGGGTTTTAAAAAAATTAACCATGTTCACGTTTATCTATTAGTAAAAACCTAAGAGTATAAATTCAAACCGAACTTATCCCAACAATCTAACCCAGACCAAGGCTATCATAAGAGCCAAAAATGAATGAATTAGCCAGGGTTGAATCCAAAGTTCCGAAGTAATTGAATATTCAAAAAATGATTATTCCAGCATGTCATATGTTTGAATCTGACAGCTCTTCTGGCATCGTAGGGAGAAGCAAATCTGGTAAATGCCACATTTGTACGAGACCATCTACGATGAGATATTTGTACATATCTAACATGTCTTATATAGCAAAAAGCATTTCTGACTGACCACCATGGGGCGTCAGAAGCCACATTGTGAATTATCACCGTGCAATCATCACGATAAGTATTGGGATTCACGGGTGGATCACACAAAACGGTGCTCTGATGCACCCGAGAGACACACGTGTTTCCAGGTAATGGGTGCTATCTTGCCCATTGATCAATCTCCGTCTGGAAACACAACTGTACATTAGGCACATTACCGACAATTAAGTCGACTGGGAAGGGGGGGGGGTGTCGTAAAAAGCGCAGACACGAACCCTAACCGATAAAAATAGGGTGCAAATATCTATTTCGGCCACTGGATATGTTTCTATATTGCTGCCAAAAGTGACAAACTTTTCATACTGCCCAATAAGAGCTGATTCGCCAATTAACGGCCGACGAATTCCAGTTGTGGTACAACCAGTGTCTCGTATGACAGAAATTGGCTGACCGAACATAAAGCCACAGTGAACCCTAAGACCATCGGTCACTAGAACCGATAATAAAGCGGGCAAAGCATGGCCGCAACTAAGAATGGGTTGACTGTCAGGATCAAACAACGGTTTACACTCGGGACAATTTTCACCAATTAACGAAACAGTAACACTAACGTTAGCATGGTGAAAAACCCGATCATCATTCAATGTAGGAGTCCCACCTGCATTAGCACAATAAGTAGCCGTGCCATTATGTAATGTAGTCATCAAGCATGCATTTGCATGCTCAACAGTTCTTACGTCTTTGCGGTGGTCCTGCTTCTTTTTACCTTGGCATGATCGTTTGACACGACCCAATGAACCACAAGAATAACATCTAATGATATCTTCATCCAAGCTAGGGTTTGCCCCTTCCTATGTTGACCCATGGTCTACATGTCTGAGATGAAGGTCATCACATCTACGTGCTATGTCTCCATAACCCACAATTAGAACAACCAGAGTCCCTGTGTTGCTACGCCCGAGATGATGATTGATGTCGAGAAAAATTATAACAACCACGATAACATGATCCTCACTGATGGATCTTCTACCCTGAAAATTCCTTCTGTTATCGTGCTGTGCTACACAAACAGGAAATGCATCAACCATCATCTTTTTAGCTACTTCCCTATCTGGATGAGCCGTCAAGTACCGATGTCCTAAAACCTCCATCTGGTCAACCTGTTCAGGCTTTCTCTCCTCAAAAAATTCCTTAAGATCATCGCTACAGGCTGATAAAACCTTGTCTCGGAGCATCAGATCCCTTAATCCTTCATATGTTTGAGGAATATCAGACAGTTCCATCCAACGGTTAAAATACAATTTAATTTAGGAAATAAACTGTCCAAAGTCCTGTTTTCTGTCTGGAACTGCCTCGTGCAACCTGGATTTGAAACCTGAGTCAGACTTGCGAAATTGTTGCATTATTGAATGTTTAACTTTATCATAGTCGGCACGACTATCAGTGTCCAATGAGTAAAAGATTTTCAAAGTATCCACTGTTAAGAAATCACATAATGTACTGCTCCACAAAGTTCTGGGCAGATTTACTGCCTTTGCCTTTTTCTCATAACGTGATAAATACGCGTCAACATCGTCTTTATCTTGGATAAAATTAGGCAATCTTATCCTATTGTGGTTAGTACTCACACTTGAGGTAGTATTAGGATTGTCAATCTCTAATCTTTTAACCTCTAATTCATTCATGGCCCGAACTTTAGCAATTTTAATAGCCTTCTCATTTTCCATAATTGATCTTAGTGTCTCTTGTTTGGCTGCAGCAGCCAATCTAATATTTTCTAACTCAAAATTATGTAATTTGTCTTGTTCTCTCCTTGCATTTTTTTTCTGTTCCTTTGCTCTTCTTTCGTCTGTTTTTTTCTGCTCCTTCTCTTTTCTTTCATTTTCTTTTTTCTGCTCCTTTTCCCGTCTTTCAAGACATTTATACGTATGCCTCTAGCTCATTTCCTGTTTTGCCCATGCGTTCCCCCGCCGCAATAAAATCGTGCAAGGACGACATCGTATTCACCTTAAATAACCAAACATGATCACCAGACTAAATCAAACACTAGCGAAATAGTCTATCCAGGATTATGAATCCACTGAAAATCTAAAATTAATATATAAAATATATGTGCCAATGGGTATAACCTTTGCCCATTGACAGTGAATGGCAAAAGAAATAATGATGATGGTGATGAATAGTAATGAAGTAATATCTCAAATTACAAGATGTATGATCACGAACGTAACTAAAAGTATAAACAAACATTACATGAGTATACAGTTATAGAAATAAAAGAATAACGAAGCACACAACACGACGCAAAGTTACAAACGAAAACAAAGAACCGTTAAGTTACTTCGTATTTATCAAAAAATAGAGGACAAGAGAACATGACGTAATACAAACGAAACTGGGTCCCTAAACCAAAAAGAATAGTGAAAACTACAAATTCCACGGAACGGAACAACTAACCATAAAGACGTGGAACAAAGTCAAACACAAACGCACTCAATACCAGCTTAAATAAATCTTCCTCTTTAAACTACAAAGATCCACAAATACCTAAAGGACGATGAATCGTAACATTTTTCTGAAGAAAAATCTTACGAGCCACACCCGACCACCTCCCAAAGAAACCAGACAAACATGATACATATAAAAAAGGGGAAACCTCACACAATATGGAGACAATACTGTGCTTTAACAAACAGATCAATTTTCTTTTATATCCAATGCTCGACAGACAGGGCTCAAAGCGTGGTTGCCCTAATGACCACATAAAACCACAGCATGCGCCGAACACTGCATACTGGCCATCCTGCTCATATATAACCGGTAGTAACTGCACGTTCTTCAAGGATCACTTTTGGAGTCGAAAATTTCAAAAGCACGAGTAAAACATCTGACTTGGGTGCCGATCAGTATGAAATTATTCTGCGTTCACTCTTCTGTTGCAAGGCTGTAGACGGGACATCATTGTTGTCTTGATACACGAGACCGGTACATAACTAAGGATGGATCATGAAAATTTCTGCAACCTTTGCCGGCTTGATTCTGCTAGGCGATTCACCTTGATCTTGCGTATGGGACCCAAAGATGCAGCAGTAGTGAATGCAGTCAGCGACCCATAGCTTGACTGCTTGCATCAGGACCAGCGAACCAGAGCTGGTCAAGACCGTTCTCCATCTCCACGTGGTGGTCCTGGAGACAGTCTGCAGCAGTGCAGTCTATCACAGCGAGTACGGATCGAAATGGGAAGGCAAACCCGGTCCCTAAAAAATGCCGTACTGAAGTCGGATGTGTCGACCGAAAGGTGCAGATATCACAGCTACGGCGTAAACAGACACAACGCAACCACCGTCCTTTTCAGGGCGAACGAGGAAGAGGAAGAAGAAGAAGATCTTGCGTATGATGTCAAATTTATTTAAATTCGTTGCCGCTTACGATAGTGAAATTTTAATTCATTAAAACGCCTTGTACATTCGTCTGGGCTGCACTGGTTGACGTTGCTCACCACTTGAGAACTGGACCTCTGTATGGTACTAGAGTGTAGAATGGTGTAGCCTTCTGTTCGGACACAGCCCCCAAAATGTAAAGAGACTATAGTTGTGTGTGTTTGTAAGGCTCGGGTTCACGTCTTTTATTGTTGACAGTACAGGTTATCCATGATTGTGCTATGACGTGCTGTGATCTGGTGTCTATTACAAGTAGGCATGAACAAGATCATAAATGAAACAGCTGTCAACTGGATCGACAAGTCTGAAGTAGCGTTTAACGGTCCATACTGTTTAATAACGATGACATACGAATGCACGAAGAAAATCCATTAATTACATAGTTTCATATCCCGGCACGCAGCTCTCAGAAGTGTTTCATCTATACTCCATACGACCAAGACAAACTCCTAATTTCTCTGGCATCATATACGAACAGTCAGTTACAATCTGACATCACAGACCGTCACTTACACTGGTCCGAAGTATAATTGCCGGCCTCCACGGCTAACATTGAAAACATTCAGCTCTCGAACAGTGCATATGATACTCTGCCTCCAAAGGCTTGTACAATTACTAGCAGTTCGTTAACTGGAACATATCCATCGGCCACTATAGCTGATAATACAGAACACTACGTCCTCATTCGGTTAACACATACGTCTGCCTTCAAGGTCCGCACTACGAAAAAGAATCGATGGCAACCCCTGTCACGTCACACTTCCCAACGCATCTCATATTTACACTATCTTTTATGGTAGTGCTCTGTGGTACAAAACCACAACCGTGATTACTAAATGTAATCTATCTTTCCCTCTCCTTTCCCTGACGGAGACCTTGTGGGCGCAATGCAGGCAATTTTCTGTGTTTTTTTGTCCTAGTAAGACACATTTATTTTTTCAATATTATTGTTATTGTTTTTCTTTATAAACCCAAAGATGAACAGGAATGCACAAGAAAGACACTATCATACGCAACTGTAACATATCAACTGTAAATATAAACATAAGATAGGTAATAAACAATAAAATATTAAAACAAAGATTGCTTTCGTTACAGGAAAGTTTCCCGTAAGCCCGCCATCAGATATCTGTATAATCGAGGATTTAGTTTCACTACATTTATCCTCTTTTCCAGTCTGCACTTTGTTAATACTACCGTTTGTTAGTCTTGTCGCTTGCACATTGCACGTTCAGTAACACTTCATTTCTCTCATGTGTTCTATTACCTTTTATTATACATTTTTTATTGTAATTATCTCTTTCCTTCTACTACTCCGACCTATCTCATGTATCCCGTATGCTTCTTTCTTGTCTGTGATACAAGATACATTCTTATCCTCATAACAAACAAAGCCCCTTTTTAAAAGGGTGTGGCTGTATTATTTCCAGCTCAAATATCTTCTCAGTTCGCTGTGAATACAGTGCAGGGTTTCTTAACCTGTGAACCACGGATCCATTGGGACTCCATGAATGGTATCTAGGGGTTCCGTGTAAATAACCTAAAACTTTCAATTTCTTCTTCTTCTTCTTCGTACACTCTCAGACGTCCACTTGATTGTTTTCAAAGAAAGCAGTAGTCAGCTTGAGGCTATTTGAATTTCCGTAGAAATTGTCAACGAATGGTACTGGTGTCGGCCATATGCGCTTTCTCTGTTCCGCATCCGTTGTGCAACTTTGAAGCACAGCAGACATTTTTTCCAGTATGTCGGACATTGTTTTTCAAGCGTTACATTCGATGAAGTAATATGATGTTTTCTTTCATATAATTTGCCCAGTACGTGCCAGCATCATTATGTTTGAAGACGTTGACCGTTTCAATCTGAATATATAGATCGCTTGTGTGTATTTGCTTCGAGCTAGAACTTTAAAATACAAAAATCATTTCAGCGATCCCATCAGCAATTTTGGCTTTTTTTGTGCCTAAATATTTTTTTTTTAGAAACCTGCCAAACAAAGAGACCACACTGCTGCCTTGCATGTAGGCTGGGGACAGTCAAAGGCTAAGGAAGGCAACCCTACATAAATGCCCGTTGAAATCGGATGCACTGGGTCACAGGCTTAACGAAACAGTGCAACGTACGCCGCTCGATGATGACGTCAAACTTTCAACTTTATTTTCAAAAAAATGTTTCCTCGGAAAATTTTCATAGATTTCTTGCATTTAAAGAAATATATTCTTTTTACATATTGTTATAGTGTTTCAGTATGCCTATATGTAAGCTCTGCGGTTTTTCATTGTAATAAGATGTATTTATTTAATGCAAACATTTTAATGATGCGTCTATGTAATTTTTTATTTCTAAGAAGGGGTCTGTAGCATTCACCGGTCAATCAGAGAGGTCTGTAGCCTTCACCGGACAATACAAGGGGTACGTATTCTTAGCCGGACAACCAGAGGGGTCCGTAGCTTCATCGATAAACAGATAAGTCCGTAGCCTTAACCGGACAATCAGGCCCGTAGCTTTAGCCGGACAGAGAAATTCATAGCCTTCACGGACAATCAGAGGGATCCGTAGTCTTCACCGGGACAATCAAAAGAGTCCATGGCATAAGAAAGCCTAAGAGCCCCTGGTCTAGTGGGTGGGTACCGTCTTTTGTTTGTATAGCCGGGAATTTATTTTCCCACACGGATAGACTCGGCGATATTTACAGGGTGTCTACAAATTCCCACACCCTAGAAAATATTTGTAAATAAGGTCACATCTGTGTTCTAGCGCCATTTTGGATTCTTCTTCGAAATACAGTGTCATCATGATTTACGCGAGGGTTGCGTTCCGGAGACATGTGCGCAAACTGAGATTCGCGTATATTGAGATAATTTTCTCCTTTAAAATTCAGTAGGTTACAATTAAGGGGAGTCTCCTGCTAAGTGAATTTCAATAAAAAAAAATTAATAAAAACTTTTACTAAAGACACGGGGACACGACCATAAAACATACAAAGCAAAGAATAAAAACATGAAATTATGAATTTTGAAAGTATTATCTATGGTTAACTTTTTTTTTAACCCTGTCCGCGTAAATAACGTTTGCACTGCATTTCAAACATATAACATTTGTGAATGTACTCACAACTTATTACATTCACAAAGTCAAATTCATTCATTATTGTCCTTTTCGCTCCTTGTGGAGCACGTGACCCACATTGTAGCTGCCCCCTTGCTCAAAGTTTTCACAGGCTCTTACAGGTCAAAGGTCATCCTATAGAACGTACTGCCGTAGGGGAGAGAAGTATTAGAGACTTCAGTAAACTAAGTCCAGTTTTGAGTGGTGGGGGTTGACCAGTTCCTTTCCTCGCTGCTTTTGCCTTTCCTAACTCGAGAGTAGAGTGTGGTACTTATTGACCAGGGTTGTGAAGTTGGCCAAACAATTTTCCACTCCTGAATTTTTAGAAGACCTATTCCAACTAAAGTTTTTTTTTTTTTTTACTAGTCAGCTCGGGATAAAATTAGGAGTACGAGTCTGGACGTTGTGTACAGACTCGGACTCAACTAAAATACGACTGATTCCACGACTCCGATTCTACATCCCTGCCATTTACAGATGGGTAGACTGGAGAGTGAAACCACCGTAATCCGAATCCGGTACCTTTGCTATATAAACAATACGTGTGTTCTTAGGCAACAGTAGCACTTTTGTCTGATATGAGAAAAAAAAACGAAACAACCAGATAAAATCAACTTACATTTCTGTTTTGCTGGGCAGCTTCGTATACTCATGATATTGTTATTTTTATTGTTAATCAGAATCGACCTCACTGTACTCTGGGCAAACCCATAGGTGCTCAGTCTCCCTTAGCAAATGCTAAATGTACCTGTAGCACAATGGTTGTACACACGACGGATGCATCCTCTCTCACGCCCATTTTGGCTAGTCCCATGTTTAATGCCAAACTCCAACAGCGTCTGCCTTATCCATGTCAAGCGTCCCCACTATGGGTGCTCTTGAGGCCAGTCTGTCAGCTTTCTCATTGCCACGTACCCCTGCATGACCATGACAGTAGATCCACACCAGTTTTTCAAGACTTGAGGATTCTATTGATGTTTTCCATTCCTGCCGCAGCCATCCGTTCTGAACTTTCTGAATCATGGCTTGAGAGTCTGACAATATAACTGCCCTGGTTGATGGAGTTTTAGACAGCCATCTCAGTAACTGCCTCTACCTCCATTCTCATGCTGGAGGTTGTTGTCATGTAGGCTCCGTTCTGTTCAGCGACGACCCTGCCCTTTATTCTCGCAGAGAAGCCCCATCTTGATTTATCACCACGCACTACAGACCCATCAGTTTACACAATGGCATCATCATTCCCAGCATGATCACATACCATTAATCTCCAGCTCTGCTTTTCCATTGCCTCAAGATCTGCACTCCCTGCCAAGGCTAATGATGACCTGCTGGTAGTTTATCCAGTTCTTTCCTAACTTACTCTACTCTTCCCCTTTGAATACATTTTCAACCCTGGTCACCTGACAAATCGTATCCTCTGCCTGTGCCATCCATGACATCCCCCTCTTGATTCTTACTCCTTTGATATCAGCTACATTCTCATATAGGGGGTGTCTTTTGTCGGTGGTTACCCGCATATATGCTTTTGCATGGTCCATCGCATATCTGGATCTAATAAACAGCAATCCGAGCATATATCTCATTGTCACAATGGGGGTATCACGCGTACAGCCCAAAACTAGTCGCATCCCTTCATTCTGAATGCGTTTCAGTGGTTCACATTGTGACACTAACAGCGTGAGTATTCCTAGCCCATACTCGATTACTGAAATCACGAGCTGATGACACAGGAGAAACAAAAATCTCTATTCCACGCGCGCAGCAGCCATTGTTTTTTTCCTCTCATGCCTGTGAGTTGAACCCACTGCGCCACATACTCATGATAATAAACCTTGACTATAAATCAGTTGCAATGCTGGAAATAATCAAACATTACAAAGTGAACAAGTAACAGATACATTGAAGAATCAAGTCCTTAGAACTTATCTCAACAGATAATCTTCTTGCCACTTAAACAGTGATAAATAGTTTTAAGGAAAGGGTTGTGTTGTCTTCAGTTTAAGGGGCAATATATGAAATATGAAATATGAGCAATGTTATTATAATTGATCTTTGCGCTAAATGGTTAATTGGACACACATTGTTGACAGGGTATCCCTTGCATGTTTCTGACAGTTTCAATTAAAGGTGGCATTCTTTCTCGTTATTCTAAATTTGAACCTGTATTTGTGTACAGAAGGCAATGAAAATGGCAGCAAAGTTTACGTCAGTTTTTTAAAGGAAGAAATTTATGAGATTTGTGTTCGTACGAGATGTACAGCTTGCTTCTCTCTCTCTCTCTCTCTCTCTCTCTCTCTCTCTCTCTCTCTCTCTCTCTCTCTCTCTCTCTCTCTCTCTCTCTCTCTCTCTCTCTCTCTCTCTCTCTCTCTCTCTCTCTCTCTCTCTCTCTCTCTCTCTCTCTCTCTCTCTCTCTCTCTCTCTCTCTCTCCTTGTCTGTCTTTTTCCCTATCTTTCTTATGTTTCAAAAACATTATATAGCATGTGTGACCGCCTGGCATACACTAGCATTTATACGTGCTATAATACTACATAGAATAAGGAAATATATTAAAAGCAAATACGGCGTTTTCTCACAAAACGCAGTATCATAAAAGTTGCAGTTGGCAGTCACGGCTGTGAGAGGAATTGTAGGCAGTCCCAGAAAATTACATTGAATGCGTGTTTTGCGTGGGATTTTCTGAAATGAGAGTTGTGATCTTTGGGTTTTTTGCATTGTTTAGATGGAAAAGAGAGGTGTGAAAAAAATCGAAAAACAGCGAAACGTGTGCAAATGTAGATAAAATGTAACGTGTGGAAAAAGAGGAGACGTGTGAATAAAAGGCGGGGAAAAAGAAGGAGCTGTATTAAAAAGGAGAGATGTGCTAGAAAGAGAGATTAGAAAGATATAAATTTTTGCTAGGCAGTTATAGTACGAGTACTTAGGTGACTTCGTCTTTGAGATTATCAAGACCAGTTTTTTTTCTTCTGTTGGATATATTTTCCTTTTGCATATACTCACTATTTTGTTTAAGCGTAAGTAAACGATCAAATCATTGTGTAAATACCCAGTGCTTGTCGAATAACGTTCAATAAACTCTGATTGAATTTTCTGCATTGCTGTTTGTTTTGGAACGTTACAGTTGGATCAATTAAGAACCATTATACGATTATTTGCTTATCACTAAACCTAAAAGGATAAGAACGAACCTGGAATGAAAATTAGCAAAAGTCAAGAATCTCCATCTCAGGCGGAAGGCCTGTAGCCACTTGAACAACAGCATATAAAGGAATAGCTCTGATTGAAGAAAACAAATCAATATAACTACTTGCGAACTTAACTGACACGGGCACACATGGTCGAAATGTTCTTCCCTGCTTTTGAATTGTTATATCCTCATTTGCATCTGTTAGATACACATAAAACAAATGTCAAAACAAGATGAAATAACTGTTATTTAACTAATATGTTTTCTTTCATCTTTCACCTTTCAACTCCCACAGACCTTCAACAAAGTGATGCCAAGTATTCCTGTACCGTGCCATCAGTTCAAAGTCTTTCTACGTTTTCTTCACCCCCTTCATGTCTGTCAACATTTCTCTTTTCCATGTGTTCACAGCGCGTTGTACTTTATCATATTGTAATTTTGTTTTAATATATTTCCAGAAACAAAATAAAATTAATTCTAAAATGGACAATAAACTATCGTTAAAAGAGAATGCAAATATTGCTGTTCGCTATGGTCATTTTCATGAATGAATGCTCGCGTAGAATAGAAGAAGGATTGAAGTGGTATGACAAAATCAATAATGTGAAACTGTTGACAAGAAGCAGACAAGTGTCAGTGGAACAAGAGATGACAAGAACCAGACAAGTGTCAGTGGAACAAGATATGACAAGAACCAGACAAGCGTCAGTGGAACAAGAAATGACAAGAACCAGACAATCGTCAGTGGAACAAGAGATGACAAGAACCAGACAAGCGTCAGTGGAACAAGTGATGACAAGAACCAGACAAGCGTCAGTGGAACAAGACATGACAAGAACCAGACAAGCTTCAGTGGAACAAGATATGACAAAAATCAGACAAGCGTCGGTGGAACAAGAGATGGCAAGAACCAGACAAGCGTCAGTGGAACAAGAGATGAGAAGGCGACGCTGGAGATGGATAGGTCACACACAGGGGACAACCTGTTGATAGCATTACCAGGTAGTACTTGTTCTGGTATCCACAGGGTAAGACAGGTAGACGGAGACCAAAAAACACACGGAGAAGACAACTGGAGACAGACATGAAGAAGACATGGACAGACTTTGAGCGGATGGCACGTGACAGGAAGACTTGATGTAAGTTTGTTGAAGGCCTAGGCTCCTTGGGGAGCAGAAGTGTGGTGATGATGGGGAAGTCACGTGTTGAACAGGCCGGATCTCACGCTGAGCTGCAATTTTCACGTGAAATAAATAGCATTTTCTGTGTCTTGACATTTGTTTCACATAATTGAGCGTCCGACTGACAGAGTGGTTAGAACGCTGCTTTCTCGTGGCAAAGGTACCGGGTGTGAATCACGGTACCGACAAGCTCCAGTCTACCCAGCTGTAAATGGGTACCTGACTCTGCTCTTTGAATTAGGAAACGAAAAGGCAGAGAGGAAGGGAACTGATCACCTCACCGCTCGATGCTGGACCTAGTATAGTGAAGTCTCTAACACTTCACTCCTCTCCGGCATTATCTGTTACGGGATTACCTTTTTACCTTCACATAAATAGAGGGATTTTAATGAGTAAATACAATGTTAAATATTTGGAATGACTTTCCAATACTTATAATTATCAGACCTAAAAGTCTTTTTTAATATTTGGACATGCGCCCTAATATAACCGACTTGATTGAACGAAAGGCGCCTCGTCAAAACGAGGAAAAATTTTATTTTAAAAAAAAAAGACTTTCCAATCATCCTGTATCCATATATGGATTTGGATGATGACGTTTGCCCTTTATACCATATTTCATTTCTTGATCATAACTAGGTACTGCAAATGTGTGTATTATGTTCTTTTACTTTTCCATAGATACAGTACAAAACAAAAGAGAACACGAAGGGCAGAATGTTGGACGGGCTTACGTGCCCAAACCTTAACTCTTTTGAAAATAAAGTTTGTCTGTTCGTTCGTTCTCTCTCTTCCCCTCTCCCTCCCTCAATCTCTCTCTCTCTCTCTCTCTCTCTCTCTCTCTCTCTCTCTTTCTCTCTCTCTATATATATATATATATATATATATATATATATATATATATATATATATATATATATATATATATATATGTTTCTATTTCTCTATCTTTTCTCTCTTTCTCTCTCTTTCTTTCACTCTGTCCCTCTCTCTTTCTCTCTCTCTCTCTTTCTCTATCTCAAACTCTCTCTCTCTTTCTCTCTTTCTCTCTATCTTTCTCTAATTCTTTCTCTAAATCTGTCTCTCTTTCTCTCTCTGTCTCTCTTTCTATCTCTCTCTCCCTCTCTCTCAGACTTCTTTCCATTACAATTTAAAAGACACGCTAGCCAATTCTTTAGAAATTATGGAACTCATCCATATTCAAAGTCATGAATCCTATTTTCGTCTTCCTGCTCAAGTTACTTTCTCCATGTTCACTTTTGTTTGAGTGTCTTTCTCATCACAAACGCACGCACAGAAAAGGTTATACTAAACCACACTAGCCTCACTCCGCGTGTGTATTGTGTATTCTGCCAATTTGAACACCACCGTGGGTCTCTGAAGAATTAGGCAGAACAGGACTACTACCCACTCAGGAATGTCGTGCAAGGCGACTAATGTGAAGGTGTGCGACTAATGTGAAGGTGTGCGACTAATGTGAAAGTGTGCGTGAGGCTGCCAACCTCACTTTGCAAGACTAATTGCCACAGAAACCACACCTGCAAGAGCATGTTACTGCTTTATGCAAGTTTCCTGCAGGGGGATCAGGTGCAGTGGGGGCTACGTGCTCCGTAAGGAACACAAAGTACATGGCTAACGTATTCGAAATGACACAAAACGTTTTTCGAGTAACGCTGAACAACGCTAACGTATTCGAAATGACACAAAACGTTTCTCGAGTAACGCTGAATAACGCTAACGTATTCGAAATGACACAAAACGTTTCTCGAGTAACGCTGAATAACGCTAACGTATTCGAAATGACACTAAACGTTTCTCGAGTAACGCCAAATAACGCTAACTTATTCGAAATGACACAAAACGTTTCTCCAGTAACGCTGAATAACGCTAACGTATTCTAAATGACACAAAACGTATCTCGAGTAACGTCGAATAACGCTAACGTATTCCAAATGACACAAAACGTTTCTCGAGTAACGCTGAATAACGCTAACGTATTCGAATTGACACAAAACGTATCTCGAGTAACGCCGAATAACGTTAACGTATTCGAAATGACACAAAACGTTTCTCCAGTAACGCTGAATAACGCTAACGTATTCGAAATGACACAAAACGTTTCTCGAGTAACGCCGAATAACGTTAACGTGTTCGACTTGACACAAAACGTTTCTCCAGTAACGCTGAATAATGCTATCGTATTCGAAATGACACAAAACGTTTCTCGAGTAACGCCGAATAACGCTAACGTATTCGAAATGACACAAAACGTTTCTCCAGTAACGCTGAATAACGCTAACGTATTCGAAATGACACAAAATGTATCTCGAGTAACGCCGAATAACGCTAACGTTTTCGAAATGACATAAAACGTTTCTCCAGTAACGCTGAATAACGCTAACGTATTCGATATGACACAAAACATTTCTCGAGTAACACCGAATAACGTTAACGTATTCGAAATGACACAAAACGTTTCTCCAGTAACGCTGAATAACGCTAACGTATTTGAAATGACACAAAACGTATCTCGAGTAACGCCGAATAACGCTAACGTATTCGAAATGACACAAAACGTTTCTCAAGTAAAGCTGAATAACGCTAGCGCTCAAAAAGATATTGTTTTGTATATTATCCAAAGTGATACTACACAAACATTTCCAGGAAGGTGGGTGACCAGTGGCATTCATTCTTAATGTGACAGGGGCTAGGTGTACCTCACACCCAAAGACTCATGCACTAAGAAAATTTATTAAGGATCACTTGACAGGGGTTGCAATTATTGGTTGCTTGCAACCCTCTCAGCAGCAGACTTAGCAATTCAAGCAACACAAAGCCTTATACAGATCAACATTTAATACTACCGAACACCCAGACAGTGTTCGTAGACTTTAAGTCCTAGGCATGTTCTTTGTGGCGTTAAAGGTTTATCTTATTCAGTTGATTAATTATGCTCGTTCTCACACTGTGTCCAGGTTCATATATAATAGGTCCACAAGGTTCATGACAGCCACAATAATTCATTAACCATAACTTCAATAACTTGAAGATTTCCACATAACAATCGATATCCCAACTTGAGACTTTGGTAACATTCCATTATTTATTCACGTAGACTATACATCATTACACGGCATTAATAATTAGGTAGATTCAGCAACTTCTATAATCCATATGTCCCAATAAACAATTTCTCATTCCTTTTCCAACATTTAGTTGAGTCGATAACCCTTAACATCTTTCAGGACATTTTCCATTTAACATTTCCCATCTATCTACCATCTGGTAGAAAACCCACAAGCCGCCCCTTCAGGGAAAACACAAGCTCTGTCCATTTTTCCTCCAAACTGCTCACGTCATGTGCGCAATACACATAGCGACCAATCCTCATTGTGTCGCGCTTATCAGCACCCAAAACTGTGTTTACTTTCTGGCGTGTGGCGTGCAATGCCAGCACCACATTACCCCCCCCCCCCGCCCCCCCCCCCCCCCCCCCCCCCCCCCCCACCCCCCACCCCCCCCCCCCCCCCACCCCCCCCCCCCCCCCCCCCCCCCCCCCCCCCCCCCCCCCCCCCCCCCCCCCGAACGACTGAAAACATGGTTTTCAGACAGGCAAATATAATCTGGAGCGAGATTAAATCATTAAGATCATCACTAATGCACTTATGATTACCAATCAAACAATTAAATGGTATCTATCTAGATTGCAATCAAGATTTAAAGAAGAGAAAAAATAATAATGTCAGTAATAACAATATGAATAAATAAGTAATTATTGTCCAATAAGTGTGATCATCACAGTTAAACAATCTGGTCTGTGTTCGCATAGTGATCCAACTGTCCATATTGGCCCATTGTTACAGAACCTATGCACTATCGACCTTGTTACACGTTAAATATGGGAAGCATGAAATACGTCTGTATTCGAGTTATTCCATAACTCTTGAGAGGGTGTCAGCCAGGACATTGTCCTTTCCCGCTATCGGGAGAACGTCAAAATCGTATCCTTGAATTTGTAAAGACCATCGGGTGAGACGTGCATTGGTTGATTTAAAAGTCTGTAGATATGTGAGTGATCTTTGGTCAGTGTATAATGTAAAGTGAGTACCTACCAGGAACTTCTGCAATTTATGTAACGTCCATACCAATGACAATAGTTCCCTTTCCACAATAGGATATCTGGATTCTGCCTCCGATAGTTTTCTGCTAAGGTAAAATATAGGATGGTACTCGCCATCAAAGGTCTGTATCAAACATCCACCGATGCCCTTTAGAGATGCGTCTGTAACAACGAGAAAGGTCGTCGTAAGTCTGGTAGTCTTAGTATTGTGTTTTGATGTTCTGTAAGACATGGTCACACTCTTTGTTCCATATTATTTTGTCAGGCATACCCTTTTTTGTCAGAGCAGATAGAACAGAAGTTAAAAGGGAAAATCGTGGTATAAACCTGTGTTAAAAGTTTATGAGTCCTAGCAAACTACGAACGTGTTTCTTAGTAGTTGGTATGGTAAGATCTAGTACACTTTTTAGTATAGACTCATCAGGTTGTATTATATGTCGGCCAATCTTATGACCCAGAAATGAAATCTCACTAAACCCAATTTCGACTTTGGAAGGTCGAGCTGTGAGGTTATGTATTCTGAGAGTTTGGAGCAAAGACTGTATCCCAGCGACATGCTCTTCCCAAGTATCATGAAAAAAGGCCAATATCGTCCATATACGAAATGAGATCTGTGCGGTTATCTAAAACGCGACGCATCATGCGTACAAATGTCGCTGGAGCATTCATAAACCAAAATGCATGACATGTACTGAAACAATCCCCGAGAAGTGGCAAAGGCAGTCAAAGGTTTTGATACCTCAGCGAGAGGGATCTGCCAGTAACCTTTAGACAGGTCAAACTTGCTGAAGAAAGTGGCGGATGATAGGCATGGTAACAAATCCTCCAGCAAAGTCATTGGTTCTGAATCGGATATGGTCACCTTGTTAAGGCGACGAAAGTCAATACAAATACGAATTGACTTATCTTTCTTTCGTACCGCCACCATAGGAAAACAGAAAGGTGAATCAGACGGTGAAATAATACCCAGTTTTAACATACCATCCACCTCACTTTCAACCTGATCTCTAACATGTAAAGGAACCGCGTATGGTCGTAGTGAAATCGGAGTGTAATCTGACAATTTGATTTCATGAGTGATAATGTTGGTACGTCCAGGAAGATCAGACAGAACATCTTGAAAGGATACCAACATAGACCGAATCTGATCTCTATGACTTGCTGGTAACTCCGTACAGATTATAACATCACTCCATGTCTCCGAAGACTTGATAGGTGCTACGGGAAACGTGGAAGGTACATCAGCAAAGCTGGTTTGTACCTCATCAACCTAAGCAGTAGATGCGTGATGGGTAGGTTGGTTCATGATAGCGTCACAAATGAATTGTAACTGAGGAGGACGAGTGATGTATGGTATGAGCATGTTGACGTGGAATGTTTTTCGTTTACTCCTTATACCGAGGACGTAGTCCACGTCCGTTTTCTTTGCAACCACTTTAAATGGACCTTGCCATGTCACTAGCAAGTGATCTACTTTGAGTGGCAAGAGAACAAAAACATCGTCATTGATTGCGAAAGAAATTAGTCGTCTATCACGATTAATGCGAGATCTGGTCTTATATTTTGCCAGCTCAGATGCTTCAGTTGCCACCTGACATGCATCAACAAGATGTTGACGTAAGTCTGTAACGTATTGATAACTGGATTTCCGATTATTATTATTATTCACCTTAGATTCTATTAATAAATCATGTAAGAGAGACATTGGCCCACTTAACTGAAAAGGGGAAAACCTGTATGATTAGGAACCTCTCTGTACGCAAACAGTACAGCAGGAATGAAACGATCCCATTCCTTAGGATATGATGTAGTCACCTTCCCCAACAATTGTTTTAATGTCCCATTCCAACGTTCCACGACCCCGTTAGAATTAGGGTGAAATCTAGCACTAAGTGAGTGACGGATACGAAGTTTGTTGAAAACATCTGACATCATACCTGACACGAACTGAGCTCCATGATCAGAGAGGATTTCTTCCGGAAATCCGATGCGTGAAAATATAGACAGCAACGCATCTGTTACAGCCACTGTGGTAATATTCTTCAAAGGAATGGCTTCTGGCCATCTCGTGCAAAGGTCAATACATGTTAGTATGTATTGAAAACCTCTGGTAGACCTTACAGAAAGTGGTCGTATGATATAAATAGCCAATTTGAAAAAAGGGCGTACAGCGATATCCGTGACCTGCAAAGGTGCTGACTGATGCGCACCCTTCCGTGTAACACTTTGACATTCAGTGCAAGATTTACAATAAGTTGAAATGTCTTTATTGACACCCGGCCAATAAAAGTGTGTTAGTAATCTATAAGCCATACGGGAAATTCCCATATGTCCAGCAAATGGTACGTCATGCGCATTTGATAAAACTAGTGCGCGAAATGATGTCGGGACTATAACTTGTTTGAGAATGAAAGAATAATTACCAAAACATCGTATCATAATATTATCTTGAAATTGAAACCAATGTCTTGAATTTTTAGAATGTTTAATACTTCGAGCATTAGCTAATGGCAATAAATGTCCCAAATAAGGATCCTGTTGTTGGTGAGTAATAAATATGTTTTTGTCAATGTAATGACAATTTGTAATGTGTTGAGTGTGTGGAGAAGAATTTAATTCATTTGTTTCTGCAGCTTGCTGTGCTCTAGTTGTAATAGCGTTAGCAAAGAAAGGATGATTTCTCTCCCAATTAAGAATATCCTGTTTAGAACACTCTTTAACACCCTTTATGTTACCAACAATTAAATCACAACAGGATCGATCGAGACCACACACTCTAACCTTTCCTGAAAAGAAAGGAGTGTCTATTTCCACATCTGCCAGCGGATAACATTCAACAGTTCCACCGAAAGTCACGCACTTCACTGAAGTACCCGTGAAACAATAAGGAGGAATTAGTGCCTTCCTTAGTCCAATGGTGGAGCATCCACTGTCACGTAAAATAGAAAAGGGTCTGTCAAACACAAAACCCCTATGTATGACGAAGGAGCCGACCCCATCATTTAAAGCCAAACCTGGAAGGGCATGCCCGCATCTCAGGTGTGTAGTAGACCCAGGGTGAAACAGCGTCATACATTCTGAGCAATTACTACTATTTTCCAGATCAACATTACATGCATTGGCGTGAGTGTTATTATCATTATTGTCATTTTTAACCTTATCAACCTTAATCTGACAAGCATGAGCTTGTGATCTTGCTCTACTTTGACTTCTAGAAAAATGTGGTTCTCTCCGATCCACTGGACGGTCAGAACGAGAGTACCTCTTACTGTCAGTGCGAGAAAAATCATTACGCGAAGGTGCCGAGAAATGATGTTTGTTAGTGTACCCATTATTTGCATATTGATTATTTCTGTGCCATGCATTTTTATTATGGTGGTTAAAGTTTCGCCTCTCTTCACCCCGTGAGGGCGAGCGATTATGATGGAAATTATATCTACCTCTGTAGGAGTTTTAATAATCGTCCCTATACCACCGGTCCATGCTACGCGTGCGTGATCTATCATGAGTGCCAGCACACGCAGGCAAAGTTTTCATGACCCTCGTCTTGCTTAAAGGAAAGTTTGGGTGTGCGACCGAAAATTGTTGAGCTAATTTCTCCATTTCACCTAAATTCATCGGCTTCCTTTC
This sequence comes from Oreohelix idahoensis, assembly GCA_024509875.1. NCBI lineage: Eukaryota > Metazoa > Mollusca > Gastropoda > Stylommatophora > Oreohelicidae > Oreohelix > Oreohelix idahoensis. The sequence goes on along the minus strand of JAMPIV010011255.1, from coordinate 297,295 downwards.
TTGAAGGAATGAGAAAATTTCAGTAATTACAGAAGATAAAATTTTGTCTCTTAAGACGAGATCACATAAACCTTTGAACGATTTAGTAATATTTGACAGTTCGATCCATCTGTTTAGACACATCTTCACTGAAGACAAAAAAGTCTTCGAAATCTTTACCTTCATAGGACCCATAGATCTAAATTTTAGACGATATCCTTCTTCGTCCAAACAATATTTGCGAAGGAATATTGCTTTTATGGATTCATAGTCATTTCTTTTGTCATCGGCAATGTTAAAAAATGTCTGTAAACTTTCACCAGTAAGTAACCCGACAAAATGTTCAGGCCATGAGGCCTTAGGTAAATTTAAAGCCGTAACTCTTGATTCAAATCTCAAAAGAAAGAATCCTATATCGTCATGTAATGAAGAACAATTTGGTAATTTTAAATTAATGATCTTAGACGATCCTGTACCAGAAGATTCCCTAGAACAAGAAGATTGTAAACGCAATTTTTCTAACTCAAAAGTTTTTTTCTCTTTCAAATTTCACTTGTTCTGCAGCAATTTCTGCTAAACGAATTCTCTCAATTCTCTCATGTTCCCTCTCTTCTCTCTCTCTTTCTTCTCTTTTTTCTTCTCTCTCTCTCTCTCTTTCTTCTCTTTTTTCTTGTTAAATATTTGGAATGACTTTCCAATACTTATAATTATCAGACCTAAAAGTCTTTTTTAATATTTGGACATGCGCCCTAATATAACCGACTTGATTGAACGAAAGGCGCCTCGTCAAAACGAGGAAAAATTTTATTTAAAAAAAAAGACTTTCCAATCATCCTGTATCCATATATGGATTTGGATGATGACGTTTGCCCTTTATACCATATTTCATTTCTTGATCATAACTAGGTACTGCAAATGTGTGTATTATGTTCTTTTACTTTTCCATAGATACAGTACAAAACAAAAGAGAACACGAAGGGCAGAATGTTGGAAGAGCTTACGTGCCCAAACCTTAACTCTTTTGAAAATAAAGTTTGTCTGTTCGTTCGTTCTCTCTCTTCCCCTCTCCCTCCCTCAATCTCTCTCTCTCTCTCTCTCTAAATATATATATATATATATATATATATATATATATATATATATATATATATATATATATATATATATATATATATATATATATATATATATATATATATATATATTTCTATTTCTCTATCTTTTCTCTCTTTCTCTCTCTTTCTTTCACTCTGTCCCTCTCTCTTTCTCTCTCTCTCTCTTTCTCTATCTCAAACTCTCTCTCTCTTTCTCTCTCTGTCTCTCTTTCTCTCTATCTTTCTCTAAATCTGTCTCTCTTTCTCTCTCTGTCTCTCTTTCTATCTCTCTCTCCCTCTCTCTCAGACTTCTTTCCATTACAATTTAAAAGACACGCTAGCCAATTCTTTAGAAATTATGGAACTCATCCATATTCAAAGTCATGAATCCTATTTTCGTCTTCCTGCTCAAGTTACTTTCTCCATGTTCACTTTTGTTTGAGTGTCTTTCTCATCACAAACGCACGCACAGAAAAGGTTATACTAAACCACACTAGCCTCACTCCGCGTGTGTATTGTGTATTCTGCCAATTTGAACACCACCGTGGGTCTCTGAAGAATTAGGCAGAACAGGACTACTACCCACTCAGGAATGTCGTGCAAGGCGACTAATGTGAAGGTGTGCGACTAATGTGAAGGTGTGCGACTAATGTGAAAGTGTGCGTGAGGCTGCCAACCTCACTTTGCAAGACTAATTGCCACAGAAACCACACCTGCAAGAGCATGTTACTGCTTTATGCAAGTTTCCTGCAGGGGGATCAGGTGCAGTGGGGGCTACGTGCTCCGTAAGGAACACAAAGTACATGGCTAACTTAGGCGAAATGACACACAAAACGTTTTTCGAGTAAACGCTGAACAACGCTAACGTATTCGAAATGACACAAAAAACGTTTCTCGAGTAACACTGAATAACGCTAACGTATTGGAAATGACACAAAACGTTTCTCGAGTAACGCTGAATAACGCTAACGTATTCGAAATGACACTAAACGTTTCTCGAGTAACGCCAAATAACGCTAACTTATTCGAAATGACACAAAACGTTTCTCCAGTAACGCTGAATAACGCTAACGTATTCTAAATGACACAAAACGTATCTCGAGTAACGTCGAATAACGCTAACGTATTCCAAATGACACAAAACGTTTCTCGAGTAACGCTGAATATTGCTAACGTATTCGAATTGACACAAAACGTATCTCGAGTAACGCCGAATAACGTTAACGTATTCGAAATGACACAAAACGTTTCTCCAGTAACGCTGAATAACGCTAAGGTATTCGAAAATGACACAAAAACGTTTCTCGAGTAACGCCGAATAACGTTAACGTGTTCGATTTCGACTTGACACAAAAACGTTTTTTTCTCCAGTAACGCTGAATAATGCTATCGTATTCGAAATGACACAAAACGTTTCTCGAGTAACGCCGAATAATGCTAACGTATTCGAAATGACACAAAACGTTTCTCCAGTAACGCTGAATAACGCTAACGTATTCGAAATGACACAAAATGTATCTCGAGTAACGCCGAATAACGCTAACGTTTTCGAAATGACATAAAACGTTTCTCCAGTAACGCTGAATAACGCTAACGTATTCGATATGACACAAAACATTTCTCGAGTAACACCGAATAACGTTAACGTATTCGAAATGACACAAAACGTTTCTCCAGTAACGCTGAATAACGCTAACTTATTTGAAATGACACAAAACGTATCTTGAGTAACGCCGAATAACGCTAACGTATTCGAAATGACACAAAACGTTTCTCAAGTAAAGCTGAATAATGCTAGCGCTCAAAAAGATATTGTTTTGTATATTATCCAAAGTGATACTAAACAAACATTTCCAGGAAGGTGGGTGACCAGTGGCATTCATTCTTAGTGTGACAGGGGCTAGGTGTACCTCACACCCAAAGACTCATGCACTAAGAAAATTTATTAAGGATCACTTGACAGGGGTTGCAATTATTGGTTGCTTGCAACCCTCTCAGCAGCAGACTTAGCAATTCAAGCAACACAAAGCCTTATACAGATCAACATTTAATACTACCGAACACCCAGACAGTGTTCGTAGACTTTAAGTCCTAGGCATGTTCTTTGTGGCGTTAAAGGTTTATCTTATTCAGTTGATTAATTATGCTCGTTCTCACACTGTGTCCAGGTTCATATATAATAGGTCCACAAGGTTCATGACAGCCACAATAATTCATTAACCATAACTTCAATAACTTGAAGATTTCCACATAACAATCGATATCCCAACTTGAGACTTTGGTAACATTCCATTATTTATTCACGTAGACTATACATCATTACACGGCATTAATAATTAGGTAGATTCAGCAACTTCTATAATCCATATGTCCCAATAAACAATTTCTCATTCCTTTTCCAACATTTAGTTGAGTCGATAACCCTTAACATCCTTCAGGACATTTTCCATTTAACATTTCCCACCTATCTACCATCTGGTAGAAAACCCACAAGCCGCCCCTTCAGGGAAAACACAAGCTCTGTCCATTTTTCCTCCAAACTGCTCACGTCATGTGCGCAATACACATAGCGATCAATCCTCATTGTGTCGCGCTTATCAGCACCCAAAACTGTGTTTACTTTCTGTCGTGGCGTGCAAAGCCAGCGCCACATTAAACCCCCCCCCCCCCCCCCAACGACTGAAAACATGGTTTTCAGACAAGCAAATATAATATGGAGCGAGATTAAATCATTAAGATCATCACTAATGCACTTATGCTTACCAATCAAAGAATTAAATGGTATCTATCTAGATGGCAATCAAGATTTAAAGAAAAAAAAACAATAATGTCAGTAATAACAATATGAATAAATAAGTAATTATTGTCCAATAAGTGTGATCATCACAGTTAAACAATCTGGTCTGTGTTCGCATAGTGATCCAACTGTCCATATTGGCCCATTGTTACAAAACCTATGCACTATCGACCTTGTTACACGTTAAATATGGGAAGCATGAAATACGTCTGTATTCGAGTTATTCCATAACTCTTGAGAGGGTGTCAGCCAGGACATTGTCCTTTCCCGCTATCGGGAGAATGTCAAAATCGTATCCTTGTATTTGTAAAGACCATCAGGTGAGACGTGCATTGGTTGATTTAAAAGTCTGTAGATATGTGAGTGATCTTTGGTCAGTGTATAATGTAAAATAAGTACCTACCAGGAACTTCTGCAATTTATGTAACGTCCATACCAATGACAATAGTTCCCTTTCCACAATAGGATATCTGGATTCTGCCTCCGATAGTTTTCTGCTGAGGTAAAATACAGGATGGTACTCGCCATCAAAGGTCTGTATTAAACATCCACCGATGCCCTTTAGAGATGCGTCTGTAACAACGAGGAAAGGTCGTCGTAAGTCTGGTAGTCTTAGTATTGGACTTTTTGAAAATTGTGTTTTGATGTTCTGTAAGGCATGGTCACACTCTTTGTTCCATGTTATTTTGTCAGGCATACCCTTTTTGTCAGAGCAGATAGAACAGAAGTTAAGAGGGAAAATCGTGGTATAAACCTGTGGTAAAAATTTATGAGTCCTAGCAAACTACGAACTTTTTTCTTAGTAGTTGGTAATGCAAGATCTAGTACCCTTTTTAGTATAGACTCATCAGATTGTATTATATGTCGGCCAATCTTATGACCCAGAAAAGAAATCTCACTAAACCCGATTTCGACTTTGGAAGGTCGAGCTGTGAGGCTATGTATTCTGAGAGTTTGGAGCAAAGACTGTATCCCAGCGACATGCTCTTCCCAAGTATCATGAAAAAAGGCAAATATCGTCCATATACGAAATGAGATCTGTGCGGTTACGTAAAACGCGACGCATCATGCGTACAAATGTCGCTGGAGCATTCCGTAAACCAAAACACATGACATTGTACTGAAACAATCCCCGAGAAGTGGCAAAGGCAGTCAAAGGTTTTGATACCCCAGCGAGAGGGATCTGCCAGTAACCTTTAGACAGGTCAAACTTGCTGAAGAAAGTGGCGGATGATAGGAGTGGTAACAAATCCTCCAGCAAAGGCATTGGTTCTGAATCGGATATGTTCACCTTGTTAAGGCGACGAAAGTCAATACAAATACGAATTGACTTATCTTTCTTTCGTACCGCCACCATAGGAAAACAGAAAGGTGAATCAGACGGTGAAATAATACTCAGTTTTAACATACCATCCACCTCACTTTCAACCTGATCTCTAACATGTAGAGGAACCGCGTATGGTCGTCGTGAAATCGGAGTGTAATCTGACAATTTGATTTCATGAGTGATAATGTTGGTACGTCCAGAAATATCAGACAGAACATCTTGAAAGGATACCAACATAGACCGAATCTGATCTCTATGACTTGCTGGTAACTCCGTACAGATTATAACATCACTCCATGTCTCCGAAGACTTGATAGGTGCTATGGGAAACGTGGAAGGTACATCAGCAAAGCTGGTTTGTACCTCATCAACCAAAGCAATAGATGCGTGATGGGTAGGTTGGTTCATGATAGCGTCACAAATGAATTGTAACTGAGGAGGACGAGTGATGTATGGTATGAGCATGTTGACGTGGAATGTTTTTCGTTTACCCCTTATATCGATGACGTAGTCCACGTCCGTTTTCTTTGCAACCACTTTAAATGGACCTTGCCATGTCAATAGCAAGTGATCTACTTTGAGTGGCAAGAGAACAAAAACATCGTCATTGGTTGCGAAAGAAATTAGTCGTCTATCACGATTAATGCAAGATCTGGTCTTATATTTTGCCAGCTCAGATGCTTCAGTTGCCACCTGACATGCATCAACAAGATGTTGACGTAAGTCTGTAACGTATTGATAACTGGATTTCCGATTATTATTATTATTCACCTTAGATTCTATTAATAAATCATGTAAGAGAGACATTGGCCCACTTGGGTTAGCCCCAATTATTAACTGAAAAGGGGAAAACCTGTATGATTAGGAACCTCTCTGTACGCAAACAGTACAGCAGGAATGAAACGATCCCATTCCTTAGGATATGATGTAGTCACCTTCCCCAACAATTGTTTTAATGTCTCATTCCAACGTTCCACGAACCCGTTAGAATTAGGGTGAAATCTAGCACTAAGTGAGTGACGGATACGAAGTGTGTTGAAAACATCTGACATCATACCTGACACGAACTGAGCTCCATGATCAGAGAGGATTTCTTCCGGAAATCCGATGCATGAAAATATATACAGCAACGCATCTGTTACAGCCACTGTGGTAATATTCTTCAAAGGAATGGCTTCTAGCCATCTCGTGCAAAGGTCAATACATGTTAGTATGTATTGAAAACCTCTGGTAGACCTTACAGAAAGTGGTCCTATGATATCAATAGCCAATTTGAAAAAAGGGCGTACAGCGATATCCGTGACCTGCAAAGGTGCTGATTGATGCGCACCCTTCCGTGCAACACTTTGACATTCAGTGCAAGATTTACAATAAGGTTAAATGTCTTTATTGACACCCGGCCAATAAAAGTGTGTTAGTAATCTATAAGCCGTACGGGAAATTCCCATATGTCCAGCAAATGGTACGTCATGAACATTTGATAAAACTAGTGCGCGAAATGATGTCGGGACTATAACTTGTTTGAGAATGAAAGAATAATTATCAATACATCGTATCATAATATTATCTTGAAATTGAAACCAATGTCTTGAATTTTTAGAATGTTTAATAGTTCGAGCATTAGCTAATGGCAATAAATGTCCCAAAGAAGGATCCTGTTGTTGGTGAGAAGTAAATATATTTTTGTCAATGTAATGACAAGTTATAATGTGTTGAGTGTGTGGAGAAGAATTTAATTCATTTGCTTCTGCAGCTTGCTGCGCTGTGGTTTTAATAGCGTTAGCAAAGAAAGGATGATTTCTCTCCCAATTAAGAATATTCTGTTCACAACACTCTTTAACACCCTTTATGTTACCAACAATTAAATCACAACAGGGTAGATCGAGACCACACACTCTAACCTTTCCTGAAAAGAAAGGAGTGTCTATTTCCACATCTGCCAGCGGATAACATTCAACAGTTCCACCGAAAGTCATGCACTTCACTGAAGGTCCCGTGAAACAATAAGGACGAATTAGTGCCTTCCTTAGTCCAATGGTGGAGCATCCACTGTCACGTAAAATAGAAACGGGTCTGTCAAACACAAAACCCTTATGTATGACGAGGGAGCCAACCCCATCATTTAAAGCCAAAACTGGAAGGGCATGCCCGCATCTCAGGTGTGTAGTAGACCCAGGTTGAAACAGCGTCATACATTCTGAGCAATTACTACTATTTTCCAGAGCAACATTACATGCATTGGCGTGAGTGTTATTATCATTATTGTCATTTTTAACCTTATCAACCTTAATCTGACAAGCATGAGCTTGTGATCTTGCTCTACTTTGACTTCTAGAAAAATGTGGTTCTCTCCGATCCACTGGACGGTCAGAACGAGAGTACCTCTTACTGTCAGTGCGAGAAAAATCATTACGCGAAGGTGCCGAGAAATGATGTTTGTTAGTGTACCCATTATTTGCATATTGATTATTTCTGTGCCATGCATTTTTATTATGGTGGTTAAAGTTTCGCCTCTCTTCACCCCGTGAGGGCGAGCGATTATGATGGAAATTATATCTACCTCTGTAGGAGTTTTGATAATCGTCCCTATACCGCCGGTCCATGCTACGCGTGCGTGATCTATCATGAGTGCCAGCACACGCAGGCAAAGTTTTCATGACCATCGTCTTGCTTAAAGGCAAGTTTGGGTGTGCGACCGAAAATTGTTGAGCTAATTTCTCCATTTCACCTAAATTCATCGGCTTCCTTTCTTGAAGGAATGAGAAAATTTCAGTAATTACAGAAGATAAAATTTTGTCTCTTAAGACGAGATCACATAAACCTTCGAACGATTTAGTAATATTTGACAGTTCGATCCATCTGTTTAGACACATCTTCACTGAAGACAAAAAGTCTTCGAAATCTTTACCTTCATAGGACCCACAGATCTAAATTTTAGACGATATCCTTCTTCGTCCAAACAATATTTGCGAAGGAATATTGCTTTTATGGATTCATAGTCATTTCTTTTGTCATCGGCAATGTTAAAAAATGTCTGTAAACTTTCACCAGTAAGTAACCCGACAAAATGTTCAGGCCATGAGGCCTTAGGTAAATTTAAAGCCGTAACTCTTGATTCAAATCTCAAAAGAAAGAATCCTATATCGTCATGTGATGAAGAACAATTTGGTAATTTTAAATTAATGATCTTAGACGATCCTGTACCAGAAGATTCCCCAGAACAAGAAGATTGTAAACGCAATTTTTCTAACTCAAAAGTTTTTTCTCTTTCAAATTTCACTTGTTCTGCAGCAATATCTGCTAAACGAATTCTCTCAATTCTCTCATGTTCCCTCTCTTCTCTCTCTCTTTCTTCTCTTTTTTCTTCTCTCTCTCTTTCTTCTCTTTTTTCTTCTCTCTCTTTTTCTTCTCTTTCTCTTTTTTATTCTCTCTCTCTTTCTTCTCATTTTTCTTCTCTTTCTCTTTTTTCTTCTCTCTCTCTTTTCTCTTCTTCTCCTACTTTGTATTCGGCAATTTCTTTATCTACATAAGATATCAAATCATCACCCGAGAAACCACAATCCTTCCCATTTTGTATAAATCCTGCTTTCACTTTTACAAAGTCAGCCATTATAAAGTCAAAAGTAATGGGATAGAGATGCAAAATATCTCTCACAATTGTCGCTAAATGACTATATTTAGTCGTAAGGTAATTTAAACCTTTTCAAAACCCACTGTATTTACAGTATTTCTTCGTTTTGTGTGATATACTTTTCTATGAAGTATATGATACTTATCAACCAATCTCCTAATGTTTCCGTAATAATCTTACATATAAATATGTCAGCAATTAAAATCTCATATAATCACCCGCAAATAATAAATATTGCCATTAATACCTAATTAAAAGCATGCCATAATATCACATTAGACAAAAGACCAAAAGATAAGGCCGGAAACAAATAAGGAAAAAGACAACAGTGTAAAAATTCATAAAATTATGCAATATACAAAACAACTGTTTCCACTGCCAATGAACAGTACGGGACGAGATACATCATATAGAACTGCTGTACATTATAAAAAGAAAGTCAGAGGTGACCTACAGGTACAAACGTAACCATACTGAACTAAATAAGAAATACACGACAGTATGTTACTTGACAGCACAGCTAAACAAATAAGAAAATATTAATCTCAGAGCGGAAATACGACAGCACCGCCTGTGGCGTTAAAGGTTTATCTTATTCAGTTGATTAATTATGCTCGTTCTCACACTGTGTCCAGGTTCATATATAATAGGTCCACAAGGTTCAGGATAGTTACAATAATTCATTAACCATAACTTCAATAACTTGAAGATTTCCACATAACAATCGATATCCCAACTTGAGACTTTGGTAACATTCCATTATTTATTCACGTAGACTATACATCATTACACGGCATTAATAATTAGGTAGATTCAGCAACTTCTATAATCCATATGTCCCAATAAACAATTTCTCATTCCTTTTCCAACTTTTCGTTGAGTCGATAACCCTTAACATCTTTCAGGACATTTTCCATTTAACATTTCCCATCTATCTACCATCTGGTAGAAAACACACAAGCCACCCCTTCAGGGTAAACACAAGCTCTGTCCATTTTTCCTCCAAACTGCTCACGTCATGTGCGCAATACACATAGCGACCAATCCTCATTGTGTCGCGCTTATCAGCACCCAAAACTGTGTTTACTTTCTGGCGTGTGGCGTGCAAAGCCAGCGCCACATTCTTGAACTAGACTTCAGCTCTCAAAGATTGTTCTCTCTCTGCGACGGCAACCAGAATGAATAAAGAATTTTTAACTGACGCGCTAGCATGGACGCTTCTCTTCTCTGATTGGCTGCTATCCGTATCGGCATTACTAAAGTAGCTATTTTTAGATGTAAATAAAGATGACTGCCACATAACGACAAAATGGCGGTGGACAACAGGCGAGATGACTATAGCACTGTCACATATTCCCCGCCTGATTTTGTTGTCGTCCCGACAACTGCACTGAGCTAGGCGCTTCAGTCGTATCTACCAAATCTGGAGAATCATCTTTGCCTTCACTTCGTCTCAGTTCGTTACCAGTGACTCTAATGCCCGGACCCGCTATATCTGTTCGTTGGATGACATATGGACCCACTGTCATTGTGGGAGCACGAACAACAATGTACTCCTCTTCTGACCACATGTCACGAATTTTGGATCTCCCCGCGTAGTGCATTCTTTTCCTCACCAATTCTCCCACCTGTAGTGGAATAGAACACGACACGTTGTCACATCTCTCTTTCCGGACTGCTGCAAAATTCTGCAACGGTGCCTCTGCTCTTACGTGCGCTCCTCGTATCATGGAAACGTGTCCTTCAACATGTTTTAGATGAGTCTCCTCCTCTAAATGTCGACCTTTTTTCTTGGCGCCCTTAGGGTGACAGTTGCCACGGCCACCTCTTGGCTTGCACCGTGACGGCAATCTGGAGGTGTTGGTACGCCTAGAGAGAGCGCTCTTTGAGGGACAAACCGATATCAAATGGCCTGGGGACTTACACTGAAAACATTGCTTCGGAAGCGGGCCTTGAGGACACTTGGCTGCCATGTGGTCTGAAAAGTCTCCACAATTGAAGCATCTTATTTTCCTAGGCTTCCTCTGTGTCCTGGGTCGCTTCCTGCTACCCTTACATTCCTGGCCGCCTTTGACTTTCTTTCCTGCTATAAGTACCTCACACTCCGGTCGACCACCAACCATCATTATCTTTGAGTCATTCTGCTCCCCTTCTGTAACCTGACTCCCAGCCGCAGAGGGGTCTAGTTTAATGCCTGTGGACATCGATTCTGTACGTGGCCTAGTTCTCTGCATCTAAAACAACGAACTGTCCTGATATGTCTCCCCTGCTCCTGAGTCATCGCATCAATTTTAACCTCTAATTGAGCCACCTGTGCTCTCAACCGCTCCACTTCTGCGTCTAATGCATGTATATCGGGTGCCGTCACTGTATTTACTACTCCGACCTGGCAACACCAGCTCCAGGAGCGTGTTCAGTCTCTAAAAACCGTAGGGCGTTGTCCCTCACCGACTTAAACGATGCAGTAGGCTCTTTAAAGAACATTTCCTTTGCAAGCTTTCTTAGTAGATCATCTCTCAGACAAGCAGCAAACTGGTCCCGAAGGAAGGATGGCTCCAACGGAGTCACATTATTCTGTCTTTGTGCTCTTACAACACTTTCAAACACCTCGTGGATGCGATGGGAGAATTCCCAAAGAGACTCCCTTGCACCTTGCCGGGTAGAGTAAAAAATGGCCATTAGCTCTGAAATGCTTCGACGCTCCCCATACACCCTAAGAATGGAATGTAGCATCGCTTCTGGGTCATCGTCATCAGCCTGAATCCTCAGCTCCCTGCGGACACTTGGGGTCACACTGTCAAGAATAACATCTGCCTTGTCCTCTTTGCTCATCATCCCTACTCTCCAGGCAGCTCTCACCTCTCTGACATATTCCTCGGCCGTAGGACCCGTTCGCTCCCCAAAGCACCGCACTTTCTTGTGAGTAGGTACTATGATGTACCGTACTCGTTCTGGTTGATGATCCAGCCCCACTACAGGGTCATCCACCTCAGCCACATCTTCGTTATCCAATCTACCAGCAGCACGTGTGCTGCGTGTTGCCATCTTGTTGCTAGTAGAGTTGAATAGAAATATTGACAAACTGGATGATCCCGTCCCTTGCCTTGCACTGAACTGGGTGTTCTACTGTTTCGGCTGTTGCTACTCTGATTGCTAAAGAGTTGCTTCACTGCGTGCTGTCTGTCATCCTGCCGACGACGGCACTTGTGACAGGGGCTAGGTGTACTTCACACCCAAAGACCCATGCACTAAGAAAATTTATTAAGGATCGTTTGACAGGGGTTGCAATTATTGGTTGCTTGCAACCCTGTCAGCAGCAGACTTAGCAATTCAAGCAACACAAAGTCTTATACAGATCAACATTTAATACTACCGAACACCCAGACAGTGTTCGTAGACTTTAAGTCCTAGGCATGTTCTTGAACTAGACTTCAGTTCTCAAAGCTTGTTTTCTCTCTGCGACGGCGACCAGAATGAATAAAGAATTTTCAACTGACGCGCTAGCATGGACGCTTCTCTTCTCTGATTGGCTGCTATCCGTATCGGCATTACTAAAGTAGCTATTTTTAGATGTAAACAAAGACGGCTGCCACATAACGACAAAATGGCGGTGGACAACAGGCGAGATGACTATAGCACTGTCACATTAAGGTAATGGTATTTCTTAATAATAATAGCCCCTTCAGTCATAACGAACTATGGGAATACACCCCTGAGGTGACAGCCCTCGGCTGCTAATTTCTTGGTGTTCCTTTCGACGTTTTCTCCTCTCTTCTGCTTGCCGTAAGATCATCTTTTCGCCCAATCTGAGGTATCGCCGTAGATAGCATCGCCACTACTGCGATCATCAGCTTCATCCTCCCAGGCTGCTGGATTTATGTACAGTGCCCTCAACTCTCTCTCCTGCACACATCTTTGAGCCACAGCTGTGGTCGCCCAACTGTTCTTTTGCCACCTGCCAGTTGTCCGTAGAAGATATCTGTCGGGATGCGACTATCTTCCATGCGGCGGACATGGCCATGCCAGCGTAGTCTGCGGTGTCTAACACTTCATTCCTCTACGACAATATCTGATTTTGGACTACCTTTTTACCTTCACAAAAATAGAGGGATTGGAATGAGTAAATACAATTTTACATATATGGAGTGACTTTCCAATTACGTTCAAGTATTGCAGTGTTGTAAAAAATAAAATAAATGCATACTTACATTTACATTACTTCTTTACTTTGACATATAATCATATGTGTGTGTGTGTGCGTCAGTGTTTGTGTGTATGTATGGCTAACTCTTTCCACACAAATAATGTCCTCCAGTACACCATTACATGTTGCATTATTCTCACAACAGCCACCTGGTCAGGTTGTATGCTTATTTTCATATTTTCATACGTCTGCAATGAGTATAGTATAAACGACAGTGATTGTTGTACATAGGAATATATTTTCAGCTCAGCAAATTGTTCAGCCAGTTTACACCAACTGGGTATGTTTTGCGAGGTATTTTATCACAAATATATGTTTAAGGTGTTCTAGTAGAACAAGAGGTGAGAACAGGACGCTGCAAATAGATATAACCCACACTGATGAAAACCTATTGATAGCATTACAGTGCAATTCTTTTTTCTGGAATCCCCAGGGAAAGCGAGGTAGAGAGACACCAAAGATAACACAGATAAGATAAATGGACATATACATGAAATGAGGACATGGACATATCTGAGCTGATGACTCTGGACAGAAAGACATGACAACCGTCTGTTGAAGGCCTATGATCCAAGGAAAGCTAAAGGGCCATGAATGGTAAACATATTTAATGTTGGTTTTGAAACATCAGTTATGTAAAAACAAAAAATTGCATCCACTGTGGTGCGTGAAGAAATCCTGGCAACTTCCAGAGAGAGAAATAGTCAAATGACTTCAGTTGTTCATTTTAAACGTTTTGGTGCATTAGTCGCTGGATAATATTTTAGGAATATTCTGTAAGTCTTGGTAAATTCACTGCGTAAGTTTATTCTGAAGCAATTTCCGTGTTTAAATATTTTCATTTCCCAGTCATTTTCTACGTGCTCATAGGATTCATTTCTACAGGAAGTCTGATCTCTATTTGTTTAATTAAACTGATGACAAATTTCACGGTGAGTCCGGATTTCCTTCGATTTCCCACAATCTTTCATGCGAGGTTTGGATACGACTGTAATGCCGATTCTGAGCGGAAACTGCGACTGAAAGGCATAAATTGCGTGTATTCTGCTTTTGACGCTTTGGTTACTCCACAATCATAACTTTGAATAATGATAAAGATATTATGAAGTACTTTATAGACTAGCGTTGGGACTTTATGTTTTCCAGTCTCCTACAGTTTCGTTAACGCTGGAATAAGCTGCAATATAAATGCATCCTATTCCACATGGCTTTTTTAAAAGGCACTTCTCTATTGCTTTTTTAAAATGTATTTCTTTATTTACATTATTTATTTGTTTATTATGATTTTCTTGGATGAGGGGAGGGTTTGAATTTATGAGTTTTACCACAGTTTTACCAGCAAGGACAGAAGGAGAAATGATTACATCAGAAGAATGGTCTTTAACAATTCACTTCCCTACCGTAATATCTGCTAAGCGACTACCTTCACTGTCTGTTCGTGATAACGTGTAACTATTTCTCTTTCTTATTTGTCGCATCTTTTCATTTTTGTTTATTCTTGAGGTTTCTTTCTGTATCTCTTGATTCTTGATCGTTTCCTATTAGTTCTATCTACGAAAATTGTACATGCCCGCTTTTAAACCATCAGACGTTAATTTCTCTGCTGGTTGACATTTAAAGCTAACACCTGCATCAGCGGTTCTCGTGATGTGAAAATAGGAACACTCGAGAATGTTGTTTATTATGAAGAACCGTAGCCAACACTTTGTCGCTGATCAAATATTAGCGAACTAAAATATTGATAAGTTGAAAATTATTATTAAGTAAAGCTCTAACATTATTTGTAAAACGAGCAAGTACTTTGTCAAATCATGACAGGGGACCCAAAGACGCAACAATAGACAATGCAGTCAGCGACCCATAGCTTGACTGCTTGCGTCAGGGTCAGCGAACCAGAGCTGACCAAGAACCTACTCCACGTCCAAGTGGTGGTCCTGGAAACAGGCTGCATCACTGCAGTCTGGCTGAGTGAGTAGGTATAGAAGAGTGAAGGCTAACCCGGTCACAAAAAATGCCGTGCGGAAGTCGGATGTGTCGGCCGAAAGGCGCAAATATCGCAGCTTTGCTGTAAACGGGCACAACGCAACCAACGTCCTTTTCAGGGCGAACGAGGAAGAAGAAGAAGAAAAATCATGACAGGAATTAATATAGTGGGCTATTTCTACCGTCGTGTCCTGATGACGTCACTAATTCTCCTGTAGTTATTTCATTGTATTCCATTTCAACTTTATTCCATCTTTTTAGTCAACCTATCGTGACTTATTAACAATGGTCAATGCATCAAAAGCATTTTATGGCATGTTCTTTTAAAGGGTGTTCCATTTAGCTTTCGCTGTGCAATCATGCCTTTTTCTTCATTTCCCGGAAAGCTTTTTTTAGTGTTCGTTATAGCGCGTTTTAATTAGACAATCAGGATACAAGTATTTAACGATTCCTATGTAAAGTAGACAGACACATTTACATATCTAGGATGCATAGTAACACCAGACGGCGCAACAAGCAAAGACAACAACAGACTGAATAAAGTGAGAACAGCCTTTGATTGTCTAAACAACATCTGGATGTCCTTTCAGTGCAGCACAAACAACATCTGGAAGTCCTTTCAGTGCAGCACAAACAACAAATTAAGATAATATGAGAGCTGTGCACTTTCTGTGCTTCTCTATGGTGCGGAATGCTGGAGAGTAACAGAGACGGAAATGTCGAAATTGTCCTCCTTCCACACAATCTGCCCAAGGAATATTCTCCGAATCTTTTGGCCGAATACCATCACCAACCAAGAACTTCTTATTCGGAGCAACCAAGAGGACATGCACACCATCATAGCTGGCAGACGCTGGAGTTGGGTTGGTCACGTCTTCAGAAGATACCATGATGGCATCATAAGAACAGCTATGCTATGGACCTCTGAAGGAAAACGAAAGAGAGGCCGACCAAAAACAGCTTGGCGGAGGACTGTGGAGGCTGAGATGCAAAGAATGAACCAGAGCTGGGGCACGTCACGAAGGATGCCCGTCGACTGAAGAACGTAGAAGCAGTTTGTTGCTGCCCTACAAGACGTCATCAGGCGTGATGGCTACTGACTGCTTTAACAATTCGCGGCTAAGGATCAAAGAAGAAAAATGATGTAAAGTTAATCCAGTGTTTGGTGTTACTTGTTTAAAAAGTAACATGGGAAGCCTGTCTCGTGCACTTTGGTATTAGGATTTTTCACTATTCTGATTGTAATGTTACTGAGCATTATATTTCAAACACTTTATAATTAACATTGGCCATTGTTTCATTATTACTGAACGCAGTTACAATTATCATTGAGCACTTCTGTGTGGTCACTGAACACTTCTGTATTGTCCCTAAACACTTCTATATTGTCAATAAATACTTCTGTATTATCACTGAGTACATTTGTATTGTCACTTAGCACTTCTGTATTGTCACTGAACACTTCTGTATTGTCACTGAACACTTCTGAATTGTCACTAAGTACTTCAGAATTGTCATTGAACCCTTATGTATTGCCACTAAGAACTTCTGTATTGTCACTGAGAACTTCTGTATTGTCACTGAACACTTCTGAATTGTCACTAAGTACTTCAGAATTGTCATTGAACACTTCTGTATTGTCACTGAACACTTCTGTTTTTTTTTAATGTAAAGATTTTGCCTCGTTTTGGCGAGGCGCGTCCCGTTCAACCTAGTCGGTTATATTAGGGCGCATGTCCAAATATAAAAGACCCTTAGGTCTGGGTGATAATACACTTCTGTATTGTCACTGAACACTTCTATATTGTCACTGAACACTTCCGTTGTCACTGAACACTTCTGAATTGTCACTAAGTACTTCAGAATTGTCATTGAACACTTCTGTATTGTCACTGAGAACTTCTGTATTGTCACTGAGAACTTCTGTATTGTCACTGACAATTTCTGTACTGTCACTGAGAACTTCTGTATTGTCACTGAGATCTTCTGTATTGTCACTGAAAACTTCTGTACTGTCACTGAGAACTTCTGTATTGTCAGTGATAACTTCTATATTGTCACTGAAAATGTCTGTATTGTCACTGAGAACTTCTGTATTGTCACTGAAAACGTCTGTATTGTCACTGAGAACTTCTGTATTGTCATTGACCACTTTTATATCGTCACTGATCACTTCAGAATTGTCATTGACCAATTCTGTATTGTCCTGGCAATTGGCATGCTTACAGTTCCTGCAACATCATCTGTTAACAGAAAAAAAGTGCTGTATTCAGTGACTTAGATCACAGTTAACCCTTGTCTGCTCATATCTACTCTAAAGTAATATTTTCCTCTGTGTCTATCCTGCATACGTTTTATGTCTGTCCCCCCCCCCCCCACCCCCCAGCCAGTACTAATCTAAAAGCTCCCGAATAGTTCCCGGGGGTCTCTGAAGATGCAACAAAAAAAATAGGACTACTGCATCCTCAAACATGTCGTACAAGGCAAATAATGTGTGGGTACGCTTGAAGCTTGCAACCTCATCATGTAAAATAAATTGTCACACAAACCACTGCTGCAAGTGCGTGTGAATGTTGGTTTCAGACTTCATGCAAGTGAGACCAGCTGTGGTGGTAGCTTCATGCTCTGTAAGGAGCGCAAAATAAAATGATGGTGACTCTACTATAACACTTGGTTATAGACACTTGGTTATAGACACTTGGTTATAGACACTTTTAAGGTTCTATGCATAAGCACTCTTAAGGCCCACTCTCAGACCTCAGCTCAATAGATCAAAGGGGAGATCACAAGAATAAACACCTTTAGACTGAAAAGTCCCAAGCCAACGCTCAACAAGAAACCTCTAATAATAGGGAGGAGTGAAGGTTTTTCTTATTTTTTAAAATTAAAACAGAAAAGTTAATATCTCTCAAATGCCCGAATAAGTCTAAGCTGTGTTATAATTTTGGTTTACGGATGGTTATAAAATGAAAATAGAAATTCTCAATAGTTTATATATTTTAGACAGCTTATTGTATTTATTCTGCCATCGATGGTGGTAATACCTTGTCGCGGTATTGCAGCTTGAGTAGCCTGACAACCCTAGAGCTATGCCAGCGGGAGTTTTACTCCTGTCAGGATCTACGAGGCTGGACAGGTCTGCATTGGTAGGGGTGGCACTAAAGCTGGTACCCTGGTCATCCATGTAGGGCTATGAGCAGAAGGCCGACATCCCTGTCTATATAAAAAAAGACACACACACGTCACGGAAACAGCAACAGAGGAAAGCGAGTCCGGCAGAGAGACGCCTGGCTGAGAACTGTGGAGGCAGAGATGCCGAGCATGAACGCGAGCTGAGGCACCAAACGAAAGATTGCTGCCGACTGAGCAAAGTGGACTGTTGCTGCACTACAAGACACCACTAGGCATGATGGTCGCTGATTGCTTCGTCAGTCAGCGGCCAACGACCAAAGAAGATTATTCTATGCATTGGTGTTCTATACTATACTTTGCCCCGTATAGTTTCAAGGAGTTTCTGAAGAGAAAGAGAGAATACAAATACCGCACTCTCAGGCATGTCGTACAAGGCGACTAATATGGGGTTCTGCATGGGGACTGGCAACCTCACCATATAAAACAATTTGCCACGGAATTCACTGCTACAGGAACATTTGAGGCTTCCTGCAAAGGGACCAGCTGCAATGGTGGCTCCATGTTCCATTATTGTTATTGTTGAACATAGTCGACATCATTGCACTCCAGGAAAACCAATAGGTGCTCATTCTCCCTCAGAATATGTCGAAGAGTGTGAATGCTAACTGTTCCTATTGCTCTATGGTTGTATACGCTGTCTTGAGTGTGTATGTTTTAGAAGTATTTGTCGAGTCCGACAATTTGAGTGAAATCGACAATATGAGTGAACTGTCAGAATTATAGAGTAAAACACAGATAATGTGTGAACATAGGGATAACTTAAGACAGCCTGGAAGAAGATCTATTAAAGCTATCTCTCTTTCCAAGCCCACAACTCACTTATATAGTCTTAAGTATCACCAGCTCTCTCTTCTTTCTCGCAGATAGATAGAGAAATAGTAAGAGCTTAAATATGTATGGATGAAGGTCTTGAACAGCGCATTAACAAATGAGTTAAATTTATTAAAATTCTTGAAGGAGGTAAAGATAGGAAAATTAAATATCTCAGTACAACAAACATAAGCAATACATCAAATCACAACACGTTAACAATTACATAAACATCAAGGAAACAAAACCAACTAGTCGGCCCCGACCTGGAAAATAAACCCAGAGATAAATCCTTTGGCTGTATATGTATGATATAACTATAACACATTGTCTTTAAGTCTCTATCCAGACTGGAGGAGTGTAATAAATCCACTGTGGAAAAGTAAACGCTATCCTTGCGTCGTCTTCACAAAAGAAACTAACAAGATAGGCTATAAGTATAACTCTGTCATTCCGCTCATCGCTAATACGCGCGGGGTTTTGAATAACCAGAAGCATACAAGGCGAGGTCAATTTAGGACAACTGTCCGCTGCGCTATTATCCTGGCGCGTTGAATAAAGAATACGTACTTGATGCAAAAATCCGGCGAAGTCTGGTTTGAGACCTTGAGTTAGGGACTGCGCCTCCGTTTAAGAACATAACCAGATAATTACAATTCAGCTGGCGAAGATGTGTAAGATGAGGTATTGGTTGCCACTAAAGCTCCGACTTGTACTAAATAGGCGAGTAGGAAACACAACTACACAATACGACATCAGATTGCTGTTGCTGGTTATACACTGCATGAGCTAAATTCCCGTTAAGGGCTATGTGAAGAGGGTTGTAATTGCATGTACTATGTGACACTCGTGGCGTTAGTTGCTTACTGGAACCGTAAGGTCGAGGAGAATGCTACATTTCTCGACTGGTATCCTGCTGTAACAGTGGGGTACCCTGGAACTAAGACCAAAACAAACTACCATTACCTCAAGCAACAAAAATAAAATCATAACGATGTTATAATAAACTGTTATGCCCTACTATGATATATGTATTATTATTATTGCTAGGTACATCTCGGTGCTGTCTTTGTCCACACAAACTGTCCTCGTGTTAATCCCTATCAATTATAAACATGCAGTCGCATAGGCTAATATAGCTTGTACATACATGTACATCTCAGCATGTGCTCTGACATAAAAAATCTACTCAAAGGGCTCTTCTTACTCAACATAAGAGATGTCCAACCAAGTAGTTCCCGTTGAGTGGATATGCGATTTATTTTACATCATTAAGTGAATTTACAAAAAAATATAAGCACTAGATACATTACACAATAAAATTGTATACGCCCCTTGGGGTCGATACCCAAAAGGGAAAGGTATAAACCTCCCAAAATGTAATACACAAAAATGCAATGTTTATGCTATTATAATACATGGTGAATTTACTTAGGACAGAAATCTTTTACTGGCTGGTGGTTAACTTTCTAGACTGCCGTGTAAGTTCTAACTGTGTCTAACTACACAATAGGCATATCCTAATTCCACACCCAACCACAAGAAGTTTCACAAATTAAAGAATGACTACCTCCTACAATTCAGTCGTAATAGCGAATACACGTCACTAGTCAGGTTTATGTGAATAAGTTACACCACTAAAATTCTCCAAAAGTAAGGTCGGCTAAAGCTTACCATTTAACCCATTGTAAGCACTGAACAAGACTATTGGGTTCTTCGCCGATTAAGTATCTGTTAGCTTAAGTTTACCATTTACCCATTGTAAACACTAACACTAGGAGACACCTAACAGATTAAGCACCTGTTAACTTATGCTGTAGACCGCGCTACATTATCACTGAATAAATTTACTAAGGAGTAGTCACCGAAAAATGTATTCAAGTCACACTGCTATCAGTTATATATATATATATATATATATATAAATAAATATATATATATATATATATATATATATATATATATATATAAATATATAAATATATATATATATATATATATATATATATATATATATATATATATATATATATATATATATATATATATATATATATATATATATATATATATATATATATATATATATATATATATATATATATATATATATACACTGAAGCTAAACATGCATTATATTTCAAATGTCCACTCACCCGAAATATCAACAATTATGATACACAAGTCGAATCTTTGGCCCACAATTGTATATGTCTCATTTGGTCATCTACGGGTTCAGGTTAATGAACGAGTGTACTGAATGAGTAAACCTATCAAGATTTATAGTCTAATAGGACACGCTTACCCAGCCACATGCGATCGCGGGCTCATGCATGTGTTCGGGCAGCTCTGCTTATAGCGTAATCCGAGTAATATAAACATTATTTTACAATCTACAACAAAAGACGAAGAGACACGAAAGTTCCCTGAATTAGACATAATATTATCTACCGCTAACCAACAGTCCGCAATCTACGGTAGGCTCAAAGGCTCAGAACGGATGCTGAGTTTCTCTCCCCTGAATGAAGAAGTACAGAGTTACCCAGCTATCAAAGGGTTGGCCGCGTTGGGCCATTCAACTGAAAAACCTAAGTAAGACGGCGGCTCACGTCTCAAAGAAATCGATTACTCGGCCAGTGGTCAAAACACTGTTACGAGCGAAGAGCGTTCCCCTAGTCTGGCATACTCCAGGTGCATCTTGTGTAATATTTTCATAAGCTGCCGATTGCTCAGCCACTAAGCACCGAGCGATGAATTTATAAAGAGGGCCAGAAACGAAAATAAAAAACCAGACACGTCTTGGGGTCGGGGTCTGAGCGAGGAATAATGGGACTACGGTCGCGATAGAAGAATAAAAAAAAACGAAAGTTCATATAGCCGGCAAGAACAGAAAAATTAGAAGAGTAAGGCAAATGGGACGGATTGGAAAATTCAAATTATCTGTCATTTTGTGACATACGCTATGGATGCACCCTATCATACGTTCATCTCTGCTAGCCTTACGTTTGATGTCAAATTCATACAGCCTTAACTTTGATGTTTCATCTATTGCAGTGTCATGCTCTAACAGGCGATCATTAATTGTTCTCAGTATCTCTCCCTTATCCATATCCAGTGTCCCCAATGTGGGTGCTCTCGATGCTAGTCTGTCAGCTTTCTCATTACCGCGTACCCTGCATGACCAGGACAGTAGATCCACAAAATCCCCTGCATATTCGAAGCTTCTATGAATGTTTTCCATTCATGCCGTAACTAACCATTTTGAACCTTTCGAAACATAGACTGAGAGTCTGACACAATGACTGCCTTTGTTAATGAAGTTTGTTAGCCACCTTAAAGCTGCAGTAGCTGCATCTACCTCAATTCTCATTCTGGAAGTTGTTATTTTGTAAGCCCCGCTATGTTCGGGTAACGATTCTGCACTTTTCACTAGCAAAGAAGGCCCAACCTGATTTCTCACCATGGATCACAGACCCATCTGTATAGACAATGGCATCATTATCCCCGGCATGATCATGTATCAGTTGATTAATTTCCAATTCTGCTATCCCACTGCCCCAATTTCTACACTCTCTGCCAAGGCTGCTGATGAATTGCTGGTAGTTAATCCAGTTCTCATCTGACTTACTCCACTCTTCCTGTTTGAATATATTTTCAACTGTGGTCACCTTCTTGATCGTTGTCTCTGCCTGTGCCATCCATGACAAACTCCTCTTTGTTCTTGCACCCTTAATGTCAGCTGTCAGCAGGGGGTGCCGTTTGTCTGTGGTTACTCGCATATAGGCGTTTGCTTGGCCATCGCATATGTGGATCTAATCAACAGTACTCTAAGCATGTACCTCATTGTCACAATGGGGGTATCTTGCGTACAGCCCAAGACTATACGCATCCCTTCATTTTGAATGTGTTCTAGTCGTTCACATTCCATAAGAAGTGCTAAATGGAAAAAGATGTAGATGTTATACTTTCTAGTCCGCACTTAATTCAACCAAGATGAATGGACGAACGAAGCGTTTTTGTTATTCTTATTACTACTGAATTTTAAAATGTAGTACTATCGTTACATTATCTAGTTATAGTGAAAATACCTTTTCAGCGTGCATGCTTCAGACGATCATTGTGTCTGTATTTGATGTAGACGTTTTGGTCGTAAGCTTTAAATTATAAACACAATTTGTTATGCAACAATTGGTAGTTCCTTGGGGTCTCTGAGACAAAGAAAGAAAAGGCCTACTGCTGGCAAAGACATGTCGTACAAGGGGACTGATTGTACATAGAACTGGCGACCTCATCATGTAAAACGAATTGGTACAGAAACCACAGCTGCAAGATCATGTTAATGATTCATGGAGGTGTCCTACGAGGCGACCAGCAGCATTGGTGGCTCCGTGATCCACAACGGCAAGAAAAGAAAAACAATTATGATGATAATAAATGGGTATATTGCAGGTACGCGAAAGAAACAACGAAGATTAAAACTAGAAAGGAACGGAAGTTATAAGCTTTTACATTTATAATTAGTCGGGGCCAATTCCCGGTCCTCCACTTACGTAGGGTTTCGTTACAATGACCACCGTCCATCAAGCAATATGTTTAACGTGGTGCTGAACTGGTAGTATGGTTAGTCACGATTCACTTCCCCAGCAAGGCTACGACGCCTTTACGATGCGCATGGATTCGACTCTCCAGTAAGCTTATCTCTTGTTACTTGTCTCTTGTTTAATTTTTCTGCTTCTTTCTTTCTTATAGCTGCGTGTAACCTACCCATTTGTATTTATTATTCACCGTTCACAGGCTTCGGGTTTCCCCTCTTCGTTTGTTTATATCTTCATACATAAATTATGAGTTAAGGAAGGAAAGGGCAGTGTGGAAGGGAGCTGATTACCCCACCTCACGATGCTGGACCTTGTATAGTAATATCTCCAACACTTAACTTCCCTATGGCAGTATCTAATATGGGACTGCCTTTACCTTTACATATGTTGTAGTACACGTGACCGGACGTATGCCATGAAGAACACAACCTTGACCAGGATTATGTCTAAAACCCACAAGGGCTTTTTCCGCGTAACTAAATTATTATTTGCATTCCGACAGGGACTGCGAAGTGTCCTTGCGTTAAATCACAGACCACAAAAAATCAATTTAATCATGCGATGGCAAATCCTTCAGTTTGAAAAAAAAATTGTTGTGAAGTGCGTCTTCGTATAGCTAGCTGCTCGACGAAATCATAATTCACACGGCAAGTAATGATCAATATTAGACGACTGTAGGTGTTTTTGTGGGAATCGTCCTAACAACATTCAATTCTGTAAATTATTACTGTTTCTCATAAAAGCAAGACTTATGCTAAAGGTTTGTTAAAACTGCAGTAAATTAAGGTTTCGTGCTGATTGCTTAATTCCATAAAAGGTGATAGGTTTGACTGAAGGTTTATCTGCAACTAACTTACTAATCTAACTACTGTCTGAACAGTACAACAAAATTAGGGATATTATAATTTAACAGTCAATTTAGTATTGAGAATTGCTGGTTTAAACACAAACATTCCATAAGAGCTATCAAAGCAAATTGCTGGTTCAAACACAAACATGCCATTAGAGCTATCAAAGCAGACACTGATACCCCTACTGAAATACTATATAAAATTACCTGATAAAGTCTGGGAGAAAAACAACACATGTGCAGAGTGGAAGCAGGGATATCTAGTCAATTGCGAAAGAAGTGAGGTTTTTTTTTTCTTGCAAGAGAGCACACATTACAAAGGAATAAAGTTACTAACCAAGCTAGACAAAAAACGTTCACTGGGATAAATGGACATTTAGAAAGGTTATAGACATACAACTGAGAGGAATGAGCATGTTTTCGACAAAACTGATCCTGCGCAGACATAGATACCCTCTCTGGAAATCATAGTTAACCACAACTTGGAAATGAAGACACCACTTTACATCCGATTTGCGGATTACTAAACGCTCTTTCACAGTTTAGTCCGAGAATTGCCCTGGAAACAAATGAGGTATTATGATGCACACCTCCCCCTTTCAAATTCCTTATCCTAATAGAGAAAACATATGGTGACATGAAATGTAGAATACCTTATGACTGGCAGCTTAAAGGCACCAAGAACTGAAATGCAGCAGGGATGCCTCTTGTCGCCATTTATTTTTTTACTGATTGTAGATCCAGTTGTGAAAGCAGTAACATCAACTAAATTCAATTTAGTTCAATTGACTCACACAAAACAGTAAGTGGATCTAGATTTTTCCGAATTTGTGGTTATTCTTTCCTTAATCGTAACCAGATGCAAAACACAGTTAGAGTACTTATGAGAGCTACAGCAATTTGGTCTGAAAATCCACATACACCAAACAAAATTATAAGAATAAATGCAGAAAATGATAGCCAAGTAGCTCTTGGAGATACAGTTCTGCAAGATGTGGGATCAAACGTTTATCTTTGCTTCAAAGTAGACACATTTGGAGGAACAGATCACAAAATAATAACGTAAAAGACGAAATGAGCTTTTATTGCATTGGAAAATATATGGACATCAAAATAAACCAAGCCAACACAAAAATATGAATCTTCAACTAAAATATCTTCATCATGTGACGTATTCTTTCCAGAACGTTGTCTCCATTACAGCTGCTCTGAACGCATCACGATTCTGGGCAAGTCGACCTGCATCAGCCAAAGACAAGTTCAGACTCTCTGTGATGTCCTGGGTCCACCGTCGTCTTGGTCGACCCCTTCCCCTTTTTCCAGGGACCATGCCTTCCATCACTGTTTTTTCCAGGCTATTATGTCTTTTTATATGACCGAAAAATTTCAGCTTCCTTATTGCGATGGTATTTAGGAGCCAATGTTCCTGTACATTTAGTGAGTGCAGTACTTCTCTGTTGGTCTTTTTTTCTGTCCAGGGTATTCTCAACATCCTTCTGTAGCATTTCATTTCGAATGATGTAATCTTTTTCTAAAATATCTAGGCAGTCATATTGCGTGGCTCTGAAACATGGACAAAACAGTACGACATTACCACCAATGTGGAACTGACACAAAGGAACAGACAAATACCAGTACAATAAGACGTAAGGAGAAAACAATGGTGTTTGATAGCAACAAACTGAGGATAATATCTGATAGCAACAAACTGAAGATAATATCTGATAGCAACAAACTGAAGATAATATCTGATAGCAAAAAACTGAAGATAATATCTGATAGCAACAAACTGAAGAAAATATCTGATGGCAACAAACTGAAGATAATATCTGATGGCAACAAACTGAGGATAATATCTGATAGCAACAAACTGAAGATAATATCTGATAGCAACAAACTGAAGATAATACCTGATAGCAACAAACTGAAGATAATATCTGATAGCAACAAACTGAAGATAATATCTGATAGCAACAAACTGAGGATAATATCTGATATCAACAAACTGAAGATAATATCTGATAGCAACAAACTGAAGAAAATATCTGATGGCAACAAACTGAAGATAATATCTGATGGCAACAAACTGAGGATAATATCTGATAGCAACAAACTGAAGATAATATCTGATAGCAACAAACTGAAGATAATACCTGATAGCAACAAACTGAAGATAATATCTGATAGCAACAAACTGAAGATAATATCTGATATCAACAAACTGAAGATAATATCTGATAGCTTTGCTAAGCAGTCGTTATTCTGGAATCTCCAGAAGAAAAGGGGAACATGCATAAGGAACATGAAGACAGATAAGAAGGGAATAAAAAGGTCATGGAAAGACCTTTAACCTACTGTTCTTGACATAAGAAATGATGTTAATCAGTTGAAGGTCTGTGCTCCATACGGAGTTGAAAGGTATAGAGTGAATGAATGAATGTGTGAGTGAGTGAGTGAGTGAGTGAGTGAGTGAGTGAGTGAGTGAGTGAGTGAGTGAGTGAGTGAGTGAGTGAGTGAGTGAGTGAGTGAGTGAGTGAGTGAGTGAACGAAGGAATTAATGTGGAACGATGACTGAGGAAACCATTCTCTTAATGGCTTTTTCCTTGATTATATCCAATTAATTCACACAAATCTCCTACTAGGAGTGTGCAATTTTTTTGTCTTCCCCCCACCCCAATTCATTTAAGCAAGTCTAGAACAACAACTATTTATGTCAAGAGTGTGAGATCGAAGCCTCAGACGAGATAGGATCTAACCGCTTCAGCTGCAGAAAACTCAATGACACTCGGGTAATATCGGGACTGGAATAACGCCATGTTTATACAGCTGAGATTCCCTGTGTTTCATTCTTCAGGGCCAATATGGGCGTCCCAATTATCTTAAAGATAGGATTGTTTCTTGCCTCATCTATGAATTTAAAAAAGGGGAGTTCATTAGTCCGTAGGAAAGGGAAGTTTTAGAGACTTCACTATTCTAGGTCTCAGCGTTATAGGCTGCTGTGACCGGTTTTCTTCCACGTTTCTTGTTGTGAATATACGTAATAACTAAATTCCTGTTTTGTCCCCTATAACTCTTTTAGTTTTCTAAATCCGCGGAGTGGCTTGATCAACACTAAAGAGAAAACAATAAACTAATCTTCCTTCCCCCATCCCCTTATTAAAAAGGCACATTTTTTCTCGTCTTAATTATTTTATCTACTGACTTTGTGTCTTTGCTTGGTGCATGTCACAAAGCACAGATTAGATCAAGAACCACTCCACATTTAGGTCGAAGTTGATAGTCCTGCAAAGTTTTCTCTTGTACTGGTGGATTTGCAAAATATTCCATCTCATGCACTGTTCGACCTGAAAGTTGTCCGTCTCTTTCAGTGATGGATCTTAGAAGTTTTCCCTCTCAAGCATTAAAAATCTTCAAAAAGTCCCATCTCATGCACTGTTGAATCTGCAAAGATATCCATTTCATGCATCATGGTGTCACGGATTGCCTCCCCTTAGCTCTGCAGTAGTGGTTCACTAGTGGCCAACACTCAAGAGTATCAAATATGGGTCTTCAAAGATGTCTTCCTTCGCACAAGATTACTTTTGGCAGAGCTGTAGATAGAAGGATAATGACGCTTCTATCACAAGGCAGTTTTCACAATATGTTTTTTGAAGTCAAGAACAATGCTGCGTAGGGCAGAACACTATTAACTTATATTTGATCCGTCGCCTCTGGTGTAGAATTAAGCAATGGTTTAAGCCCGTTCAAGCCCCCAGCTGGTGTAAATCCAGCGAAATTCCTTCTATAAGTATTTGCTCTGTAGATGTAAATATGTATATAGATGTATATACGAGAGTCTTGATCATACGTTTGCTTTCATACCTATAATAACTGAATCAACAATGATTGTTTAGTTTTAAAATAACATGTAACAAATTTAATAATCAATTTGTCTTAACAGGTTAAAATAGCGATGGAATGATGGTGAATTTTAGATGTAAATGAAATTATCATCACTGAGAATTGGTTTGAGGACTGATGAAAACAATTATCCTTTTGCTGTTTCCTTAATTTAGCTGGTCTAAGTGAGTCCTGCAGCTGTGGTTTCGTCAATTCTTCTGTGATGCGGGCTCTTCACTGCACAACTTGTCCAGTGTAGGCGGTTAGTGTTAATTGCATGTTTTTAACACACAACTAGTGGCGACGAAACTTTAGTCTTGCAGCTTCGTACCATGAACAGTCTTATTGGTTTGTTCTACGAACTTTAGACAAAATGAAAAGAACAAATGCCTCTGCTAAGTACATTTTGGGCTGCAAATTAACAGGCGCATTGTCTCGCTGTTCACCCACCAATGTTAGCCTCTCTGAATAATTAAATTCGTGCGTATACACAGCGTAACTGAGGGAAGATTATTAGAAATCACCAATATTTTTCTGGGTATTAAACTGGGAAAATATGTGCTTGGACAGCGCGAATGCAACGATTTGTGCCTGAACTAAAATTAACAATTTACATATCTCACAAAATGATGCGAAACACTTGATGCACATGGGATGTAATCATCACTCATCACTGCTCGATTCGAAGTCTGGAGTTGCTGCTGCTTTCGCGTTTTTGAGCGAATTAGCAAAAAACGAACACCAGCGCTTGCTGCAGTGGTTTATGAATATGCTATTTTCATATGTTGATGTTGCCAGCCTGATATATAACCACCTAGCAAGGAAAATATGTCAAATTCACATTTGTAAAATAAATGTTTACACTTACCCCAAAGTAACTTTTGGGAACACAATCTCCTGGCACAGTTAGAATGGACACAGCACTTAGGTTAGATGCTTTCGAACCACTTGGTCTGGGAGATTTTAGTATTCCTCTTATGACGGGTGATCTGATTCCTTAGGTCTCCAGTCTTTGTATTTAAAAATGCGGGTTTACTTTTAAGTTTCAAAGTTGCCCAAATACTTCGATCTGTCACTTATAATTTTGGAATTTTTAGTCCGATGTCTCTCTGGCTCCTGGGAGTTGCTAATTTGACGTTGCTATGCAGTCTGATTTGTAACTCAGATTTTGCGAGATTATATTGCCATTTCTCAAGTCAAGTCCCAGATTGTACTTTTAGACCAACTTGCCAATGAAAGTCTATTCCGGTTCTCAAATCAAGCCAATGGTAAGCTCTTTAGAACTATGCGGGTCGGGGTGTTAAATCATAATATCCACCGCGTGTTTTAAAATATCAAATTTTAAAAAATTCCAACGCGTGACCTCGTTCAGATATGTCAGTAATACTTCCGATTGCATCTTTATGCAAACTCACCAACAAATCTGTGAACGTATTTCCTTCTAGATACTTTCCCACAATATTGTCTCCGCAGACATATTTTCGTTAATATTGATACAAAGATGGGCCAGCGGAAACGATTATGTCTTGTCACCTGTGTTTTCGTGCATCCCCCAGACGAATTCTTCAGACAGACAATATGGCTTTCTTTTCATCGATCGTGCGGTTCCACCTTGTGTCAATGGATCTCTAAAGTCTTCCATCTCTTGCTCTGATGGACCTTCAAAGTGTTCCGTCTCATTCATTAATGAACCTCCAAAGTTTTCCGACATTCACTGATGGATCTTCACAGCTTTCAGTCTCATTCACTGGTGGACCTCCAAAGTTGTCGGTCTCATTCACTGATGTATCTTCGCAGATTTTAATCTCAATGTTACGTGCAGTCTTTGATATCTTACAATATTATACATTGGTATACTTGTTATGTTCGCAAATATTTTGTAAACAAAATAGATACTTTTTAGTGCTTAAGGAAAAGTCATTATTGAGTTACTTCCCTTGAAAGTTGTGTCGTCTCTTTCGATCGAACTCCGCGGATGAATCCAGTTTTACTGCGATTTATTCTTTGTTTTGGTAGTAATAGATTGTTCTTGCTTCAGAATATCTATGGCCTGAATTTATGTGTATTGTTTGGCTGAGTAGGACGAGTCTGTCTTATATCTGTATATCTTTACATATCTAAGTCGAACTATATGTTCTTTTGTCTCTAGAGAGGTCAAAGGCTGTTCGGCGGATGTGTCTCTAGAGAGGTGTGTTTTGGCTTCGCCCTGATCATGGGGGCTGTGTTTTGCTATGTCGGCTTGTCGCCGGGAAAAAGTGATCTCTATATTTATGGGGAAAGTGATAGTCGTCTAGACCTATCGTGTATGCTTTACCCCAGTGTTTATTCTTATTGCCAAGGAATGGCAGAATCATATTTCTGATACGCAGGTAATAAAAGATACTCTTTTGAACTCTCGTACGAAGCCACCGTTTTTCGATAGGTATGACTTGTACATCTGAGAGGATGCATTTAACTAGATGGAAAACGACTCTGATTCCTAGCAGCACTATATCCTGTAGAATGCAGTCAATTGTATCATGATAGAATCTACAGAGCAATGAAACATTTAATGAATGACTAACTTTAAGACAGATTCATTATCTGTATCCAAACGTGAGTGACAGCTCACGAGAGAAGCCATCTTGTAAAAACATTTAGTGACTTTCAAGAAGAGAAAAGGGATGCCCGTATTATCGCTTGATTAGTCCAGAGATCACTGCTACACATGAGAACCCATTGCTAGCGGTTCAATTTGATTATATGGAAAAATCTGTGCTGGACATTATGTTAAGGAATCTTCACTAGACGAGATTAGGTCTAGAAGTCATCTTGGATATTGTTTATAATCTGACGTGCTTTGTCAGTAAACTCAGATGATATATATATATGGGCAATACTGAGTGCTTGGCTATTGACAGTCCATTATACTATTATTCTACATGAGTGCCCATGTAACATTGCAAGACCATTTATCCACTGTACCATGATGTATTATGCCAACCTGTGATTTGTCACTATCTGTGCTGTCGAGTGTGTACGTCCAATTAAACTGTAGTAAAGGTACACAGTCGTTGGTGTCGATGACTTCCAGCCATACATGAGTGTGAGAAAAGAACATTTGTCAACACCACGAACTCTTCCTATCATTCGCATATTACACACTCAATCTATGTCTACACACCACTGCGTAGGTCAAGTTGACATTCCATACTCAAACCACGAGCAACACAACAACACAGTATTTAACTCTGGTGATGTTCGAGTGAGCTTCAGATTTTTCAGCATGTCTCTTGCTCAGGGCAAGGGTCTTGTATTAAAAGAGTTTATCAACTGATGATGACGTCTGTCTCCCAAAGAAAGATCTTATCAACTGGTGGACCAGCTTTCTGGGTTTGACCTCGCAGAAGTTCAGAAGTCAACAGATTACCGATACCAGACCGTTTCCTGTGGCTAATACGACACACTTGCAGTATTGGTTTGCTCTTTGTCAACACTTCGTCACGTGACCTGTCAAGTGAATGCAGTATGTAGGTCAGCGTTGTTGACATTTGTACATTAGACATTACAGAGTTTCACAGAACAGTTGGATCAATTCTTGTCAATATTAACAGGAAGACAGTATTATTGAACTAAGAAGTCCTATTTTCATCGATGGATCTTCTTGTTTTCTATATATGAACTTTAATATTTAAGGCCAGAATGTTTAATTGAATAAAGTGGCAGTTTGTTTATTTTCATAAGAATAACTTTGCCATTACTGTAAAACTGAGCCTATTTCGCAACACATACTATCATACACATAATTTATATATTTATGTTTACATGTTATTTATTTGTACAGTATGTTAGTTTATATGTCAGCGGGTTGTGTTTAAGGTTGGGCGGAGTCCTCACAACAGAATATCCCACGTCATAGAGGGTCCGTTGTGGGCGTTTTCTTTAGGTGCAATTTCCTTAATTGGAAATTTGCTTGCAACAACTAGTTGCTATTTGTGTTAGCTGTGAAGACTGTAATTATTGTTATTTTTGTAATATTTCTTTGTTCTTTAGTTTTGTTTGGATTTGTTTGTAATTTGTTGGTCTACCCTTTTCTATCTTTCAGTTCTATTCACAATTTATATTCATATACTGTGACGTCATTTGTGTTGTTATCCCTTGCAGATTCAGTGATTATTTTCATTGATTTCCCTATTTGATTTATTTGATTTCTGCAAACGTTTTCGTATTGTCAGTCCTATTTGTACTTTATGTATTCTGTTGGTTGACATATGTTTTATATAGGTATATTTCATAAGACACTATTGCCTGTGCACTGCACTTGGATTATGGTATAAACCAGTACTTGATTATTATTACTGTTATACAAGACCTTATTAAGGCTTGTGACCCACAGATATTGGGATAGTATATGATTAATCAAGTCATTAAGAACTTGTGGTATTATTATTGTTTCAAGTGATTAGTATTATTGTTAGACATCATGTCTACATTAGAATACTTCATTACACAAGGGAAATCCCTTGATAAAACTGGTCAACAATTAGAAGAATGGGCAGTTGCTCAATATGACAAAGCATTAGCTGCAGAAGAGAGAAAAGCTGCTGCAGAAGAGAGAAAAGCTATGGCTGAAGAGAAAAGATTAGAAAGAGAAGCTGAGGCTGCTGCTGAACAAAAGAAATTGCAGATGCAGGTGGAGCAAAGGAGATTTGAAGCTGAACAAAAAAAATTAGAAAGAGAAGCTGCTGCTGAACAAAAAAGATTAGACAGTGATGCTGAACAAAAAAGATTAGACAGTGATGCTGAACAAAAAAGATTAGACAGGGAAGCTGAACAAAAAAGATTAGACAGGGAAGCTGAACAAAAAAGATTAGACAGGGATGCTGAACAAAAAAGATTAGACAGAGAAGCTGAAGAAAAAAAAGCAATAAGAGAACATGAATTTGAGTTAGAGAAATTGAGATTGACAAGTATGAGTAATGTTAATCAGGCATCTAGTGGTAATGGTAAACCTTCTACTTACAAGGTTAAGGTTCCACCGTTCAATCAGTCCAGTGACGATATTACATTCTGGCTGGATAGATTTGAACGTTCTTGTCGTACACATAATGTGGATAAATCACAATACGCTAATCAATTAGCAGAAAACTTGAAAGGTGAATCTTTGACTAGATTATGCCTTGTAGGAGAAGCAGATAAGGATAATTATGATGTCATTAGGGCGGCTTTGATAAAGAAATACCAGCTAAGTGAGGAAGGCTATCGCCTTTTATTTAAGACGATGGTGCCTGAGACAGGTGTAGAATTCTCAGAATTCACTGCAAAGGCACGTCTCACAGTTGATCGTTGGATTGAGCTTTCCAAAACAGAAAAAACGTATGAAGGACTTATGGATTTGTTGCTCAGAGATAAGATTATGTCATGTGTTAACAAACCATTCCTGGAATTTATACATGAGCGTAAACCCAAATCTCTAAAGGAAATGGAAGAATATTGTTCCCAATATGTCACTGCACACCCCGACGTGACTTTTGGCAACACTAAGATTAAGGAGAGTATGCCAGTTGCTTCAGCAACACCATACAATCCCAATCATTCACACAGATTTCAGGGACCTCAAAACAGATTTGATAAAAAAGGTAACCATAATAGTTATCAAAACCAAGGTAACCAATCATTTCAGGGTTCTTCTTCAAAGAACTGGAGACGAGCTGATAGCTCTCGACACAGGGGTGGTCATAATTATAGGAATTTCCGTAGAGGAAGTAATTATAGAAACTATCCGGGTTATCCGTCTTGGAGTCAACAAGATCATAATTACAGAGATACTCATTATAATGAATATGATAATGGTAACCAAGGGAACTATGACTCAAACCCAAATAGGGGTTACAATAGAGGTAACAATAACTACAGAGGTGATAATAACCGAGGTAGATCTCAAAACAAAAGACATAAACCACATTTTCAGGCAAACTCTGCACAACAAGAGTCCCATGAAGCCTATAAACAGAGTAAAGATAATAATGATGCTAGTAATATGGCATGTGCCGCTTTTGATTTTGGGAGAGCATCTCAGTGCCCCCAATGCAAAACGTTATTTGAGCCAACCACAGTGTCTACTTTAAGCTGTGGCCATCCTCTTCCTGCTCTTCCTGCATCAGTCGCGCATGATGGAAGAGGTTCTCTTGTCTTACATAAGGGTTTAGTAAATAACAATCCAGTCTCTGTGCTATTTGATTCTGGATGCACCACAATTGGTGTTAGGCAGTCACTCGTAGATCCTTCCCGTGCCACTGGACAAGTAGTCAAATGTGTAACATTTGGCGGCACATTAGAGAAATACTCTACTGCTATCATTAGGATTGCTACTCCTTTCTTTACAGGAGATGTACACGCATGTCTTCTTCCGAATCCGATCGCTGACCTCATCATCGGTCGCATTCATGGAGTCAAAGAATGCACTCCGCAACAAATTTCCGCGTGGGAAAGGCAAAACATGCAGATTGCTAACGCTGTAGTCACTAGAGCGCAGGCTCTTAATATGCCTCAAACTTCATCTACTGAAGATAATGAAGTGCATAACCAAGGTGATCCCTTGGTAATTTCTCGTGACTCGTTTATAAAACAGCAAGAAGATGATCCCACTCTGAAGAAATTCTTCATTCTTGCAACTAAAGGTGATCCGAATAAAGACACAAGTCGTAAATCGTGGATTACAAAGAAGAATGGCGTACTTGTACGTATGGTTCAAGACTCCATTACGTCAAGTCATTCTCAAATCCTGGTTCCCAAGAATTTGAGAGTTAAAATTTTGCAGCACGCTCACGACTCTCAGTGTGCTGGACACATGGGTTTTTCCCGTACTAAGTCAAGAGTCCTTGCGGCTTTCTTTTGGCCATTGGTAAACAAGGACATACGGATTTATTGTCGATCTTGTAAAGTATGTCAGGAAGTTAAATCCAAAGGTCCACGGCATGCTGCACCCATTCAGGCGGCGGACATTCCTATTCGGCCGTTTCAAAAAATGGCCATAGACATTATTGGTCCATTTAAGATCAAGTCTGCCAGAGGACATCAGTTTATCTTGACGTGTGTTGATATGTGCACACGTTGGCCAGAGGCTATTCCTCTGAAGAGCATTACTACTGCTGATATTGCAGATGCTCTTTGGCTTATATTTTCTCGTCTGGGGTTCCCCGGAGAGATATTGTCAGACCATGGCACCCAACTAATATCAGATACCATGTCTCAAGTAATGTCTACTCTGCAGATAGATAGATCTTTAAGTAGTATCTACCATCCAATGTCTAATGGTATGGTCGAACGCCTTAATAGAACACTTAAAAACTTACTAGGGAAGATAACTGAGGATCATCCTCAAGACTGGGACAGAGTTTTACCTGCGGCCCTCTTCGCTTACAGAGAGGTACCCAATGAACATACAGGATTTTCTCCCTTTGAACTCGTCTTTGGCGCGCGTCCGCGTGGCCCTATGTCGCTGCTTCATGATCTCATAACAGCTGACAATATTGACGATGACACAAAGTCATCCTACGAATATGTCATCGCGTTGAGACAAAAGATTATCGAAGCATGCAAATTAGCAACTTCTTCTTCTGAATTTGCGAAACAGAAGGCAAGGCAATTTGCCAATAAGAAGAGATGCTTACGACAACTTTGTCCTGGTGACAAAGCATTTGTATTACTACCTTGTAGGGAAAACAGACTACTTATTTCTTGGAAAGGTCCGTACGATATAATATCGAAAATTTCCGATGTCGACTATATTGTCGATATTGATGGGAAGCATAAAACCTTCCACATCAATATGCTTACTGAATTCCATGAACGTCCGGATTATTTGCAACCCATTTTCCAAGCAACGGACAATTCTCCAGTACAACATGGTCATTACTCATCACTGTCCGTGATACAGGATGAGGAAACAAGTTTTTCAGATGTAAATCTTCCTCTTCCAATGATCCCACTTCATTCTAGTGAATCATGGAAGAACGTTACTGTCTCTCCTGATTTGTCTCTAGGAGAACAGCGACAAGTTTCAACTATGTTGCAAACATTTCAGGATGTACTCACTGACATCCCTGGACAAACGCATGTCATTGAACATGACATTGTTCTAACTGACCATACTCCTATTAGGGTTAGACCTTATCCTATACCTATACATTTCCAAGCACAGGTTGAGAAAGAGTTGGATGAGATGATAGATTTGAAAATAATCGAACCATCCACCTCTGCATATTCTTCGCCGATGGTTATTGTTCGTAAAAAAGACAATAACATACGTCTTTGCGTTGACTATCGAAAATTGAATCAAGTAACGAAGTTCGATGCCGAACCTATGCCTTTACTGGAAGAGCTACTTACTCGACTCTCCAAATCTCATTTTTTCACTAAACTTGATTTGTCTAAAGGATATTGGCAAGTTCCTTTATCTGAACGCGCCAAACCTCTCACGGCTTTTTCAACACCTAGAGGTTTGTTCCAATGGAATTTTATGCCTTTCGGTCTTATGAACGCACCAGCTACATTCGTACGCATGATGCGCCGAATCCTATCTTATCGGTCAGATGTCATTGCATATCTTGACGACATCTGTCTTTTCAGCGATACTTGGGAAGATCACTATTCAGGGTTAGATGAATTGCTGTCTACTTTGCGCGAGCACAACCTGACAGCGAAACCCTCTAAAGCCTATATTGGTTTTAGCGAAATTTCTTTCCTAGGCCACCGAGTTGGTCATGGTTTCCTAAAGACAGAGGACCATAATACTAGTAAGATACTTAACATCTCGATTCCCTAAGACTAAAAAACAGGTGAGAAGTCTGTTAGGTCTTATTCAATTTTATGGCAGATTCATTCAGAATCTATCCTCTATCATGGCACCTCTTTCGACACTTCTAAAGAAAGGTTCGCCTAATATGGTCCACTGGTCTCAGGAATGCCAATGCTCTCTGGATAAGATTAAAACATTGTTTTCAACACCACCTATTTTAGTGCTACCTACTAAAGATAAGACATTCGTTCTTCGTAGTGACGCTTCATCCACTGGGATTGGAGCGGCACTAATGCAAGAGTACTCTGGAACTCTGCATCCTGTAATGTATATTTCCAGAAAACTTATGCGGCAGAAAGGAATTATTCGGTTTTAGACCGTGAGCTATTAGCTATGGTTTGGTCGATCCTCAAACTACAGAGATTCCTTCTAGGCGCACATTTCATAGTAGAAACCGACCAAAAAGCTCTTACTGCTATACAGAGTAAGAATTTGAAGAGCTCGAGGTCTACTCGATATGCAATTGCTCTTCAACCTTTTCATTTCTCTGTGCGAGCTATTCGTGGATCAGATAATGTGATGGCAGACATTCTGTCAAGATGCCCACATGATTCCACATAACTATTAGGGCTTAGACTTCTTGATATGTCTAGTTCTATAGTAGTTCCTTTTCTATATCATGATAGATACAAATTTGTAATTTAATAATATAATGATTGTATCACTACATAGCGGTTCATTGATGTTTATTCACCGCTGTGCTTTGATGATTTTTTTCTTCATAAATCATAAATGTAAGATATCTAATACGAAACTATGGTATGAATTTTTTAGGCATCGTATAATTGCCAGAATTGTATTATACTTTGATGACACCTTCCTGGAAAAATATACTTATAGAGAAATAATTTCTCTCAGTTTATGAGACACATTCTCACCAGTCGCTCCATAAGTCGACTTAGCCTCATATTAGGCGTTATATGTATTCCTGATATTTTCATCTGCGCATTATTCATGCGTTGTGAGCCTATTGTACGTTGCTCCTAGATGTATTTCAAAAAGAAAAAAAATGTTCCATTTTTTTTTCCCGGGAGGTGTGGTAAGACTGTTACGTGCAGTCTTTGATATCTTACAATATTATACATTGGTATACTTGTTATATTCGCAAATATTTTGTAAACAAAATAGATACTTTTTAGTGCTTAAGGAAAAGTCATTAATGAGTTACTTCCCTTGAAAGTTGTGTCGTCTCTTTCGATCGAACTCCGCGGATGAATCCAGTTTTACTGCGATTTATTCTTTGTTTGGGTAGTAATAGATTGTTCTTGCTTCAGAATATCTATGGCCTGAATTTATGTGTATTGTTTGGCTGAGTAGGACGAGTCTGTCTTATATCTGTATATCTTTACATATCTAAGTCGAACTATATGTTCTTTTGTCTCTAGAGAGGTCAAAGGCTGTTCGGCGGATGTGTCTCTACAGAGGTGTGTTTTTTGGCTTCGCCCTGATCATGGGGGCTGTGTTTTGCTATGTCGGCTTGTCGCCGGGAAAAAGTGATCTCTATATTTATGGGGAAAGTGATAGTCGTCTAGACCTATCGTGTATGCTTTACCCCAGTGTTTATTCTTATTGCCAAGGAATGGCAGAATCATATTTCTGATACGCAGGTAATAAAAGATACTCTTTTGAACTCTCGTACGAAGCCACCGTTTTTCGATAGGTATGACTTGTACATCTGAGAGGATGCATTTAACTAGATGGAAAACGACTCTGATTCCTAGCAGCACTATATCCTGTAGAATGCAGTCAATTGTATCATGATAGAATCTACAGAGCAATGAAACATTTAATGAATGACTAACTTTAAGACAGATTCATTATCTGTATCCAAACGTGAGTGACAGCTCACGAGAGAAGCCATCTTGTAAAAACATTTAGTGACTTTCCAGAAGAGAAAATGGATGCCCGTATTATCGCTTGATTAGTCCAGAGATCACTGCTACACATGAGAACCCATTGCTAGCGGTTCAATTTGATTATATGGAAAAATCTGTGCTGGACATTATGTTAAGGAATCTTCACTAGACGAGATTAGGTCTAGAAGTCATCTTGGATATTGTTTATAATCTGACGTGCTTTGTCAGTAAACTCAGATGATATATATATGGGCAATACTGAGTGCTTGGCTATTGACAGTCCATTATACTATTATTCTACATGAGTGCCCATGTAACATTGCAAGACCATTTATCCACTGTACCATGATGTATTATGCCAACCTGTGATTTGTCACTATCTGTGCTGTCGAGTGTGTACGTCCAATTAAACTGTAGTAAAGGTACACAGTCGTTGGTGTCGATGACTTCCAGCCATACATGAGTGTGAGAAAAGAACATTTGTCAACACCACGAACTCTTCCTATCATTCGCATATTACACACTCAATCTATGTCTACACACCACTGCGTAGGTCAAGTTGACATTCCATACTCAAACCACGAGCAACACAACAACACAGTATTTAACTCTGGTGTTGTTCGAGTGAGCTTCAGATTTTTCAGCATGTCTCTTGCTCAGGGCAAGGGTCTTGTATTAAAAGAGTTTATCAACTGATGATGACGTCTGTCTCCCAAAGAAAGATCTTATCACTCAAGAACATATGGTATTGTCTGATAGGCTGCTTCGTATCCATTATACTATCTTCCCATGTCGAAGCGCTGTCATCAACTTACTGGTTTCCCTCCAACTTTCCTTCCATTATGGTTATTAACAAAAGTTTTATCTTTCTTTATATGTCTATGTCCTCATATCTTATTTGCCTACCTTCGATCTATGTTACTAATTCTTTTTTCATTGTTTCTTCGACTTGTTATTGCCTTCATTATCCATGCGATGCTCACCACTCTTGTAGATCTCCATGTCGGTACCACGTGGAAGTTAAGAGTAAAATGAACATTTCATTATATATGTATCGTGTTGCTGAATGTAGCAAATCGGTCTCTTTTCTTCCCTTATGTTTCACATCTGCCATTCTCTGCTTTTATGTGTCCAATATACGAGAAGCGATTCATTTGTTACAGCAGCTTTTCATTTATTTCTTCGTTTAATATACTTTTCAATGGGAGATGAGCAGGATTTTAGGGCGTTCAAAGGTGGGAAAATTGTGCATCCTACAGTACGAGTTTCTTTTTATAGTTTCATTATGATGCACTTTACAGGTGTACGAAAGTTATATGAGATGTAATATTTTTGCCACGGAACAGAACGCAAACGACAAAACTACCACACGTTTCAGTAGTTCAGATTCGTTGCTTATAAAATATTTCCAAAATGTCACTAAAATATAATAATTACTTACCTGCATCGAGTAATGCCGAATCATAGATTACAGCATCTGTTATTATTCTTACCACTATTTATTTGTTTGTTCAATGGACATTATAATAATAATAATAATAGCCCCTTCAGTCATAACTGACTATGGGAATGCGCCCCTGAGGTGACAGCCCTCAGCTGCTTATTTTCCTGGTGCTCCTTTCGACGTTTTCTCCTCACCTCTGCTTCTTGTGTGAGCCTCTCTTCACCCAATCTGAGGTGGCGCCGTAAATAGCATCGCCACTTAGTGCGATCGGCAGCTTCATCCTCCCATGTTGCTGGATCCATGTCCAGTGCCTTCATATCTCTCTTGCACACATCTTTGAACCTCAGCTATGGTCGCCCAACTGTTCTCTTGCCATCTGCTAATTGTCCGTAGAAGATATCTTTTGGGATGCGACCATCTTCCATGCAGCGAACATGGCCAAGCCAGCGAAGTCTGCGCTGTCTAAGAAGCGTATACATACTCTGAAGGCCAGCACGTGACAACACCTCGACATTTGTCACTTTATCTTTCCACGAGATGCCGAGGATGCGGCGTAGACACCGCAAATGGAAGGTATAATGGACATTATACGTTTTAAGTAATAAATCGCTTCACCACTGCAAGGACTTTGGCCTCACAATAAGTATAAAGCTGCGGTAAATAACGTTTGCATCAAAGACAACATATGCAAAGCAAGAAAAAAGACTCAACACCTTCTGTCTACGCCACATCCTCAGTTTTTCGTGGAAAGACACAGTGGCTAATATCTAGGTGTTGCCACGTGCTAGACTTCAAAGCATGTACGTATTCACTACTTAGACAGCTCAGACTACGCTGGCTTGGCCATGTCCGCCGCAAGGAAGATGGTCGCATCCCGAAAGATATGTTCTACGGACAACTGGCAAATGGCAAACGAACAGTTGAACGGCCGCAGCTGGAGTTCACAGATGTGCGGAAGAAAGACGTGAGGGCACTGGACATAAATCCAGCAACCTGGGAAGATGAAGCAGCCAATCGCATCAAGTGGCGATGCTATCTACGGCGCCACCTCAGATTGGGCGAAAAGAAGCTCTCACAACGAGCAGAAGAGAAAAGAAAACGCCGAAAAAAACACCAGGAAAAAGAAAACAGCTGAGGGCTGTCACCTCAGAGTGCATC
Organism: Oreohelix idahoensis; assembly: GCA_024509875.1. NCBI lineage: Eukaryota > Metazoa > Mollusca > Gastropoda > Stylommatophora > Oreohelicidae > Oreohelix > Oreohelix idahoensis. The sequence goes on along the minus strand of JAMPIV010011255.1, from coordinate 255,657 downwards.
CTCACAGTCAGTTATGACTGAAGGGCTGTCACCTCAGGGGCGCATCCTCACAGTCAGTTATGACTGAAGGGACCATTGTTATTATTATTATTATCATTCTATTTTATACAACGCAACATGGTTTCTGAGACAGATAGATTTACACATTAGTGTCAACCTGTTTTTCTGCATTCCAATGTTAAAATTTGTTACAGAAAATTGCGCTGTTTTATTTTTAGTATATTTCTTCTCTCAGGGATCTATTGTTGCCGATAATATTTTTTATTACTCCTAATTGTTCAGTTATAGCAAGAGTTCCATATCTTGTTTTATACGGTGTGGCAAAATTTTGTTTTTTAGGTACGGTACTAGATTACTAAAGTGTTTATCGCTATATAGCAGAGATCCCAACCTACTGGTCGCGACCCAAATTTACTCGAAGTTTTAAGTGGCATGTCTTTGGCTGAATTCATATATTCATGGCATGGCTCGCCAGCTTCACCAACTGTAAAATTTGTGTCGTGGTTGAAAAAAGATTGAGAACCACCGGTATAGAGATTCTAGCAAAAAAAGCCCAACTGATCTGTGTAATAAGATATCCCTTCTTTCACCAAATCATCACATTGACAAATGATTTACAACAACATTCAGTTTAACCGTTTGCTTGTCAAAGGCAGACAAACGAACATAATTATCTTACAAATTTGAAATGAATAGGGATTAAAGAGGAATCCATCTCTTTTCTTTAGCTCCTTGTTTACCTTATACGTCTCTTTTCTTTTCTCTCTCAGTACTTCTCACTTTGTTTTCAGTTCATCCACTCTTCACGCTTATCTATTCTTATTTATATGATCTTCATGACATTCATTCGCTGTTATTTTTTTCTTGTGCGCCTTTTCACATCTATTTTGTTGTCCACAATCACTTGTCCCCTTTTAATCCTTGTCTAGTATCGCCTCTACACATCTATTTCTTGTCTAGTATCGCTGATTCACTTCTATTTCTTGTCCAATATAGCCTCTTTATTTCTATTTCTTGTCCAGCATAGCCCATTCACTTCTATTTTTTGTCGAAAATAGCCTTTCCACTTCTATTTCTTGTCGAGTATAACCCCTTCTATTTCTTGTGCAGTTTCGCTTCTGTACTTATAGTTCGTGCCCAACATCGCTTGATTCTTGTCCAATATCGCTTCTTCCCTTCTATTTTTTTTCCAATATCTTCTTCCCTCCTTTTTCTTGTCCAAAATCGGTTCTCCGCTTCTATTTCTTTTCCAGTACTGCTTCTCCATTTCTGTCTCGTGTCCAGCATCTCCTTTCTACTTCTATTTCTCGTCCAGTATTTGCCTCTCCACATATATTTCTTGTCAGTTGCTGCCTCTCTATTTTGTTTAGTTTTTCCCCTCCTTTATTTCCGTTCACACCCTGTATCATTTGCATACACACTATGTGCGTTTCAAACTCCGTCTTACTTTTTCCGTCATTTTCTCGAATGCTGTTGTACGTTGAAATGCAATTTTCTTATCTTCACGTTTTATCTACTTCGCTCTTTCATCGTAACCATCTCCATGCTTTCTCTGTGTAACAAAAAGACGTCCTATTCCGTTGTCCAATTTTTCTTTCTACACTCCTCTCTGTCAATATTCATTCGATAGTTCCGGTTTTCCTTTCATCCGTGCATTATCTTACTTTTATGTCCCAATCTACCGATATTATCTTATTCTCGATAGGGCACACCTCGTCAGCCTACACATTTTAGGATTGATCACACAGGATAAGTTATCCTTTGATCGCCAACAGACAACGATTACCCAGGTAAGACAATACGGTCACAGCAGCATTTGATGTGCCGATTTTCGACTGCATATTGTTTTACAAGACGGACGATTGATAGAGAGAGAGAGAGTGATTTGCTCAGCCCAGCCCGCCAAAAATGTCTAACAAATGTTGGCCGATTAACAAGGAATGGTAGTTTAAGATAACATGCGTCTTATTTGCCGGTCATGACTTTTAGAGCAATGCAAATTCCATCTTTATTTTAACAACCTGGGCACCAGACATGTCACGTAATAATTTCCGGCAGGTCTCTAAAGAATCTTAAATATTAGGACACTAGGAGATTATATAAACAGTTCAGGCAAGAAGTCTGTTCATAATAAACGGGGATGGGAAAAGAGAGTGCAACCTTGGAGAAGAGATTATCAGATTTAATAATTAGGAAAGGTCTTATGACATAATGTTTCCGGTAAATGTAACACTTAAGTTGCAAAACCGTGTATAGTCATATCGATAATTAGCATGGTGTTAGGTAGGGGAAACACTTACTAAAATAAGATACCTTACTTAGTGGTTGGTTTAGAATTAGAACATAAACTTAAATAAATTGTTATTGTGTTTCCCCCAAGAGAACCTCACGAGCTTACGTTTTGCCTGGGCAAAATTTGAAGTTTAAAATGTAGAGCGTTTTGAAGATTTTTCCCGCAATTCCATCTTTGTCATACGAGATCACAGACAGCCAGAACATGCGTTATTAATAAGGATTCTATTAGAGAACAGGCCAAAGTGATTTGAAGTAACTTATAACAATACAAGTGTAAAACTTCATTTATAATACCGTGAGCAACATGTCCGAGGAAACCTCCTCAAGCGTCAACATTAGGAGTATACTGTAATAAGTAACCTTAACTAACTGAAGGAAGACTGCATCTTAAACAGTTACATGTCATACTATGGCCATTCTGTGCATCAGACGTCTGAATAAAATGTAATCCTACTGATAGGTTGTAATTCATTGCATTCTGTGCTGGCAAGGGAGAAAACCAAAAATGCAATCAATAAAAAAAATTCATTCACACTATCCTCAGTATCTGGTATGGCCACCGTGTGCTTGCAAACAAGCTTGGCAGCGGCTCCGCATGCAACGCACAAGTCTCTGAAGGAAATTCCGAGGAATTAAGAACCATTCACGTGTAAGAGCAGCTTCGAGCTGTTGCAGATTAGTTGGAGAACCTTGCCTATAGACTCTGCGTCCAAGCTCGTCGCACAGATGTTCTATAGGGGACATGTCTGGTGATAGGGCAGGCCAATCAATCGTCACAATGTTCTGCTGCTGTAGATACTGCTGCGTAATGCATGCGGTGTGCGCACGTGCGTTATCCTGCTGGAGAAGCTGCAAGTCTGGATAAGTTATGAACGCAGGAGCAACCAATGCATTCAGAACCTCATCTCGATATGTCACAGCATTAACATTTCCATGGAAGACGTGAAGAGGCAAGCGATGGTGAAAACTGAATCCTCCCCAAATGTGAATACTGCTACCTCCAAATCGGTTGTGCTGACGAATACAGCAATCTGCAAAGCGCTCTCCACACCGTCGCCAAATCCGCATACGTCCATCAGCAAAGTATATGTTGAATCTTCTCTCGTCTGTGAATAGGACAGCATTCCACTGCAGTCTAGTCCATCTGACATGTTGCTCTGCCCATTGCCGGCGCTGCTGACGATGTCTGTGAGTCAAGTTTGGCCCAACATAAGGTCGTCTTGCAGTAAGGCCTGTATCTCTGAGTCGTCGTATGACTGTCATTCGATAGACTTGTCCACGTCTACCCACTATTGCTCTTGCTGTTTGACTTGCCGGGAGAGAACGATTCCTTAGGTGACTCAGCACAATATGACGATCTTGCGCAAGGGTAGTAACTCGTGGTTGGCCACTCCGAAGTCTATTTCGGGCACTGCCAGTGGTTCCGTAACGTTCATTGAGACGTACAATAGTGCTGTGGTGGCAATTCATCCTTCTGGCAATGGCCCACGAGCTCATTCCGGTCTCCAACATACCAATGGCTCGTTGGCGGTCGTTTTCAGATAGTCGTGGCATTTCAAGCACATGTACTGGGTGTTTTGTCTCAACGGCCTTTTTATACCGAGTATACTGCCACAACGCGTACACATTTTCAGGGTCATAGCTGTTGGGAATCGTGTTGCACGTGTAACTTTCATTGTTTTTATGTAGTCTTTTCACAAACCTGTGGGTTGAATCATGCACTTTCTATTCCAGCAGCCATTCGCTCTCTACCTCATAACAAACACGGGGAAAATCAATTCCCACTCTTTTTTTTTCCAGCTTCTCGGCATCAGTATATATAATAATGTGCTTCTATATATATATATATATATATATATATATATATATATATATATATATCTATATATATATATATATATATATATATATATATATATATATATATATATATATATATATATATATATATATATATATGAAAATGATGCATTTGTCTTCCTTCGTACTTGTGGCGTGATGTAAACAATACCTTGTTATGATAGAAAGAAGGGAAATATAGACCAATAAAATGCACGCATCTCTCTCTCGCCGGTGAAATAGTTTGTAATGGCGTGTAAACTAATGGAGAGATGTGTGCATGGGGGTATGTAAACGTATGTATAAAGGAATTCGATGCTTACCAACGTTAGCAGAAATGTCAGTAGGAGTGTTCAGTTAAAACTATTATACTGGAATAATGGACTTGGCACTCCACAATGTGAAAGGCTGCGGTAGCATCATAATCATGTATAAAACTGTATTATATTTATTCATGTATTATATTAGAATGATCTATGCAGATAGACACCTGTCTGGTCTCCCTATTCATAATCAGAACTGATCTATGTATCATTCATATACATGCAAACATCTGAACACTCTCATTCATGTACACGTAGGCTTGTGAACCCTATGACAAAAGACTAGCCACTTGTCACGTATTGTCCCCAAGTTCAGTCGTGTTATACTACACCAGAGGTCTAGAATCCTAGATCAATAAGTGCATTCCTGGACCAACACAAGAGCATCAGATATTGTCATCTAGATTCTTAATTAATTACTGAGCGAAACTCAATTACAAAGTAAATTAGTAATTAAATTTTATTCGTTCACTTTTTCATCATTTCATCATCCATACTTTACACAAGAAGAATACAAAAATTAGATGTAAATAATAAATGATTCATTAATTGTAATCCTCTGACTTGTCACATTTATAATGTTGCAATTTTAAGTTTTAATGATTTGCTGATTATCGTTGGTTAGTTACATAGCGACGGTGGTATCTTAGGCTCTGACTTTAATCTGAATACTGTCTGAAGCAGAGACCTTCACAGCCGTGACTATCCTGTGATACCAGTGCTCTTCTCTGACACTCGGACTACATTCTAGTCAGGGAATTGCCTCCCCTGCTTTGCAGTAGTGGTACAACAGTGGCCAAAACTGAAGAGTATCTAATATGGGTCTTCAAATGTGTCTACCTTCGCACAAGATTACTCTTGACACAGTTGTAGATAGGAGGATAATGATGCTTCTATCTCAAGGTATTATTCGTAAGATATTTCAGAAGTCAAGACCAATGCTGCGTTGGGATGGGCAATTGTTAACTTATATCTGATCCGCCGCCTTTTATGAAGAATTAAGCAATTATTAATTTCAGCTCGTTCAAGCCTCCACCTGATTTACTCAGTGGAATTCTCCTTATTATGGTATAGCGCTGTTTAGAGTGTATTTAGTAAACTGGCTGAGACAAATATGCAGTACATTCAAAATGATTAAATCGACGCTAAATTTGTATATTTACAAAATAATCAACTAAGTTTTAACAGTTTAAAAAAGAAATTGAATATTTAACAGAAAATACTCATCATAATGTGATGGTATGGTGTTTTATGTAAGAAGTCACTTCGCACCTTTCAGGTTTGACTTAGCTGCAAATGGTAGTTTCTTCCCCCGCTGGGTTTTTTGGGTTCTGTGCAGATAGGTTACTGGAGTTATCGCGTCTCTGGTCAAGATTAAAGGCGCAGCACGATCCAAGCAAGATCAGAGAGTAAATGCAAATCTGGTCCCGCGTCTCTGATGATGGTGTCTAGCTCGACGTCAGGCTATTTCTACCCTTACTTTGTTCCAGAGATTGGAAATTTCCATCAGCTATTGTAAGGAGTCAAAGCAAAGTGATTAGTGTGTATTGATGAGAAAAACAGTTCTGCACTACTAGACTAGACAAACTTTTATTAATAAAGGAACATGTATAGGAACATTTTATGTTATTTTGAAGATTCCAGAAAGGACTTCTTAATTAATTACTAAGTGAAACTCAACTACTAAGTAAATATGTAATTAAATTTTATTCATTCACTTTTTCATCATTCAGCTGGTACCACCAACTGGTATGGTAAAAGAAAATAAACAAATACCCTCTGAGTATTGAGTTTCCCAACACATAGTTATTTGTCCCCATTTTCCTAGTCCCCCATCCTATCTACCTCAGAATTTACCCTCGATGAGATTTAAGCTTAATCCCTCGAGAGAAGATTTTCTTTACATTTAAATTGAATTGCTTCACATTTACTTTACATTCAAATGAAAAGGTTAATAGTACAGATAGAATATGTTTACATGTACATCTCCACTGGTTGAAAAATGTTCACAATATAGAATGAATACGTTTTCAATAGTTACATCTACACTGGTTGAAAAGCTTTAAAACTTTCATTATTTTTTAAAGTGAACCAGCCCTTGCCTTAAATGACTTGGACATCCACTTGCAATTTTCACATATTAATATTCACATGGCAATATATACTTCTTAGTTCTCATGTTAGTAATGAAAAATATAGAATGTAAAATGCACAACTTACGCCAATCTTGGCTCACAGACTGTTTGCTCATAGTAATAAAGTTAAGGCACTAGGAGATGCCTTTTTACGCGTTTCTAGGTTGTTGTTATGTTAACAATGAATTACCATATGACTCCGTGTTTTAGATTCCTCAGATTCCGGTTGTCATTGTTAATTTGGTAGAATTTATTCTGGCTCTCAAGTCCTCAAAATTGTTCAAACAATGGTCCGGTCCGAAATAAGAATCTTGATTCTAACTTCTGGCAAGGTCTGGTTGTCGTCTTGGCAAGCGATTTTCACAGTGAACTAGGCTTGCGAAAATGTCAGCTTATATTGCAAGTCTTCCCCTGCATTTGATTGTTACGATGCTAAGCAGAGCTCCAATCGTTTCAAACATGCGTGTCTTGTGGGGTAATTTCAAAATATTTCCGCCTAAAGTTCTGTGCGTGATGAAAAAGGCCGCATCTCCCATATTTGATAATAAAACATCCACCTGCCTTCTCTGCAATGTTTACAAATACAACCTCTTACTTTTATCTCAAGTAAAATGTTCGTAATAAGTCGTACAGGAAACGATTATGTCATTCCTGTGCGCTGACAAATAAACTATTTCCCTGTAGTGGCTTTCAAACGTTCAGCGTTGTACCATCTTGGCGAAGAACGGACCCTGGCTTTATCAGCGATTAAACAAATGCGCTAGGCGATTTTAATGCCACTCTGTAGCCTGATTTCTGTCACACCAGAGATTAACCAACATGGCTGTCGGTTAATATTGCATCACTTGTCTACTCTTTCAGCATGGTCAGGTAAACAGACAAGACGAATTATTGCTGAGAGAAGTGTAAGAATGTTTGAAAATACAAAATATCTGTTACATGGCAGAGAAAGAAAAGAGTACCGACAACTGAAAAGCCCGTAATAAAGTCAGTATAACAACTGTCACAGGATGCGGCCGTAGTAGACAAGAGAGCGACCCAAAAATTATGTCACAGTCAGATAGAATTCTTCTTCTGTTCTTTCAGTAACTACTTCTGACTACTTCACTCATAAAAACCTTTCGCTACAGTACTCTTAAACACAATTTCAACTATCGATGGTCTGAGAATGTATTATCAGGTACATCAGAAACATTCAGTTAAAGATTAAATGGTGGGAGAAGACAGAGGTCGCGTGATGCTTATGTCAGGAGACGTAATACTTAAGAGAGGTATTTTTTTATCTCTCACATTTTATGGTACTGGTTACCGACAATCAACACTGAACACCATCTATAACAGACGGGTCTAGAGGATACTCGAAGAGGCGACCATTTTGGAAGTTACTCGTACACGGCAGCGAACGTGCTACCACGCCATTCCATTCCTCACTTGAGAAGAAAGAGTCAAAACTTCACTGCGAACCAGCAGTGACTGAACCAGAATTCATCGATAAACCGCTACCACCACCGTGCCAGTTAAGTAAAAGTACTGGCACAGCATACGGACTATTCATTTTTAAAACTCCACCATAAAATAATATCTTCCAATTAAGATACACCATTACTGAACTATTTTTCTTAATAAATTAATTTCATTCATTTTAACCCTGTTGATGAAATATTTCATAAATAAATCTCTTGTTATCGATACAAATGTAAATCTTAAGTTGAAGCTAATCACTTGGTTGAGTGAATTTAATGTCTACACTCGTATGACTCATGTTTTTAAAATTCATATATATAGAGTTGTTAAATTAATACTTTTCTGAATTGCCTTCAGCTGGTGGCTAATTAAATACGAGACAAAAATATTTTTCTCACAGATTTGGACGGAGAATATAAAGTTTACAATTAACTTAGACGACGCAGTTGTTGTACGTGCCATTCTAAAATCCCTGTGAGACTCCCTAAAATAGGGACAGAAAACCCACTATTTACGTATTTTCCAAGAGTAATCTTTCTCTCTTCGGAAAACTCATATAGAAAGGGAGACAATCATGTGCTTCTGCCAACTCCATGTGCACGCCTACATCTCCATATAAACTCCACACCAATCTATATAAATGCAAGAACGCTTAAAAGAAAAAGTATAGCAGTAACAACCAACAAAAATAGAAATGCTCATTCTATTTTCAAGACATTCCTGGATTTCCAATTCATTTACATACATCTTTGCGTTTTAAGCCTTCTTTGTTTTATTGCAATGTCCTGTCAAAAAAGGCAATTTTCGTGTCATTGCTTGTAATCATCACTGAGTATTTATTGAACGTGGCAAACAATTCAACTAACGGATTCTTCAATCAGATTGTAATGTTTATTATCGAGCTGTTGGGAAAGCGTTTCCGTATATTTTTGTTATGTCAGTTCAGGATTGAAGTCGTGTGACGGGGTACGCATGCGTAAATGTGCGATTGAGTAATTGATTGGATGATTGACTGAGTGACTAGTCCGTTAACTGAAAGAGTGTGTACCGAAAGTGAGCGATTGAACAGCTTAGTTGTCATGTGATTAGTGTTTACCTTGACTATGTTTATTAACGACTCCGCTAAATATTTAAAAACTCAAACGTGTCTACCCGGATGTAGTTCCTGGGGGTTTCTGGGGAGACAAAAAAAGAATATGACTAATGCTCCCTCATGCATGTCGTAAGGGGCGACGAATATGAGGTTGTGCATGGTGCCGGTAACCTCATTATGTTAAACACATTGTTACAGACACTACCACTGCAGAAGCACATGCATGTTTGGTAAAAGCTTTCTGAAGCGGTGGTGCCATGTCCCGTTAAGAGTGAAAATGAGAAGAAGAAAGAAGAAAACATGCCTCAGTGTGTTTAACTTTCTATATTCATTCATTCATGCCTCAATGTGTTTAACTTTCTATATTCATTCATTCATGCCTCAATGTGTTTAACTTTCTATATTCATTCATTCATGCCTCAATGTGTTTAACTTTCTATATTCATTCATTCATGCCTTAATGTGTTTAACTTTCTATGTTCATTCATTCATGCCTCAATGTGTTTAACTTTCTATATTCATTCATTCATGCCTCAATGTGTTTAACTTTCTATATTCATTCATTCATTACGATCCAGCTCTGTGAGAAGCATAGGCTTTCAACAAATTCACGAGACATTTCTTGGCCTGTGCGTCCGCTCAAGGTCATTCCATTCCGTCTTTCTAATATCTTTTTTTTTCTCTCATGTTCTTTTCTATGTGTGAATTTCGATGTGCATTTAGTTTCTGTACATTACGGAGATCAGAACAAGAATGGCCGTGTGAAAGTCACACAAGGGTTTTAGAACGGCAAGGCATAGGTACACACATACCTTTATAAACAGGTGCTTGCGTAGAATAGAAGGACTGAAATGGTATGACAAAGTCACAAATGTGGAATTGATGACAAGAACCAGAAAAGTGCCAGTGGAACAAGAGTTGAGAAGAAGACGCTGGCGATGGATAGGACACACATTGAGGAAACCTGTTGATAGCATTACAAGGCAGTCCTTGTTCTGGAATCCACAGGGAAAGAGAGGCAGAGGTAGACCAAAAAACACATAGAGAAGAGAACTGAATACAGAGGTGTAAATGATGAGGAAAACATGGAAAGAACTTGAGATGATGGCACGTGACAAGAGGACTTGGCATGTGTTTGTTGAAGGCCTATGCTCCTTTGGGAGTGGAGGGTTATGAATGAATGAATAGGTTCACACGAACGTGCAGACATGGACTCACGCGAAGTAACCATACATACACACGGCGGTCGTCTGATCCATATTTCACAAACCACAAGGATCAACAGGTTTTCTCATGTGTCCTATCTATCGTTGGCGTCTTTTTTATCTATATGTCTATCTATCTATATCTATCTACTTACCCACGTACCTACCTACCTACCTTATCTAATTATCTAATTATCTATCTATCTATCTATCTATCTATCTATCTATCTATCTATCTATCTATCTATCTATCTATCTATCTATCTATCTATCTATCTATCTATCTATCTATCTATCTGTATTCTGTGTTCTTTAATACGCAAATTTTACTTGGATACCACTGTCTGTCCGTCTTTTTTTTCCTGCACTTCCTTTTCTCTGATATCAGTTTCTTTGACTAATACACTTGTATGTGTGTACGTACTTATGAAGGTGTGATTATCTATGTGTGTGTTTGTAAGTACTTACTAACACACACAGACGCACATATAGATTCAAATACATGCACATACAATCAACCCTGAAGGAAAACGAAACAGAGGCCGACTAAAAACAACTTGGCGGAGAACTGTAAAGGCAGAGATGCAAAGAATGAACCAGAGCTGGGGCACTGTATGAAGGATGGCCGCCGACTGAGCAAGGTGGAAGCAATTTGTTGCTGCCCTACAAGACGCCACCAGACGCGATGGTCACTGACTGCTTTGACAGTCGGCGGCTAAGGATCAAAGAAGAAGTCAAACAATCAAGCGCACAGAACGACACACACGAATCACTGACACAATCACGTGTGCACCGATTTTGTGCATGCGAACACACACATAATAGATATCATGAAATAGCATATACACATACATAAATAACATACGTATTCAGGCATATACAAAGACAGAATTGCAGACATAAATACAAATACACAAGGCATAGATACACACACACGTGCAGAAACGGACTCACGCGAAGTAACCACACATACACACTGCGGTCGTCTGCTCCATATTTCACAAACCACGATGAAGGTAATAGAAATGTTATTTGCATCAATGGTTTCCAGGCTGTGGGTCACGACACCGTAAGTTTAGCGTTTGACTACTTTCAATCACCCGAGTCACGGTGGGTTCAGTTGCTCCGAATATATATATATATGAGTAAGAAAAGGGCATCATTTTAACAAATGTTATTCGTTGCTAAGTTTCATTGTTTATAATAAAGAAAAAAAAAAGCAAAATAGCAGAGCAAAAACGACATGGACAGAAACTCAAGTTCAGAAAAAAGAATAAAGACTATGATTGATGGATCGCGTTTAATTGTTCTTTTCCTTCTGAGCCTTATCGCCACGAGGCAGGGGTCTGATTGACTCTAGCTTGGAGTCAGCCTTGAGAATGGCGTAAACAATAATAATTCAATAAATAAAACGGTTACGTCTGAAAAGAAAAAACAGTAGAAAATTTAGAATGTTTTCCACCAAGGACAGCACATGCTAGTTACAATTCAGTAATAGCGATTTCTTAATGAAAAGGAAGTTGAGCCGATAATTGATTTCAATTTTCTGTTTACCAATCATTTTTTAGTAATGAAATAGTATTCATTTTCGAGTTCACTTTGAACAGCACAGTTTGATCAGAGACTCTTTCAGAGAAGAATCGCTACCAACGTTTTACAATCACACAACCGGAATATCTAATTAAGTTTTCATTGGATTTCACCCGCACGGCATTTTTGTTGTTGTTGATGATGATGATGTTGTTATTGTTATTGTTGTTGTTGTCAGTGCCAGCGTCTCGGTTTCTGAACTCTGTGAAGACAAGAGTACAGATATTCTGCAACCAGCTTAAATTCGCCCTCTCCCCCCCCCCCCCCCCCCCCCCCCCCCCCCCCCCCCCCCCCCCCCCCCCCCCCCCCCCCCCCCCCCCCCCCCCCCCCCCCCCCCCCCCCCCCCCCCCCCTTTCCTAAACACTATTTTAACCACTTCGCCACTTCCTACCTGTGTGAAGCATGTTGTAGCGGTAACCACGTCCAGTTATTCAAATCGAATAAATGTATAAAAATACACTATTGTTAAACGGTAAATGTAATCTCATAGCAGATACTTCCGTAGGGCTGAGAAGTGTTAGAGACTTCACTATACTAGGTTCAGCCTCGAGAGGTGGGGTGACTATTTCCCTTCCTCGCTGGATTTGCCTTCCCTTACTCAGAAGCAGTCAGTTACCAATGTACAGCGGTTAGACTGCAGCGTGATGCCATCGTGTTTTGAATCCGCCACCTTTACAGCGAGAGGCCAGCGTGCTGACCACTCTGATTTGTGTTACTGTTTCTAAAATAATACTAACATGTTGATACAAAATGGACCCGCGGTAGCACAGTGGTTAGTGCACTGTCTTCCTAGCTCGGTGGTCCATGGTTCGATCCGCAGTTGAGGAGGGATTTTTTTAGACCGCAAACTGCTCCGGGGTCGAGCCAGCCTCATGAATTGGGTACCAGAGCAACTCTGGGAAGGTTAAGGCGGCCGGCGTGATGCTGACCACATCACCCCTAGTGTGCCGATGGTCAAGAAAATATGGGCCTAACACCGTATTCCCAATTTGCCTCAATGGGCGTGTAACGGGATCCTTTCCTCCTTTTGATACAAAATGCTGACTGTAAGATCATCGACAAGATGATTAACATTTCGCTTTCGTTTCTTGCAACTGTAAGCATCATCTGAATGTTATTGTTAACATTGTTATTGTTAACATTGTTATTGTTAACATTGTTATTGTTAACATTGTTATTGTTAACATTTTAATAACTGATTTCAGAGAATAATTTCAACACTTATTCATCATCATTTTGCTTTTCGCTCCACATGGAGCATGGGCCAACCACTGCAGCCGGCCCCCTTGCAGGAAGCTTGCACGAAGCATCCACATACACTTGCTAAGGTGTTTTCTGAATAAATTTGTTGTACATGATGAGGTTCCGAATCTCATGTAGAACCTCATTTTAGTCGCCTTATACGACATGCCTGAGAGAGCATTGGTCGTATTTTGTTGTCTGTCTCATCAGAGACTCGGGGGAACTCCAAAGGGAAGCCCTTAGTACTGTTTATTCTTTAAACAAATAAAGAGGGGAAACCCGAGGCCTGTAGACAGTAAATAAATAAATAATGCAGGAATGTTTCAGGCACATGTCAGAAATAAAAGTAGAAAACTAGACAACAGAAAAACAACAGAAATTATAGACATGGTGTCCTTCAGAAGGTCCTGGGTACCGTCGTAAGTCTATCACTTCTGCTGTTTTTCTGTTGTATAGTTTTCTACTTCGTTATTCCTCACTAGTTCCCGAAAGATAGGCCTACCTTTGTGTATTATTTGTTTAGTTTGTTTATTTACTGTTATTATTAATTGTTTTGAAAAGCATTCTTGTCTGACGATGTATTTCTCAAAACAAACACACAAAAATTCAAAATTTGTAAGGGAAACTTCTGCTGTTAGAATACTTTATGTCCTGAAAGTTTCCTGGCGTTACAAGCGTTGCTCTGGGGGGGGGGGGGGGGGGGGGGGGGGGGGGGGGGGGGGGGGGGGGGGTGGGGGGGGGGGGGGGGGGGGGGGGGGGGGGGGGGGGGGGGGGGGGGGGGGGGGGTGGGGGGGGGGGGGGGTGGGTGGAGGGGTGGGGGGAAGGTATCAGCGCGTGAACAACTTTAAGGTTGAAGGGGTCCTGAACCGATAACTTTTTTGTAACCTCTGATAGTTAGAGCTGTTGGCCCACTCTTATCAGTAGTTATTCAATACCTGCGTGAGATTCGCATATTTCCTTGTCACTGTATGTATATTTGATAAAGTCCCTCAGGCAACCAGACAGAGGCCGACAGTGACGTAGTTACATAGATTATCCTGAGGCTGGTGTTTATTTTCATGTTCTGTCTGTGTGTACACCGCTCTCAGTCTTAGATTCCTTTAGATCTGGCTGACTGGAATTCGGAGCTGAAACAGGTGTCCGGATAGCAGAAGCACAAAGTTGGACTGCACTGAGCCCCGCTTAGTTCGCCGGTGGCCTCTGAGAAAGAATAGGGTTATTACTCTCTGAGGCATGTCGTAGGAGGCTATTAAAGCTGTTTTCGTGTAGTCCCCCGGGTCTATGAGAAGATAAAGAAAGAATATGACTACTACTCACTCGAGCATGTCGTAAAAGGCGACAGATATGAGGTTGTGCATGAGAATGGCAGCCTCTTTATATAAAATAAATAACTACAGAAACCACCGCTAGAAGTGAATGTCAATGATTTAGCGCTAGATTCTTTAAAAAGGGGAGGGGCTGCAGTGGCGGATCAATGTTCCATAAGCAGCCAAATGGTAAGAGAAGAAGAAGGAGAATATATCGTAGGTTGTCCATGGAGATGGCAACCTGACTCTGTAATAAAATCACTATAGAAACAACAATTGCAGTTGTAGATTAATGTAGTGGGGCAAGATTTCTGCTGAGCAGCCAGCTGCGATGATGACCCCCAAGTTCGTAAATAGCGAAACGGCAGATGTTGATGATACCGTTCTCAAAGTGGTCTTAGATTCCTCTAGATTTAAGTGACTAGGACTCAAAGCTGAAACAAGTGCTCAGAAACGAGAAGCCAGAACATGAACCGCAGAAATCAAACAAACAAACAAGAACGAGCGTTACTGTTAAGTTATGTTTTCGAGTGGGAGTTAAGTGTTTGGGATTCTTACGTACGGGTCTGATTTTTTATAGACACGCTAGTAAGCACGTTTAAAGTTATGAGATGCTTTTTTATTTGGGTGCTTGAACATAGCTCAACTGAGTATGTGTTACTTTTTAAACATAAAGAAAGTGTTAAAATGTTCTGAGTAGTTTGGGGAGAGATACGGGCGAGCTGAGCTCACATCTCAAGCTGTTAGTTCGCGCTTGAGTGAAGATGTACTGAGTTGTATTGAGAAAGAATAATCTCGGTCATTAGGTATCTGGCAGAGCTTCGAGACGGTTTTTATAGTCTCGCTAGTGTGTCCAGAGTGTTTTTGGATGAGAGAGATTTGATATGATTCATATTCCTATGGAAGATATTTGCTAATGCAAGGTACAATGAGTTGCTGTTTATGCAACCCTTTTTTCTGGTGGATTTTTCCTGTTATTACAATGTATGATGAGTTGCTGTGTATGCAACCAATTTCTGATGGATTACATTTACTCTCACCATGTATGATGAGTTGCTGTGTATGCAACCAATTTCTGACGGATTATATATTATTACCATTTATGATGAGTTGCTGGTGTTGCACTCAATTTATCTATGGGTTTACTTACTATGATACCTTGTGATTTGCTGTGACCTGTTATCCATGATGTCAACGTTACTGTTGTAAATAAACTGTGTATAAGTTGAAAACTAGTTGGTCTATTTCCTGACCCAACGTTACTGTTGTGTGGGTGACATTAGATGTAAACAAACCAAAAGAACTCATGACATTCGCCCATCATATTTACACACCTGTCGGCCACTAATAGTAAGCCCGACCTTGCTGACGTCAACATTGTCAGCTGTGCCAGACAGTAGCATTGTCTTTCCATACAACCCCCACACATACAGTAACAGTTACATACTTTTGATAAATATAATATTTTCCCTGCAGTTTCTGATTTTGCTGAAATTCGATTCGAATTTCATAGATTCGCAGACAGTAACTTTTGCAGCAGAAAGGTCGAAAGAAAGGGGAAGCGGGGAGGGGGGGGGGGGGGGGAAAAGAAAGAGGAAGATGTAAGAGATACTTGCACAGACATGAATAACAAAGAACACTCAAATGATATTGAGAACGCGCCAAGGACAAGATACACATGTTGTGCCATCAGTTCTAAGACACGCATAGGTAATAATAATTTGCCTTAAGTGATAGGCGTATTGTTAGTGCAGACATTAATGTATTATACACTTCGCTTTGAAGTTTTCCTTTGCTGCTAGTGTCCGCGCTAGTCTCCTGACAGCTGGTCCCCTTGTAGGAAGCCTGGACCAAGCATTTACATGCTTGTGTAGTAGGGGTTTCTGTGGCAATGTGTTTTTTTATGATGAGGTCGCCAGCCCGCATCAACTACTTTTATATGAGTCGCCTTGCACGACATGCCTGAAGGGCATGTTATACGCACACATAAATATCGCAAATGATATTATATCAAATTACTAGTGTAAAAGCCATCCGTAAGACGAGAATTAAATTCAAAAGCACCAATACCTAATGCCAATTTTACTTATTCAAAAGTATTTTTAAAAACCACTAATAAATCACCACAGTTCTATAAATATTTTTTTGCTCACTGTCAGTTGCGCACTTTTCTTTGTCGAGTGTTACTATTTTCGGGAGAGTACATATAAGGGAAACAATACAATTAATGTCTAACTTTCAACTAAAGTTGCATCCCTTATCGGAGGGGGGGGGGGGGGGAAAAAAACAGTAAGAACTGTCAGCTGTCTATAGTTCTCAAGTGCTATTTTACGTGCTGGTAAAGTTGATTAAAATAATATTGATTTAAAAAAATAACATTAAACAAAGCATTGTTTGAACCAGTGTATTAAACAGGCGTGGAATTGTCATGCCATAAAAGTGCACGGAACCCCGAGTCGACAACGTCAATTTAATCAACCGGAATCATTGGCCAACTACAATCTTTCCTTGAGTTAATTAATTACATTCAAGCATCCTCATGTCAAACTTCAATCAACTAGTTTGTTGTGCCCCTCTCGTAATCTAGAATAGATGTAAGCGCCCCTTGACATTAATAAGTGACGTATTATATAGGCAATTACGTTTGTTGAAATCCTATGCTGCTTGGGGAACTAAAGAATGATGATATACATGCGATATATGAAAGTTTGCATTAGTAACGATTAACTGGAAGGCGTGCGATGACATAGCAATTTCTCCCACGTATACCGCACGTCCATGGTAGCTTAATTTCTTCTTCTTCTTCTTTCGCTCTCAAATAACCACATCTTTCTCTCATATAAAGCTGACAGTCCGTCTCAGGCTTCTCTCGTCACCATAAAGTTTCTCCCTCATTTGGGTTACAGAAAGACATGTGAAGAGATAAAAGCAATAATCAGAAATAACTATACAGAAAAATAGAATAAGGAATATCCAGACTCCGATAATGCAGAACGATACTATATGATACCAAGAACAAATAAAGTGATAATTTTCAGACTGAGAACTGGCTCTTGCAGACTCATTTACAAATTGAAAATCGGACAGACAGATATGTATCCATTGGTGGGAGGACAAACAAACAGTAGAACATTTACTCAAAGATTGTCGTGTTAGCTTAAATAAAAACAGTGCAATTCTCTAGTTTTAATATGGCGTTGCATTTTTCAAGGACATTAGTCATGGCTAATATTGTTTCTTCCTTTAGTTCCTTAGGGTCTGTCAGGAGACAAAAAATAGCATGCTGCAAGAAACGGCTAATTTGAGGTTGTGCAGGGGGTTGTCACTCTCATCAAATAAAACAAATTGCTGTAGAAACCACCATTGCAAGGGGCACTTGAATGCTTTAGCCCAAGCCCCCAGAAAATTCAGCTACACAGGAACCCTATGCTTCACATAGAATAAAATATGGAAATGAATGAATGAATGATATATACAGTTCTGTTGTTATGATGCTACCTTCCGTCTCTTACTATTCCCAATTATAACACTGTCTTCTCTCGTGCTCGTTCTTCTTCAACAAGAAGAAGGAAGAAGAAGAAGAAGTTACTTGAACAGAATCCAACTACAACACTCTCCAGAGTGCAGCTATGTAACTACCCCTACAAAACTGTTGACCACCACCTCTTTGAGTGCACAACACTCGATGATGTTAGGAAAAAGCTCCGTCCTCCTAGGCCAGATAAGTGGAACATCTTATACGGAGAAACAATGCAACTTGCGAAAACATGCAGATATCACACTACATGTCACTGGGCCTAAGGGCGAGAGCCCAAGCGCCGCTGGATCAATAACAACAACACCAACATATAGTTCTCAACACTCTGGAGATATATCACATACACATTAAGGAAACCTGCTGATAGCATTACCAAGTAGTTCTTGTTCTGGAATCTCCGGGGTAAGAGTATGTGACAAGCGAGCGCCAAAGCCTTATCGCCCAACCTTTTCCTACATCTTTCTTATTTTATTTTCTCAAACATTGTGCTCTTTCATCCCACATTTGCTATTTCATCGTTTTTAATTACTCGCATCTGGTATCTAAAGAACCACATTTGTTCTTTCATCGGTGGTCTTTTGATTCAGTTTCCCCACCTTGTTAAACACATCTGGGTTTATCCTAATCTTGTGAAACCCCAGCTTGGACTTAATAAAAAATTATGTGATAACTAGTCCCTGTGTAAATAATTCACAGACATGCCACCTTGGACTATTGTTTAGACGTGCGGCTGACACCACCTGGTACTTTATTCAGTGCGAGCCGCTGCGCAAACAATCGACGGTCATCCCACTTGATACAATGGCCACGCAACACAATGGACGACAGGAGCGGGATATCAAAGACCCGTGCAGCGGAACACCCACTTTGTTTCCAGATGGAGCCGGCACAACAAAGGAACTAGTTAGCGAGCATACAGAGAGATATCTTACAAAGGATGACAGAAAATGTACATGTGGGCGACAATGGACAGCGATTTTTGTGACAGTTAGCGTACCAGTGAGTTTGTCTGGCCGACCAATCAGCAAACACCGGGCGGTCTGACCAAGACTGAGAGGCTATGCGAACGAAAGGGGGTGGCAAATTGCCCAACCCACTGTTAGACTGACAGGAGACATGAGAGATCCTAGGTCTGGGTTGCAAGATGCACGCCTGGTAATTGGTTGAGGGGAGGAGTTAGATTTTCTCGGACACATTGGCTAAGCCAGTGCTATATTCTACTGTACAGCTCGTTAGAGATCAGTGCAGTTTTCAACATTGTGGTGTAAAGATAAATCCCTGAACGCCTGGCCTAAATACACGTGTTTAGTCAGAGTGGATAAAATAATTCATATCTGTGGTGAATTGTGTTCTTAAAGGATTTTGCGAGGGGAAAAGAAGGTTAGTAGATCTTATATAGATTATTAATACTTTTTCTTATTCTTTATTTATTTTAACCTCACAGCTAAATGTGCGAAAAATAGAGTTTCAATGAATTCTCCTAGTACATGACTAAATAAAATCAGAAGTTTTCCTCTAAGATGATAGGCTGATAGAAAGTACTTAATAGTTCATACTTCACCTTCAACTAGCTTGTTGAATCATCATAATAGTCTTCCATACGCACACACTCTCATGCACAATATATTTAACATCATTAGAATCAAACTCATAGAGATCAAGAGTGAGATGTAGAATAAATGAAATTCAACCAGTATATATTAAGTGTGAAAACTTACGAAGACTTTTGTGTGTCTTCAGTCCATCAGAAGTCCGAATCTACACGCTACGTGTCTGACGTCTAACCAGAAATAAGTTATCAAAACAGACATTTGGTTTCCAGAATTCGCCATAGGATATTCTTCGTTCCTCAGTAAAAAAGGAATATTTCTCGCCCACGATAAAAACAGTGGACGCAGCATTTTTCGTCAACAAATATCACATGCGCACAAGTTCAATATATAGTTATAACAAGTTCAAATCACTCGGAAGCTTCCTACAGGAGTCAAGCTAAAGCTCACAGTTTATTACTCATATCAAGTTCAGTTCCATCGGAAGCGTACTATCTGAAGTGAAGCTAAAGAGCTCAACAAGTTGAATCTCATATTTATACCATGTGCAACACACTCTTAAGTGCATTCTATGAAGCAGACTCCAAAGTATATTTTATGAATCACGACTATATACTCAAGATAATGAGTCTACATATCAAGAACATTTCGTGAAGATATCTAGTCTGGCAAGTACCCTCCGGAGATTAGACAACATACATTTTCATACGACAACTGTTAACTGTTGATCAACGCTACAGAGATATACACACAGAGAAGGATTGTATATTGTCAACGTTCTCAGTACGACAACAGTTTTCATCAGAACGTCCTCGACGTAGAGGTACCCCACTCGACATAACACATAACAACCTGGGACATTATCTGCATACATGTGAATCATTCTATCTGGAAGAAGCATTTAGAGACACATGGCCTGTGTAGATTACTCACCATTTTGGTAACACGTATCATATCACATCATCATCATTTCGCTTTACACAAGCTCATTCGTAATTAACTACTACTTAATTAACTACAATATTAATATCTCATCTGTGTGTTTTTTGTGAATCGTTTTCTACCATCATCACATTCTAACC
This sequence comes from Oreohelix idahoensis, assembly GCA_024509875.1. Lineage (NCBI taxonomy): Eukaryota > Metazoa > Mollusca > Gastropoda > Stylommatophora > Oreohelicidae > Oreohelix > Oreohelix idahoensis. Next base: position 234,994 of record JAMPIV010011255.1, on the reverse strand, counting down.
ATTACTAACCCTATATGTGTAGATATTTAATTAATAAACCCAATAATCGTTTGATCATTATCTAGTTTGTTAATGTATCACTTTTGCTGTCGGTGTTAAATATTTACATATAGGAACATTTCTACACTCAGAGGAGGTTGGAGGCTTTTTCTGTTACGGGATCTAAGGACAGAAGCTAAGGTCGTAGGGAAACAGAACTCTTTCCATAATTAACCAGAAAACAATGTCCAGTGGCAAGCATTCGCATTCCCTTCTTCTTGTCCCTATCTCGAATAGGTCTTTATTCTTTCTTAACGAGCCAATTTCTAGAAACCTTCTACCTACTATCTCATAGGCTATTCCTGGCAAAAACTACTGTCGTAGTTGCCCCAATACTCACCACACGACAGAGAGGCAGAGGATGATGAAAGATGAACTGGAGAAGAGAACTGAAGACCGACATGAAAAGGATGAAGACGACATGGAAAGACCGTGAGCAGATGGCACGTGACAGGAAGACTTGGCGTAAGTTTGTTGAAGGCCTATGCACCTTGGGGAGCTGAAAGGTGGTGACAAATAGTTCTTAATAAACTAGAATTTTAAAAACCGTATTTAAGCTGAATTGACAATACATTTTTGTTAGTGAAAGACGTCAAGAATAGTGGACCAAATTAATGTGGATAGAAGTTGAGCTACAGGTGCAAGCACATATTAACGAAGATAAAGGTAGTATAACAGCATATACGGCGTTAGAGATTTCACTATACTATGTTCAGCTTCATCAAGTGGGATCACACAGTTCGCTTCTTCGCTGCATTTGCTTTCACTAACTCGGGAGCAGAGTCAGTGTCACGTAGACATTTATGATCTATAAATAGCCTATATCCTCTTCTTTTTCTTTCACCCGTATCCTCTATTTTATTATCATTTCTATCCTTTTTCCTGTGTTTTTCGCATTCGTACGTTTGCGAATATATTCATTTACTATTTTCCCACTCTAACGTTTACCTGTTTCTTTTCTCAAAACTGAGAACGCAGTTATGACGCAACGTTCAGTCCCTCACCAGGCGATTTGGCGTGAGAATGCATTCTATGGCATTAGGTGTCAGTTGGACGAAACTGTGAACATATTCGTCTGGCCAGACATAGGAGCAGACATACGTCTACAGCTTTCCCTGCACCAGACGAAATACACTGTAAATATTCGTTTCGCCAGACATATAGGGGACAAATTTGTCTGCATTTTCACCTGCCACAACGAGTGAATCGGCTGAACGCTCAGTGCGGCGCGATAGCTGACATCTCCTTGGCGCAGTTTGAGACTTTTGTCTGGAAATTTCACCTGACACGACAATCCTTGTGGGCCAATGTCAGCGTGAGGTGTGAATAACTGTTTCTGCACTGGAGACGGGGTGTCTGAGATTTGCAACTGACACGCGCCCCATCGGTCAGTAGGTGGCGGTTACGTCATGCGGTTAGGTGTTAAACGTAGTGTTATAGACGGAAAGGGGGATTATTTCGGTTTTTCGAAATAAACGTTTACCTCTTTGTCTGGTAATAGATATAACCAGAGTAAGAAATTTATTTTCATTGAGTCCTCTAAATTCACAGTAGACAGGTTGCTCGGAACAGAATAAGCCGTATAGCGAAGTTTCTCAGTTTGTTTCGACAATTTTTCAAACTTCTAGACTTCCATAAATATAAGCATATAATTCTTAAGTTGTGCGACTACCTGTAGTTCTGTGTGAGGTAAAATATATTATTATCTAGTATTTTGTGAAGTGTTTAAAGTGTTAAATCGCTTATTTTATTTCACTAGTTAGATTTGGTGCAGAGAGTAAAATTTATATAGTCTGTATTATTTTCTAGTGATGTGTTTCAGTGGAAAGCAGAATAATGATAATTTCTAGCTTAAACAACAATGTAGCTATAATGAATTAAATTTTACTGCTAAATAATCAGACGAGAACACAATTTTCTAAACTAACTTATAAATGCTAAAAGCCTCATGAGTGTTGACGGAATACGCACGTATTCGTGAGGATTGATGATTTTTAAATATAACTTACTTCACGGGAAGTTTAAATGATAAGTCAAGCGGTACGCTTGCAGTTTAAAAATGTAAGTTATATTGAGTACATATATGTAAATTATTTGATTTGTGTTCTTTCCATTTTATATAGTGAAACTGGGGTACCCAAACTTTGCCAGCGTTCTAGTACGTGAACATTATCTGTGAAGAAACTAATCACTTTCATTACATGAACTTTAACAGTTAAATGAAGTAAGAGGCCTTCGCGCCAGAATTAATTCTTCTAGAATAACACTTAAGTACAGATCAGCCCGCTGTGGCAAGCAAAATATCAGTACATCAAGACAGAGTTTTGACTAGTATTGTGGTGACCAAATATAGTACCTTCCTGGAAGTAGACACCGATCTGACATTCCTTAATTCTCGAAACCTAAGCTAGTGACACTGTGCTCTGCTAACTTTCGTGCCTGGACAATTTTTATGTGATTTAACAGACATCCGAAAAATAAGAACACCCAAGGAATCGTTCCCTGAGACAGAGAATTCAGTACGTCTTTTTGGAACTGGGGATTTCTTGGTCGAGACTGCATTTACGGGTCTATGTGAAGGTCCTAGAAAAAGAATTATGTTCCCAGAGGCAGCGATCAAAGCTGTAAGTATAAATGTGCACACGTGGCCACGGCTGAATGAATAAGAGTGTACGCAGGTCTGAGTGCTATTGTTACCGTTGTATTTTTGCACCTATTTGCTGTCATAACTTTCTTCATGCAAGTTTGTTTTGCTAACAATATTTTCCCTTAAACTAGATTATAGTATCAGGTCTGTTCATACCTTAAACGGGGAAAACTCTTAGACTTAATCATATGTAACTGGGACTCTTTGTGTTATCGTCTTTCTCCTAACGGGACTGTGGGCTATCCATCGAGGGAAGATCATCACTGTGGGTCTACCAGTTTGTTTGTAGCATTCCTTGATTTGCTTATGATTTTGTGTATATGCCTTTTTTTATGTATTTTACATGTTGTGACGTAAGTTTAAAATGATAAATAAACTTAACAATAAATTAATCAGCATGTTGGTAAGCTCGTTCTAAATATCTATATAATCATTTGTTATAGTTTCCCACGTCTGTGTGTCTACCTGTCGCCACTTGAATGTGCGTGCACGTGAGTGGATATATATATATATTTAATGTATATGTGTTAGACTGTCTGACTACTCTAGATCTGTCGTAGAAGATAGGTGAGAGAGAGAGAGAAGATTTCTCGCTCTCAGAGACAGCCGCTAGCACAATTCTACCACCTCACTCGTGGAAATCTATTCTGTATTTCTATCTCACACTGTGACTATCACTCATTCCAATCTATTCAGAAGGGACCAACTCAAGTCTTAATTCTCCTATCAAAAATTTACGACAGTCAGGTCCCCTGTTACCGCTAGGTACGCTGGAGCGTGTCACTGCCAGGTTTTGAACCCGAAACCCGCTATTTTGCCGCGACTGGCAACCATTCTAATCACTTTACTATTCAAACGCTCAAGTAAATATAAGTCATGAAATGGTATTGGAGATGACCTACTGTTGCAAGTTAACATAATTCGTGACGATATAGTTGCCTCCTTGTGGTGGATTTTGATGTTATGAAATGTTGTTGATATGTTTCCTTATTGTACTGAATGAGGCCAGCTGTGAAGGTCCCTGATGCTAACAAAATTAGGGTTGAGTTATCAGGGTGCCTTGCTGCTACCACCTTATGGCCTCAAGCAGACTTATTCTTGACTAGTATGAATGATAGCTACGTCTAATGTCTAGGGATATGCAAGTGTGGTGGGATGGTACTTTAACAATAATACACATCTATACAAACAAGTATTAAGGTCTATGATTAAAAGAAATAACACCTGGGATAAATTTGTACAATTAATAATTTTCTGTATGATTTATTTGGTCCTGAACCTAGTATTCTTCTGGTCAGGACTTTAAAATGAAAAGAATTCAAGATATACAAACTGTAAATTTTAGACCCAAATGGACAAGTGTCCAAACAAATACTGTTTAACTATACTAATAGTGTTACTAAAATTTGTCTATTACTGGTTTCTAACACATGATGGCGGTTTGGGATTATATAATCACTCCCAGTCTCTTTAATATACAATGTCACTGTTAAGTTCTCTGGGGAAATAGTTTATTCTTGTTATACAGGGGTGTGCTGGTCTTAAAGCTGATGTAGAGTTAGGGTGCCAGATATTTTACTTATCTGGGCACACTTGAACAGTCTGTAAACTTGGTGTCACACGATTTCGCTATGATAATGGCCAAATGTAACAAGGTAGACTCTGCAGGTCCCTGTCACTACTGTGCATGAAACGACTTCTCACTGCTTCTCATAGACATCTGGCACCGGACTAGTGCCAGATAAAAACCCTGTAACAATGAAATAATGTCTCCTTGTTGATACCTTACTTAAACTGTGTTTTATATATACAAAAGAGAATACATAAGAAATAAAGAGCTGGGTCATATCTAATGGACCAATCCAGCACACCCATTCCACAGTGTACCAGTGTTGTTCACATGTCTCTCCTACAAAGGCGGTACTGCATCTGCAATAATATTATTAATCTTTCTTTTCTGCCATCCAATAGGATAGGTGAGCTGTGTCCCTCTGGTCACCTAAGAAAACCTTTTTATTTCACAAAACATGTGCATTTACAAAACTGGCAATGTGTTATAGCCTAATTATACCTTCAGGCCCTGCCTAAATCAGCTTGAGACCTGATTACTTACAGTCGTGATGGCAGCATCTCTCACTCACATTTTTAAACACAATATAAATGTGAATAATGTCGGTCTTACTAGAAATTCAATGAAAAAAACACAGGTACGTTGAATAGCAGACTCCAGATATACTGCTGGCTGAACTGTGATGCCTATTACTTTAATATATATTTGCTTTAATAAGGCTAATCCCTTTTCCCAGAAATACACAACGTCCTGCTCTAGGGACTATCTTCTACAAATGGCGTCAAGCCTTTGAATGTACTCAATAATATGAAATGTTTTGACCAATGGGATCTACTACTAAGATGCTCCATTCAAACTTTTTAATCAAAGGTCCAATTTCGGTCCAATGTTAGTGTACTTCTGTCGGTCTGTCCGTCCGAACTTGGCATTCACCAAAAATAAACTTGGTTTTGGCCTAAAACTACCAAAAAACATATTCAATTTGAGCCATCCCATAATTTTTTCTCCCCTTGTCTACCCCTTTCTACATGTACCCTTTCTTGCCTTTTTCAAGGACGCGTCAAAAAATGTTACCGTTAGTGCAAGTCCAAACGAGCATGTGTTGGTCTGTCTGTACGAACAAATGCAGTCTTTTGTCCATAACTTTATTTATATCTGTCGGATTTTTTATTCGAAAGCATATTACCCATCAGGACAAGACCAGCTCTAAGACTAGCTAACTTTTATGATCTTAAACCTATTAATAAAGAATTCAATATATTTTCCATTTTGGTGTTCGTTGTTTTCTAAGTCTCAACTACTTGAATGTTATAAAAATCATCGCAGATCTTCCTTTTTCCCGACAGGAAGTAATTATGCATGTGTGTATATATGATTCTACAGTGTGCCTTTTGTTAGAAAATGTATTGGACTTGGCGGTTTATTTTTAAATTTTAAAGCTCGCGACATCGTTTTCGACCCAAGCTAACGGCATCGTCTCGCACTGTCGGCCTGAATAGCTAATTCAAACTTCTAACACTTGACAAGCCGGCAGCATGTGTCCGCTCTCTCAATCTTATGCGTTCGTGCGTTTTATTCTTTCTATCTTTCCTGGAACAACTACGCTTGTCTTTTTTTCAAATTTTTATCGTTAACCCTTGACGGGCGGGTTACAAAGTCCAATACTACTAGCGCTGCAATAAGGTTTTAGACTACGTTCTATCCTACCTAAATCAATGCGTTTTCTGGCGCAGGGAAGAAGACGCGTTACAACTTTACTAATTCTATACATATTATTATGACTTTATTACATATAAGTAATGATTTTATCGCTGTATCAATGTACTTCATCACACTCCTCCAGTCTTAACTGGCTATGGCGATGATGTGCCATTGAGGTGATAGCCCTCAGCTGCTTTATTATTTATTTATTTATTTTTTGGCCTGGTGTTCCTAGTTTGAAATATCCACCGAGATAGGCCTTGATAAAATCATGCCGGTTTTCAGTGTATTTGGACTTTGGTTTATAAGTGCTGCCTTATAAGGGGGCGGAGGGATGTCGGAGTGGGTAAGAGGTATGGCGTCCACCTAGAATTCTAAAGGTACCGGGTTCGAGTCCCAGTAGAGAGAACATAATTTATGACATTTTTTTCTCAAACAGTAGTTCTAATGATGTTATACTCTCCCCTGACATGGAGGCATATCTGGAGTCATCCTTATATGACCACCAGCTAACCACAATGCTACAATATATGTACGTGGAAGTGAACCTATGTCTGTGAGGCTGATTACATCCTCATTGCCTTTTCAGATCATCCACACACTTCCAGGGATTCCCCCTGTGGTGAAAATTTGAGAACACAGCATTGTACACTAAGCTTGGAGAAGTCACTTGAGTCCTAGTCGTAATTCTTTGGCTTTGACTTGTTGACAGCATGCAAAAGGATCTCACTATGGACCCAGTGATGGGCAGGGGGAGCTGATAAATGGCTCTGTGCAGGAAGTGACAATTCCTCGGAAGAGCCTTGAACCACAGTATTTTAGGTCTGCATAGCTGGAGAGCCGCCTTCGATGGCGGGGAATGCACATTATTGCCACGCACTTCTTAATCCTAGCTTGAGACCAGATGTGACGATCTTTTAAATGCAACCCTAGTTTAACAACAATAACAACGAACTCCCCCCTGATCTCCTGGGTAGTGAGATCGGATGACTAGTCTTCTCGGACAAGGGCGAAAAAATAGGAGGTCCCGTGTGCAAGTTGCACACGTTAAAAATCCCACAGCAGTTGAAAATCGTTAAGAGTAGGTCATAAGGCCACGCCCTGGCAAAATTAAATATTAGAAACGTAAAACCACAAAAATATTTATTGCAGTTGTGGTTCATGTCTGAAGTTATTTGTAGTAATGGAGTTTCTAGCCTCATATGCAACTGTACATCCGCAAGCAAATTATGCATTACATCTATCAGACCTAAACGTCTTTTATATTTGGATATGCGCCCTAATATAACCGCCTTGGTTGAACGGGACGCGCCTCGCCAAAAGGAGGCAAAATGTTATTTTTAAAAAATAAAAAAATGTCAAAATGGAAATATAAAAAAAATTAAAAGTACATATTATAGCTTACCCCGATTATCGGGCGAACACAGGCTTTTCGCACATTAAACGTCAGAAAATTATCGGCTAACTATTTAAGATGTCGTATGCTTTCAAGTGTGTTAGGATCCTAGAACTTATGACGCAAAGTGATGATTCTAGAGTTACTCCTTTCGAATTGTATAATTCACTTCCAGTCCTATGGCCTGCCGTGTATTGGGATCCTAATATTCCGTGTTCGGTTCTATCTATGATTTCTTCTTGACGAAAATGGAAGTTAGTGAAGTCGTTTTACAAAGCGGTATGTTATAAGCGAAATTTCCGCCCACACACCCATGTTGCTTTGTTGAGGAGAGATCAACTCAAGTGCAGTCTATCTTAGTATTTTCATGCCAAACCAACCATCATCTTTGCGTCTGATATTGGTAGGCGTTTATCTCCCACCCTCTCATGTAGACCATTACTACATAACAATATAAGACATTGTCCTTTACACGGTATTTTCAAACTCCATGACCATATAATACCTTGCCACTTCCGTTGTTACCTGCTATGTTTATCAAATTCACAACTTTATAGATCTATCGCGGATAACCTTCTCATAGATATTTCTCGTAGCTGATTATTACAGCGAAGTCAATCTGCCGGAAGAGATACATCACTTCCCGTTCGTTAATCTTTAACAAGGTGGGCATCTTCCGACATCACAGTGAAATCAGGCAACGTATCAACGGTTGTTGTGTAGCTTATCCGACAAACGTCTGGGTTTTCGCCCAATGCCTTCTGGGGTTACAAAGACTACTCTGTTATTTCTCAGTCGCGTGTCCGGTGTAACAATATGAAGCTCGCCAAATGTAGACTCTCAATCCGTCAGCCGGTGTGTGTTTAATCAACCTGTCACGCTACCTATAGAAACCTTTTCTGTCTGGTCGGAAGCTGGAACATAATCTAATCCGCAAACAAGTTCACTCTGCACAAATAGAAGTCAATGTTGCTTAAAAAACAGGCAGGTCACGGTCAGGTAATAGATCGGAGTGACATGATATGATAAGATTACTCCGATTGATGAAAGCGTCAACAATAAACAAGGAAAGAATTAGCACGTAGAAGGAATGGTCGAGTATGTACGGCCGGAGAAAATTAAAGACCAGAAAAAGAGAACTGACGATTTCGTCACAAACAGTAAAAGTTAAAACAGGAACGTTAAAATAATAAAGATTAAAACAGCAACGGTTAAAACATTAAAGATTAAAACAGTAAAGGTTAAAACAACAAACGTCAAAACAGTAAAGGTTAAAAGAATGAAGGTTAAAACAATAAAAAGTAAAACAAGAAAGGTTAAAGATTAAAACCCATGTTCGACCTCTGAGAATAAAATTCGCGTATTGTACGTATTTTATGGCAAAAAAATAAAATACGCGTATAATACGTTATGCGTAAGTTTGACATAAGGCGCTTTCTAAATGTATAGCGTGAAATTACGTCATTGACGCATATTGTGTAAAAAAAACAAGTTGTATGTTTTTATGTAACAAGAGTTTTGCTGACCTTTTAAAGGTAAATATCATACATAAATGATTTATTTAAACTACAGCTTGAATTGCTAGACGAACATGTGTTAAAACCTTCAGATTTACAGAAAATTGGTCATTTACAGCAGTGATGCAACGTATGTCAACGTTCGGAAGTTTTACCGTACGCGTATAATACGTATTTTATCGTCAAAAATACAATACGTATAATACGTACGGTCGAACATTGGTTAAAACAGTAAAGGTTAAAACAATAAAGGTTAAAACAGTAAAGGTTAAAACAGTAAAGATTTAAACAGTAAAGGTTAAAACAGTAAATGTTAAAACAATAAAGGTTAAAACATTAATATTAAAAAAATAGATGTTAAAGCGCTAAAGTTTACATCAATAAAGTTTAAGTCAATAAATGTTAAAACAATAAAGATTAAAAGAATAAATGTTAAAACATTAAAGGTTAAAACAATAATATTTAAAACATTAAAGTTAAAACAGTAACGGTTAAAACAATTAAGGTTGAAACAATAATGATACTTAATGATAGAGGTATCGGTTTATTGACAGGTTAATCTACATATTTGAGATTAGTTTAGTGACCAAATTTATTATTATTATTACTATTATTTGTCGTTTTCTCTCTTTCTCGTCTTCTTTCCCACTCACTCACACAAACTCACTCACTCATGCATTCGTTCAGTTACACACTCACTCACAAACTAACTCACTCACTCAATCACCCGCCCAATACCCACCCGCTCAATTATTCTCTGAATTCTTAACCCCTTGAAAATAAAGTTCGTTTGTTCGTTCTCACTAACTAGCAGTCTGTCATTCACTCTAACTTGTGAGATAACAGGCCGTGAATGAAGGTATTAACAACGACAGTCAGTGAAGTAGTTTCGTGTCACTATAGCTGTGTCCTCCGGGGCACTCTATGACATTAATAGAGTTTGTAATAACAGAACGTTGAAGACCTTCTCTCAACAAAGGAACATGGCTTTAGCTAGTTTGATCACAACTTCACAAAACCGATTTCTATTTACCGTAAGAAGACACGGGACATTGTTTTTTTTTATCTTCTACTATTGCCGTTAGACACTGCGGTGGTGCTATTTTGGGTTTCATACAAGATATGTTACCTTTAATAGCGTCAAACCATTTTCCATCCGGATTTTGCTACCGCAGAGGAACTAATTTTTTTTTTTTTTTTTTTTTGGGTCGAATTTCCTCCTGGAAGGTTGACCAGGTCATCAGATACCCCTAGATTATCGTAGGCATGGAACATTAAAAAAAAAACTGGGGGTTTTTCGGTCTTTTGCCTACATGTATGTACAGTATTGGAGCAGCGGTAGCACAGAGGTTAGTGCACTGGCTTCCCAACACGGTGGTCTATGACTCGATCCCCAGTTGAGGTGGGATTTTTTAGACTGCTAACGGCTCCGGGGTCGACCCAGCCTCATAACTTTGAATACCAGAGCAACTCTGGGAAGGTTAAGGCGGCTGGCGTGATACTGACCACATCATCCCTAGTGTGCCGATGGTCAAGAAAATATTGGCCTACCACCATATTCCCAATATGTCTTAATGGGCGTGTAACGGGATATTTACCTTTATGTACTGCATTATAGAGGAACCAAAAAATTATTGTTTATCTAAAAATTTTAAACTTTAAACAATGTAAGTATTATTATTCTCACGGTAGAGTCCAAAAGTCTCTCTGTTCCTCATACTAAAAATGCATCCATGATTGGATGGTGAGAAATAAAAATAAATTGTAGTTTCTCTGAAGAAACCACCAAACCGCTCCAGCACAAAATCACAGCACAAAAGGTTTCAAGGAAAGTTTCTTGTGTTTCACTGGGCTATTGCAAAGCGCTCTGCTCACTACTTTTGGACCCACGCTAAGACTAGGCCCAACGGTTCTCCACACCTCCCGAGCGGCGTACAGTTTCCAGCGGATAAAGGACAGCCTCTGCAATCGGGCTGCCGCTTCAAATATTTAGCAATCAAGTACGAACTTCTACTACCAAGCTCTCTCCACATAACAATTGAATTACGAAAATCGTAAATATACATATATAATTTACAATCTAAATGATTTTGCACTTACCTGATACAGATTTTACTCAAAACTAAGTACATAAAATCAGCTTTATTGTATGGATACAACCAGGGCCTGCTTAAGAACTCCGGAGGCCCTAGGCTATTAAGATATTTTGGGGCCCCTTTCCAATCTTCTAAAGGGTAAAACTAGAAAAAAAATTGATTTTAAATAAATGTTTTTAGTGATATATAACAGTTTGTAAAAAATACAATTTAAACAAAAACAAAACAAGTGTTCGTTACAACCCCTAGATTTTGTTACAGGCAGTGGGGGCCCTGCAAAGAAAATATAATTTAAAAAAGGAAACAAGCGGGAGTGGAAGTAACTAATAAACTAACTATTTTACGGATACTATTTCGCTGCCCGCACGAGCGAACTATCGTGCACGCGCCGTTGCTGTAGAAGTCTGTGTGTTATGACTCTGTTGCTCTTTTTTTCGCGGAGGCTTATTTAAGCCTGGGGCCCTAGGCCAGTGTCAAGTGGGCCTGTTGAATAATCCGGCGCTGAATGCAACACACTATATACTTCCCGGTAACGCTTGAGGTACAACCAGGGTACTCGTACACATGGTTGAGAACCACGTTGCTAACATTTCCATCTTGTCTAAAGCGTCCTTTTACCCAGAGGCTAGATCTGTAGTTGAGTGTTTGTGATGCGCTTGTGTTACATTCTAATGAGGTATATAAACCATCCGAGTTTTCGTACATGTCTATCAGCTGCAGCTGCTGCATCTACAAAGACCAATAAATAGTAATAAATCAGTCTGTTAATCAGTTAACACCCTTTAGCTACCTATGGAGCATACGCCTACAATAATCAAACGCCAAATTCTCATGTAGCGTGACGTCATGTAGCGTGACGTCATGTAGCGTGACATCAACACAAAGTCTTTCCTTGTCATTTTTCATTTCTGTCTTCAGGTTTTTTCACCATGCGATCTTCGGTCTGCCTATACTTATCTCCCCCTGGGTATTCTAGAACAACGACTGCCTTTGAATGCTGTCAACAGGTTTCCCTCAACGTGTTCAATCCATTGCCTGCGTCTTCTTCTCATTTCTTCTTCCAATAATGTTACATGCCTTTAAAATTAATGCTTAAATTATGTGGGAATGAAAGAATACAACATGCAAGATGAGACAGAGAGACACAGAGAGAGAGAGAGAGAGAGAGAGAGAGAGAGAGAGAGAGAGAGAGAGTAGAAGGGCAGAATGTTAGACGGGCTTGCGTGTCCAATTCTTAACCCTTTGAAAATAAAGTTCTTTCGTGCGTTCCGCTAGTGTTTGTCTGGTTCCTGTTATCAGCTTCAAGTTAGTGACATTAATTAATAACATAAAGCATGCGTATATTCTACCAGCTGTGGCGTAGATCCGAATACTGTCTACCTATCTGCAGTAGCCATGGCAATGAAAGTACAATAGTTGGCAATGAAATCAATAGCACTATAATGTCGCACGGGAAGCGAAGATAGTGGATGAAGTCATCTAAATGTCACAGAGTACTGTTAAATATTTACTCTTTACCTCGACTTTGCTACGGGTAATGTTGGATGAGAGATTTCAGAATGTCACCACACAAAAAAATAGTATATGTTGAAATTGTTTATGATCCTTCAATCGTTGGAAAATGGCGTGAAAAAGTAATTACGTTGAGAATTTCAAACTATGTTAGCTTTTTTGTTGTTTTTTGACCAACAAAAGATCACAAGTTTGTAACAAATGTCTTTCCTCTCCTCCCCCCTTTCAAGGTAGAAAAGTAATGGATGTAGCTATTACAAGATGATCGCACGCTGTGGAGTGCTAGCAGTCCTTTTCAGGATGTAGCCTTTTTCAGAATTGCACCAAGCTGATACGACTAGTAGCCGTTTTTCAGGGTTGCGCCATCCAAGCTGATACAACTAGTAGCTGTTTTTCAGAGTTGCACCATCCAAGCTGAAACAACTAGTAGCCTTTTTCAGGGTTGCACCGTCCAAGCTGATTAAACTAGTTGCCGTTTTTCAGGGCTTAGTATTTATCAACGCTGTTGTTGAGTTGATAAGGTTCTTTCTTTTTTGTAATGGCTATTGATCTCTGATTTAACCGATGAGCTTGTGTCTTGGTTGAAAGATACGTGCCTCGCTACAGGAAGGTGAACAATTCAATGAGAAATAAAATAACGTTGGCGTAGCAATAGATTCCTGAATGATGCTTATAAATTTGTGATGTCAGCTTCGACTTCCATGGCTCAGTAACTTACAGGCCATGAGTATTCATACACAGAAATCAGGATTATTTCAGATAGACATGGTACAAAACTATATGCGTATAGATATGATACAAAACTATGTATAGGTTTGACACACAACTATGTTTGTTTAACGCTATATTGTTAAATTTGCTTTTATTTATGTTAGTTTTTTTTTTAAACGAAATTCTTCTTTTGTATATACATTCTAAAACTAAAATTAACAATAGTGGGAAAAAAATTATATTACTGGCTCAGTCCGTGCAGCTCGATTTACACATGGCTAGTTAAAATAGTCCTTGAATCAGACCTTCCGGCAGGAATATCATCATTCAAGTCACTTTGATCCACGTAACGGGACTTAAAGCCAAGCTCTGGGAGCCGCGCTAGCGTAGTGGTTACAACACCGCTCTGGCGACCGGGTGATTCAGGATCAAACCCGGGAGACGGCATTTGAGGATTTTTCGTCGACCGGGATTTGGACTGGATTAACTCGAGACCTGGCGACGATATTTGAAGGAGTGTCGTCGACCAGGGACTGGCGGCTCCTGAGCCGACCTAGCTCTAATGGGTACCTCCGAAAACGGCGAGTATCTGCCTGAATGGCGAGGGACACTTGTCTCTGTACAAGAAAATAGGATACTCACGTAAAAATCAATGTCAGGTTAGACATTAAAAATAACCTGAGATTTCGCCTCGAGTATTAGCGGGCGTACGAAAAAAAAAAAAAAAAAAAAAAGCCAAGCTCTAAGAATCATTACAATAGGCATGTTGACAAAGTCTGGAAGATGACTTGCTTACAATCTATGGAAGACAGAAGGAGCAACAGCGGCCAGCAACAAGTCGAATGGCAGAATGACTACAGCGTGTGCTCCTCGGGGCTAAAGTTGCGGGGTTTCAAACCTGGTAACGTCACGTTCCAGTTTACCCAGCTTTAGTAGAGCCACCACTGTTTATGGCCTCTTGAGAAAGCCTAGACCAAAGCTAAAACTGTTGCAGCATGGCTTCTGTTACAATTGTTATTTTTTTACATGATGAGGTAGCCAGCCCCACGCGCAATATCACATTAGTCGCCTTATATGGCACAGCAAACTTTGAAAATATTCAAGCTGACGTCTGATGGCGAACAAAGAAGAAGATATGACACGTCTGATGGCGAACAAAGAAGAAGATATGACACGTCTGATGGCGAACAAAGACGAAGATATGACACGTCTGATGGCGAACAAAGAAGAAGATATGACACGTCTGATGGAGCAGTAGTCTTTTTATTTCTTTGCATCCTCAGAGACACAGGGTAACTACACGGTTCATTCAACCCAATAGCCCTTTCAGAAAGTTTTCGGATGTCTCGGACGGTAGGAAAGGTCCCACCACCGACCTTGCTCTATGTATACACCTTGCAAGTAAGAAAGCAAAAGCTGCGACAAAAGTGTTCCTGAAGAAAGGAAATGACTACGGCGCTTCTGTCTACAGTAAAAGATAAAGGTAGTCACATAATAGATACTGCCGGAGAGGAGTGAAGTATTAGAACCTTCCCTATACTAAGTCCATCTTCGAGAGTTGATATGATCAGTTCCCTTCGTCGCTGCCTTTTACTTCTCTAACTCACGCGTAGTCACGTACCCATTTACAGCTGATTAGACTGGAGCGTGACATTTATTATGTTTTTATTGTTTTTAAACAGAACAACCAGTGTATTCTTAGCATGACTGTCTCAGCTATACTTAAGTTACAATAAATCTTGCAGATAAACCCCATATGTTTATAGTCACGAATCTTTTCGGGTTTTCATAGACATTCCACGGTTTAGGCTGCGTGATCGTCTAAATGACATGTTTAGCGGACTTAAATCCTTCAGGTCCGGTAGAGTATGATTATTGTCTTTGGAAACTGCATCCTTTATTGCTATCCACAGATAATATGAAGAGAGTTAAATGTCGTGCTCTATGGTGGATATATGTTCTCTGAAATTATAATGTCCTCAGATACTCCGCAAGTAACGTCACGCATACACAAGCGGTGTGTATATGCAGCGTCGGCGTCCCATTGGGCGTTCATTTATTCGTTTGTTACCCTACAACTTCCTGCTGACCACATGTCTTGTACAAATTCGTGTCAATTCTTCCTGTCCTGTGCCATCGTTTAAGGTATTTCCGTGTATTCTTGACCTTATTCTAGCCTGTCTGTTCATCTCTGCTCCGTGTGCTGTGCCGTGGTCCCCTCACTGTCTGATACCCTGGGGATTCCAGAAAAAGGACTGCCTGGTTACAATATCAGCTGGTTGTCTCAGTCTGTATCCTTACAATATCAGCTGGTTGTCTCAGTCTGTATCCTTACAATATCAGCTGGTTGTCTCAGTCTGTATCCTTACAATATCAGCTGGTTCTCTCAGTCTGTATCCTGGTTACAATATCAGTTGGTTGTCTCAGTCTGTATCATATTCACCGTCTTCTTCTCAGCTCCTGTTCCACTGGCACCTGTCCGGTTCTTCATATTATCTGCACACTTTTCAACATTTCAATCCTTCTGTTCTATGCAAGCACACATATAGGAAATTCTGTTTTCTCTTGGCTATCGTTTTTGCTATTCTGAATGTTTTAGACAAACACAAAAGGACTTCCTCCCAGTGCCGTAACTACTGCCCGGTTCGACCGGAAACGTACTAGAAGCCCCACCACCGAGTGAGCCTTGGAAAAAGGTGATCGCAAGGGATCCTTGCCTTCATATACGTTTTTTAAATGTCCATTATACTGTGTTTGAACGTCATAGCAGATCCCATTTTGTGGAGGCAGAAATAAAAGGCAGAAGTAAGACAAGGAAAGATCTTGAGTGGGTGGCACAGGACATGAGGACTTGGCAAAACACTGTTTAAGGCCTATGCTCCTCGAGGAGCTGAATTATGATACTGATAATGATGATGATAAAGTAAGTAGTGACATTGTTTATAAAGATGTGCAGTATATCTTTTATAGTTCTTGACCCCATTATATAAGGAAGACAGCACTTAATTTGTGCCCAGTGGCCCCTGACACGGTAGTTACGCCACTCCATATTTGAGTTTAAGGTTAACATGTTTCCGTTGCAACGAATTTTGCAATGCAGTGAAAGCTATTCATGTCTTTTTTATTTTCATTTTTATACCATTGGAGGTCCGTCTAATGTTGCATATGTTGCTGCAAAAATATATGTATTAGTCCACAGTTTGAGGTGATATGTTTTGGATTGCAATCTCGCTATTATTTGCTGCATTTATTCTCATGATGTTTGTTTTTCTAATATATATATATATATATATATATATATATATATATATATATATATATATATATATATATATATATATATATATATATATATATATATATATATATATATATATATACTGAAGCACATTAAAAACGCACCACTATTATATATACTGATGCCGAGAAGCTGGAAAAAAGAAGTGTGGGAATGGATTTTCCCCGTGTTTGTCATGTGGTAGAGCGCGAATGGCTGCTGGAATGGAAAGTGCATGATTCAACCCACGGGTTTGTGTACAGACTACATGAAAACAATGAAAGTTACACGTGCAACATGATTCCCAACAGCTATGACCCTGAAAATGTGTACGCGTTGTGGCAGTATACTCGGTATAAAAAGGCCGTTGAGACAAAACACCCAGTACATGTGCTTGAAATGCCACGACTATCTGAAAACGACCGCCAATTAGCCATTGGTATGTTGGAGACCGGAATGAGCTCGCGGGTCATTGCCAGAAGGATGAATTGCCACCACAGCACTATTGTACGTCTCAATGAACGTTAAGGAACCACTGGCAGTGCCCGGGATAGACTTCGGTGTGGCCACCCACGAGTTACTACACCTGCGCAAGATCGTCATATTGTGCTGAGTCACCTAAGGAATCGTTCTCTCCCGGCAAGTCAAACAGCAAGAGCAATAGTGGGTAGACGTGGGCAAGTCTCTCGAATGACAGTCATACGACGACTCAGAGATACAGGCCTTACTGCAAGACGACCTTATGTTGGGCCAAACTTGACTCACAGACATCGTCAGCAGCGCCTGCAATGGGCAGAGCAACATGTCAGATGGACTAGACTGCAGTGGAATGCTGTCCTATTCACAGACGAGAGCAGATTCAACATATCCTTTGCTGATGGACGTATGCGGATTTAGCGACGGTGTGGAGAACGCTTTGCAGATTGCTGTGTTCGTCAGCACAACCGATTTGGAGGTGACAGTATTCACATTTGGGGAGGATTCAGTTTTCACCATCGCTTGCCTCTTCACGTCTTCCGTGGAAATGTTAAAGCTGTGACATATAGAAATGAGGTTCTGGATGCATTGGTTGCTACTGCGTTCACAAATTATCCAGACTTGCAGCTTCTCCAACAGGATAACGCACGTGCGCACACCGCATGCATTACGCAGCAATATCTACAGCAACAGAACATTGTGACGATTGATTGGCCTGCCCTATCACCAGACATGTCCCCTATAGAACGTCTGTGGGACGAGCTTGGACGCAGAGTCTACAGGCAAGGTTCTCCCGCTAATCTGCAACAGCTCGAAGCTGCTCTTACACGTGAATGGGACTTGATTCCCCGGAATTTCCTTCAGAGACTTGTGCGTTCCATGCGGAGCCGCTGCCAAGCTTGTTTGCAAGCACACGGTGGACATACCAGATACTGAGGATAGTGTGAATGAATTTTTTTTATTGGTTGCATTTTTGGTTTTCTCCCTTGCCTCCACAGAATGCAATGAATTTCATAACAATCAAATGTACAAATTAATGACCAGCATGGATTCATAGGAAAATGAATAAAGATTCCAAATATGTAAACTTGTAAACACTTATATTTACATTTCACACTCTGTTCCTGGATTATACAGGTGGTGCGTTTTTAATGTGCTTCAGTATATATATATATATATCTGTGTGAGTGTGTGTATTCAGACCAAATAGGAGTGACCTCCCATTATGTATTCTCAATTTATCTTGCATGATCTTACGGACATGGGACACAAGAGCAAGATCATGGACAAATCTAGACTGTTACAGCTGTTTTCTTGGAGTCCATTTCTGATGGTTTACGTCGTTGTTTTCCAATAACCCCATCAATAGCCAGCAACAAGAGAAACATAGACATTCCTGCCGTACTCCAGTTCTGCTGGCAATGTTCTGTTATTGGTAATTCCACAGCAGATACTGCCGTAGGGAAGTGCGAGTGGAAGAGTGGCTAAAACGCTTGTCTGGTGAGACAAAGTTACCGGATTGGAAACCAGATAGCGTTACACTTCAGTATACCCGGCTGTGAACAAGCACCTGAATCTGCTCGCAATTTAAAGAAGGCAAAGGTAGCAAAGAAGAAGTATCGGTCAATCCATCATTCACACAGCTGAGACTTAATATGGCAGTCTATAACACTTTACATCCTCATTTGAAGTAGTTAATTTTGTCCTTATTGAAATGCCTAATGATGGACAACAAAATCTACTCTCCATAACCGTCTTGCCACGAAGGGAACTGGTCACCTCACGTTTGTAAAAAGCTTGACCTAGTATCGCGTAGTCTCTAACACTTCACCCCCCCCCTACGGCAGTATCATCTATGGGACTACCTTTTTAATGCACCAATATAATTTTATACTACTAAGAATTAGATGATTTTATTGTTTGAAAATATTTACTCTATTAATTGTTTCCGTTATTTTTTTCCTCTCTCTCTCTCTCTCTCTCTCTCTCTCTCTCTCTCTCTCTCTCTCTCTCTCTCTCTCTCTCTCTCTCTCTCTCTCTCTCTCTCTCTCTCTCTCTCTGTCTCTCTCTCTCTCTCTCTCTCATCGCAAAGGCCTGAAACATTATATGCACCTCTATATAATTTTCATTTCTGACTTCGCTGTGTCAGTTCATTCTACCATCGTTGTCTTCATGTTTTATTTATTAACAGTTTTATTGGTCTCTACGTTTCTTTCTAACTCGTCCATTCTCTTGTTCCTTGAAATAAAAAAAAATGTACCAGCTAAGTAACTCTGTTTGATCTATTTATATTTTTGTTATAGTTTCTTTGACTGTAAAGCCTTAACTTTTCAGTCGTCTCCACTACTTTCTCAACTAGCGTGACATTAAAGTATATATAAACATATAAGTTTGAAGCTTTCAAATCATAAAACTGACAAAAATGAGGCTGCACGTCATTGTACGATATTTTATTAAGTTCGTTCATCTTTCAGGTTGGCCTAATTTTAGCTTTACCCGTGGTATCCTATCTCTAACAGCAAGGTTTCATGTTTTTGGCATGTTGCAAGAATGAAGCGATAAATTTATGTGAAGAGTGAATATTTAGCTGCTCACCACATCTCAAATTTTCAGCTTCCTTTGCTTATTTTAAATATTGACAAGCGGCAATTGTAGCCAGTGACGAATATTCTCTCTGGTAGAAGATGGGAAGACACGAACACCGGCTATTCGAGACAGTCACAAGTTTTCATTTTCTGAGAAGTTTCGTTATATATGAGGCTGGCAACCTCAGCATATGACAATAGTATATTCGTGAACCACTACAGCAAGCGCTGGTGATTGTTTCTTTCTAGTCATACGGAAAATCGACAGCAGAGGTGACCTCAGACTTCAAATGGAGCAGTAATCAGTGATGATTATATCACATGTGCCTGAAGTGTATAGTATCATTGTGTGAGATATGTGTAACTTTTTAATGTTAGTTCAGGCACAAATCATTGATCGCGCTGTCCAAGAACATATTTTCCCAGTTAATATCCAGAAGAATATTAGTGATTTCTATTCATCATCCATGAGTTACGCTGTGTATACTCAAGAATTTAATTA
This sequence comes from Oreohelix idahoensis, assembly GCA_024509875.1. Taxonomy (NCBI): domain Eukaryota; kingdom Metazoa; phylum Mollusca; class Gastropoda; order Stylommatophora; family Oreohelicidae; genus Oreohelix; species Oreohelix idahoensis. The sequence goes on along the minus strand of JAMPIV010011255.1, from coordinate 214,964 downwards.
CTCCGAGAGATTAACAAGGGTGGATGGACAGCGAGACGATGCGCCTGTGAATTTGCAGGCCAAAATGTACTTAGCAGAGGTATTTGTCTTTCTATTTTGTCTAAAAAGTTCGTGATTACAAGCTATCTGACGGTTTGAAGTACTGAAGTTCCTACACCACTAATGCGAGAGAAGAGCATCAACAATGACTGCCTGCATTTGATAAAGTGTGTAAAAAAAGTGCCTCCTCACAAAAGAAGGGACGAAAACCACGGCGACAGGACTCACCTAGAAATAAGTTCTTGTAAAAAAGGCATCAGCAAAACGGACTTTCATCACTCCCCTATTAAGTCTCTGTGAGGACGCTTTCATCAAAAATTTGACCAATCTTTCCATATTTATTTTAACATGTTAATTTCCTATTAAATGTGTTACATGTTATTTTAAAACTAAACAAACATAGTTGATTCAGTTATTACATGTATGAAAGCAAACGTAAGAGCACGACTCATATATATATATATATATATATATATATATATATATATATATATATATATATATATATATATATATATATATATATATATATACATACTCGTATATATATACATTTAGACATTTATTTACCTCTAAATCGAGCTTAACCATTATAAGAGGAAATTCGCTGAATTAACTCAGCTGGGGGCTTGAACAGGCTAAACATCATTGCTTAAATCCTTCACAAAAGGCGACGGATCAGATACAAGTTAACAATTGTTCAGCCCAATGCATCATTGCTCTTGACTTCTGAAAATATCTTGTGAAAAGTCCCTTAAGGTAGAAGCGTCATTACCCTTCTATCTACTTCTCTGCCAAGTGTAATCTTTTGCGAAGGTAGACACCTTTGACGACCCATTTAGATACTCTTGAGTTTTGGCCACTGTTGGACCACTACTGCAAAGCAGGGGAGGCAATCCGTGACATAATACTTACTTACTTAGTCGTTCCCCTTCTACTGTGAGGTGTAGAGGTCGTGACATAATTATACATCTTATTGTTATAGTTGTTAATTTTGTTGTTGTTGTTGTTGATTCAGCATCGGCGGTATGAGACCTTATTTCTCCTAAATTTGTGAACAAATTTATCAAATGTCATTCTATTAGCTCTATTTTACTTCTTTCCATGTCGTTTTTGGAAGGCTGTCACATGGCTTCATATTCAATGCATCCAGATAATTTTTACTACAAAGATCTCATTACTGTGATCTATAATGTAAAGGTATTAAATGACCAAAGTAAAAATAGTGCCGTCTTTAGGTTATTGTGACAATTGACTGTTATTTTTATTTTCAACCCGCCACGTTCTTTTTTTGTTATTATGGTTGTTTCTTTTTCTCTTCTATTTTTATCAGTGTGACGTGTACTGGAAAAAGAACTTACAGTAATCTGACAGCTTATTGTAACCTCATAGCTGCTCTATGATTTGCTAGCTAAAAACAAGCATTATATTGCCTGTCTACTTCTGCAGCTCACCTTTTGTCCCGCCCTCTTTTCTTTAAACTGGCTTACACAGTGTTTACAGTTCAATTTTAGTGACCTGTTAGTCATAACAGGAAGCAAATCAGGCTTTGTTTACTTCGTTCTACTCACGCGAGCTCATCTGTCAATCATAATACCTGACAGAAAGACAGCACGGGAGAGAGCGACGACAGAGACCCTTTGTAGTTTTACTAAGGGAAAGTCTAGAACTCCTATGTGCTCTTTGATCTCGAGAGGCGGACATTCTGAAGAGAAACCCGCTAACAGAACTAAAGTCGTCAACAACTTCAGACGAGAGACTGTGGTAGTCTGAATCGTAAGCCTTTCATCTTGGGCTCTAGCTTCTTAATCTTCGTCCCACACACAGGAGCTCGAAATTAACACCATTACAGATCAGAGAAACTCCGCCTAGGCCGGTCCCAAGCCCGGCTGAAAAAGGAGGAGGGCGGCTTGCATGGAGGCCGTAAGGAGGCAGCCCCTCCACCATGCAAAGGCACAACAGGCCAATCACCTGTTTGCTTTAAATCATGATTACGAAAACTAAAAGAGAGAAAACCGGACTGATTCTAAAGGCGACGAACTGAAACGGACTATGACTTATGGAACTTGGAACACAAGAAGTATAAATGGGAAAGAAGAGGAGCTGGTGGAAGAGATGAGGAAAGCAAAACTAGAAATCCTGGCAATAACGGAAAAAAAGACAAGGAGTCATGGATCTCGTTGGCAACACGCTGCTCTACAGTGGTGTACCCACATCTGAAAGAGCTAAAGGGGGCGTGGGTTGCATTGTAGCCAAAAACCAAAAAGATAGTATCTTCTTCTTCTTCTTCCTCGTTCGTCTTCAGACCTCCACATTTATGACTCTAATAAAGGCAATAGTCAACTCAAGGTTCCCGACATCTCCAAACAGTTTTTCGTTGACAGAAGTGGGTTGTTGTCATAAGCTACTCCGTTCATTTCTGTAGGTTGGGCAGTACTGCAGCAGGTGTTCTACTGTCATCGGGCTGGTACCGCAGATGCAGAGATCTGTTGCACCAATTTTGTATTTGTGGTATAGATGGTATCTCAATCTGTTGTGTCCAGTGCGTAGCCGAAAAATGATGACCTGTTCTTTCCTGGATAGTTGATGATATGCATCATTTTTTAAATGGCCCGGGTGCTCTCTTTCCCATTTGGACTTGAATGTAGCCTTTATAGTAGTCTTTGCCGTTGCGTAGGTTGTCTCTATATCATTTTGTTGTAAGGCACCTCCTTCCTTAGCAAGTTTGTCTGCCTCAACATTTCCTGGTATGTTGCAATGGGCTGGTATCCACCGGATAGTGCACTTGTTGAAGCATTTCGCCAGTCTTTCAAGGGAGATTATTAGATCTTTCAATCCTTTAGCTTGGTGGCTCTTCAGCGCTGATATTACTGAGAGGGCACCTGTAAAGATTACTATCTGTTTTTCTGCCTGTGCTTTGCATTTAATAAAAGTTTCCGCTGCCTGTTTCAGGGCTTCTGCTTCAGCACTGAAGTTATTGCAGTATTTGCAATTGCCCTAGAGTGGATTCTATTCTTTAATTTTATTAGGATGCCAGAACCCCCATTTTCAACTGCATTTTTTGCTGTACCATCAGTATCTGCATGTGTCCAAAGCTTTGCTGGAAATTTTTGGTCAATATACTTGGTTGCTATACACTTTCTTTGTGTTTCTGTCTGTGTTCCCTTACTTTCAATGCCTGGAATACCAGATTTTAACTCAGGAAAGCATCTTATTTTCCACAGTGGGATAGTTGTGCTTGTTGGTATTTTCTTTGCAACTGAGCTTGCTAGCATGGTATTTTTGCGAATTTTTTCTTTTGCTTGGGCCACCAAGTTAGTTCGCTTGAGTCTGCCTCTTCCTAGCCTATTAATTCTTTGGAACATGGGGTGTCCTTCGAGTCTCTTAAATTTTTCGGCTTGTTGTAGGACTCTGCTGTCACGTCTATCCTCCATTGACTGTAGCCCTATAATGTTTTCCATATGGTTGATTTTTATGGACTTTATGGCCCCTGTTATAATACGTGCTGCTTGGTTTTTGAGTCTGTTTACTCTGTCAAAATTTGACTTTGCTGCCGTCGACCAAGCTGTGATGCCGTATTCCATAGCAGGTCTGACTCTGCCTTGTACAGCGTTTTGAGGATATTCTCATCAGCACCCCATGTGGTACCAGCTAACATTTTCATGATGGCCATGCGAAGTTTTTCCCTTAGCTGTATTTTGTTTATCTGTGATTTCCACGTCATTCGGCGGTCTAGTGTGATTCCTAAGTATGGTGGTGTTTTATCTTCTCGTACTGCCTGCCCATTTGGTTGTAGCTTTGCTTGCTGTGGTTTATTTGACAAGGTAAAAATAGTGTGTGTTGATAGTATCAAGGGATGGAACTTTGTCTCGGAGCGCATTATGGTTGTAAAACTAAAAGAAGCAGAAACCATAGTCAACCTGGTCATATTGTATGGGCCAAATGAGGATGAGAGAGCAGAGGTCAAGGAGGAATTCTTCAAGCTGCTTCAAAGGACAGTGGATGACTGCCTAGATGAAATTATAATGCTCGGAGATTTCAATACCAGAGTTGGAAATGACCATGCTAGATGGGGTGGAGTTATCGGAAGATATGGAGAAGGTACTCTCAATGACAATGGAAAACGACTCTTCAGATTCTGCAGTGAGCAGAATCTGATCATTACAAATACAAAGTTCTCCCATAAGCGCATACAAGCATACACTAGATGTGAACCAACAAAGAATGAGAAGTCAGTGATCGACTATGCCATTGTTAGGAGGAGCTCATTCAAATATGTCCGGGATGCTAGAGTCTGGAGGGGCCAGAGATTGGAAGTAGAGATGGCTACTGTGTGTGTGTGTCGAAACAGTGCTTCGAAACAGCGTTGAGTCCGAAAGATTCGAAACACAGCCTGCTTGTTGTTTCGAAACAGTTTCAGTTCCTGTCTGCCTCCCTGTTTTGCAGAGACACACTGTCTCACTGCCTCACCTTCCATGGGCCTTTGTAAAATTTGAGTCAACCGTCCGGAACATTAGTATGGAATATCAAACATGTCATATTTTTCAGGGATGTGTTATGATGACTTGATTTTACAAGTGATATTATTTTTGCTGAGAAGTTATAGACACTGGAAATTGTGTCAGTGCTGCAGTTGTCAATGTTTTAGGCACTATGCTAAAGTTGAAAGTGTCCTTGTGTTCGTATAAATGTAATGGACACTTTATTAGCTCTGCTGATATCTGTGTGCTCGGTGTGGATTTGAATCATTGTCTACCAAAACTAGCTTACTCTAGTTTGATATCATGTGTTATTATTACTGTTATTATTATTGTTTTTTTTATATTATTTTCACATATACTGCACAGCTATCATCATATCTCCGTTTTATTTTATAATAATGAAGACTTGTGTAAAAATATTGAATTGTGGTCACACGAAATGCCATAGATTTTCACACACGCCAGTAGCGCGCAAGAAAAACAGAGGAGATTGTCTCACATAGTTCATGTATAGTAATGTATACTGTCTATTAGAGACTTCTTTCTCCCCGATACGGGCAAAAGTGCCGTTGTGCCATTGTGTCGAAACAGTGTGTCGACACAGTTTAAATCACTGTGCCGAATGTCTCGAAAAAGCGGAGTGTGTCGATTTGCCCACCTCTAATTGGAAGTGATAACTACCTGCTTACAATCAAACGAACAAACTGAAAGAGTTGCTCAGCCTAGGAACTGCCCAACATCACGCAAGAAACTAAGTAAACGAACGGGAGAAATGAGCATTAAGACCTACAAGCTGAGAAAGTCAGAAATTAAGACCAGATATCAAGGGCTTATTGCTGCAGCGGTGAGCAACACAGAAGAACAACATGATGACTTGGAAACCCTCTGGCTTAAATTTAAGGACATCATAAAGACAGCTGCTGCAGAAGCACGTGGTGAAGTCCGACTTGGAAACAAGAGAAAGAGGACACCTTGGTGGACAGGGGAAGTCACAGAGAAAATAAGAGAGAAGAAAATGGCATGGAAACAATACTTAGGAGCTAAAAACACAACAGGTCAAATGGAGAAATATAGAGAATATGTGACACTCAGAACAGAGGCAAAGAACAAGGTGCTAGCAGCAAAACAGAAGTCCTGGGAAGAATTAGGAGAAAAATTAAAAAAAGATGCGCAAGGAAACCAGAAATTGTTCTATAAGACCATAAAGAACACGAGGAAGGAAAAACAATGCCCTCTCAAATTTATAAAGGACAAGCAAGGCAAATTGCTTACGGCCCCGAAGGAAGTAATGGAAAGATGGAAAGAATATTTCTCAGAACTCCTGGATGGTGAGCAAGGTCTAGCATCAGAAATGATAACCACTAGCACAGATGAGAAAACCAATGATGGTGAAGATGACATAAAGATGAAAGAACTGAAGGCAGCACTGGACAAAATCAAGATGGGCAAAGCAGCATGGCATGATGGTATAACACCAGAAATTGTTAAGTACATGGGAGCATCAGGCCATCTATTACTCTTAATGGTCCTACAGGCAGCGTGCTGCAACAAGACCACACCAAAGGATTGGGAGATTGCCATCATAATACCAATTTTCAAAAAGGGTGACAATCAACAATTAGGAAACCATAGAGGCATATCCCTTCTCAGCGTCCCTGGTAAAATCTACTCTAGAATCCTAGAGCAGAGACTCCGACGACTAGCTGAGCCACAATTGGATGACGTCCAGTGCGGATTCCGAGCAAACCGAAGTACTCAAGACCTAATCTTCACACTCAGATAACTGCGTGAAAAGGCCCTTTAGTATAAGAGTGAGATCCATCTTTGTTTCATAGATCTGGAAAAGGCGTTTTACGATGTCCACTGGAGCAAACTTTGGGACTGTTTGGCAAGGAAGAACATTCCAGCACCTCTGATTCATTCTATACAGAGCTTCTACAAGTCTTGCAGAAATTATGTGAGGACAGCAAACCATAAGTCAGAAGAGTTCAGGACCACCACTGGTGTAAGACAAGGTGATATCCTGTCACCTTATCTTTTCATACTCCTCATGGACGATGTCATCAAGGCATGTAAGGAGAGAACAAGAAAGTATTCAGTGGGGTACTGGAAGATGAGACATGTCTGTATTTCAGAGCTGGCATTTGCTGATGATGTTGCTCTGATTGCTAAATCAGAGGCACATCTCCAATCCAACCTGCAAGTCTGGAAGGAAGAGCTGGAGAAGAGAGGGATGGTCATAAGCAGCTCTAAAACAAAATCCATGGTGATATCACGAGAAGAAAGAAGACATCAGATTAAGCTGGAAGAACAGGTCCTGGAGCAGGTCGACCACTTTAAATACCTCGGAGCTATTATAGACCGAAAGGGAGGCATCAAAGAAGAGTTGGCCACTCGAAAAGCAGCAGCTGGGAGACTTTTTCAGGCCCTAAATCGAGGATTCCTCAGCAAGAGAGAGATTGGTAAGAAAACGAAGATGGCTGAATACCGCTCTACCTATGTCCCAGTCTTGACATATGGATGCGAGTCATGGGCAATGACTACAACCCACAAAAGCCAGATACAAACCTCAGAAATGAGGTATCTGAGGAAGGTGGTTGAAGTAACAAGAAGAGACATGGTCCGCAACCAGACGATACGTCAAGGCATAAAACCCCACCCCCTGCAGACCCAAGTAGAACAGTTCTTACTGAGATGGTTTGGCTATGTCTGCAGTATGGAAGAAGATCGGCTACCACGACAAGCATTGGAAACAAAGAGCCAGGGATCCAGACCCCCAGGTCGACCCAGAGTCCGCTGGGAGGACAACATTAGACAATCTTTTAAGGATCAAATGGAACCAGGCCAGGAGGAAGATAGCCGATAGGATAGTCTGGCGCTCTCTCTTCCAAACCTCTACACCTCACGGTAGAAGGGGAACGACTAAGTAAGAAAGTAAGAGACCAGAAAAATCTTATGATATATATACTGCTGTTTTGTTAACCCCGCCATCAGAAGTCAGTCAGAATTTGAATAGTCTAGAGCACAGTCCGAGAACCATTTTTCTTGTTGGGAGTGTTTATAAGTGATTCGTGGAGATTTTCTTTCTGAATTTTCTGGTAAGAGGAAAATAGTGCTAAGGATTTAAAAGTGATGACAGCATTTAAACACTTATACTTCTCTTAACAGTCATAGACTGGGTGATGCGCCAGACAACAGAGGGCAGTCCAAGAGGAATAAGATGGACAACATTTTCTACATTGGAAGATCTGGAATATGCAGATGACATTGCACTACTAGCATATTTACATCAACACATCCAGGAAAAAACGAATAGACTTAATAAGTTTAGCCAGCAGGTGGGCTTGAATATCAATTTAAAGAAGTCTGAGGTCATGACGCTCAATGTGAGCAACCCTGAGCCCATATCAGTAAGGAATCAACAATTCGTACAGACAGATACCTTCACATACCTAGGAAGCATAGTAACACCAGATGGCGGGGCAGGCAAAGACATCAACATCAGAATGAATAAAGCAAGAACAGCCTTCTTTAGCCTAAACAACATCTGGAAGTCCTCCCAATACAGCACAAGCACAAAATTAAGATTATATCAGAGCTGTGTGCTTTCTGTGCTTCTCTATGGTGCGGAATGCTGGAGAGTTACAGAGAAGGAAATGTCGAAATTGTCCTTTTTTCACACAAGAAAAATGCCTAAGAAAAATTCACCGAATCTTTTGGCTAAATACCATCACTAACCAAGATCTGCTTACTCGGAGCAAGCAAGAGGACATGCACACCATCATAGCTGGCAGACGCTGGAGCTGGGTTGGTCATGTCCTCAGAAGAGACCCCGATGCCATCACAAGAACAGCTATGCTTTGGACCCCTGAAGGAAAACGAAAGAGAGGCCGACCAAAAACAACCTGGCGGAGGACTGTGGAGGCTGAGATGCAAAGAACGAACCAGAGTTGGAGCACTGTACGAAGGATGGCCACCGACCGAGCAAAGTGGAATCAATTTGTTGTTGCCCTACAAGACGCCACTAGGCGTGATGGCCACTGACTGCTTTGACGGTCGGTGGCTAAGGATCAAAGAAGAAGAAGACTTCTCTTAGATTTTTTCTCGCTAGTAAGACCTATTAAATAAAATAACGCGTCCCCGTCGGTATATATAGAGATATCTACATAGAATGGTAGCATTTTTCCCACAAATGTTCTCTTATATTTTTCGCAGACCTGATCTCAAGGGCAACAAGCGGTCCTTTTACTTTTCTTGTTCGTTATCCATTTCATTTATAACCTTGTACTCGCCGATGATATTGGATGACAATAAATATAAATACTGGACTTACAAAATCCAGATTACCAATTTTACCAGCCCACAGTGGTGTGTATATGTAACATTATTATTGTTCCCCGACTTCTGGCAGTCGTATATATATATATATATATATATATATATATATATATATATATATATATATATATATATATATATATATATATATATATATATATCTCTTTATACACTGTGCAGAATCGGCGCTCTGATACAGAGTTGGCCGTTAAAAGAACCATCATCATCATTTTTTTACATTTGTTTTAGCAACCAGATGTATCTCAATACTGGAAATATTCCCCTCTCTAAAGGGTAAACCTCAAGGATTCTCACATTTCCACCTATTGGTAGGAACACCTATATCCAGTTAGAAGCACCATATTCGGCGTTCACCTCACTATTTTTTTTTTGGGGGGGGGGGGGGGGGATGAACTGGGGCCAATTTGGATTGTCGACAGCTAGGGGTGACAGTGTAATCATAGTGAAATAGGAATTATGTTCATGGAATAATTCTGTTACCAACGGATACCACAGACCTACTGTAGGAGCCAATTAGGTAAGAGTGTGAGAAGTGGCCACTGTGCGAGAGAGTGTGTGATGATTTTCTTGTTTTGCTGGGAATTATCCATAAATCTGATAGTCTAAATTTTGTTTACTTTACTTGGTCTTATAGTGTACCAATATTGTTTTATTATGTAACCTAGTGCTAACCTTTACCCTTTGGGTTAATAATTTTGGGTTTTTTCTCTCCATACGGGGGAAGGCGCACCTCTCTTCTTTATTTCCTATGTATGTAAATGATTTCTTGATATCTTTTAGATAACACTAGTCAACAAATTTTCAAAAGTTATTTGTACCAGAAATTAAATATACCATTTCTTATTGATTTTGACATGCTGATTTCAAATATCATAATGTAATTCACCAATTGGCTCTGGGTTATAATTATAATTGGTGTTGTCAAGTTTAGTGATAATAAACTACAAAGAAACTTAACTTTGTGTTTTGGTCAGACCCATACCCATTTATCCTTAGTTTTTTCACGTTTGTGTGTCATTGTTGTCACATATTGTTGTGTGTGTGTAGAGTAACCTGTTTTTTGATTAGACAGGGAGGCAAAGACTGTTCTATAATAACGCATAGTTGTACGGATAGGCTGGATGAGAGAAACCTACTCACTCCAGAGACATATCTTTCTCTCAACCTACCACCTGTGAAATATATTTTCTATACATTCTCGTGTATCAGTCAACTTTTACTCTTTACTTAGACTGGGCCCAATAAACCAATTAAACTACCGTACAACAATCAGGTTTTCTGATATTTGGATGTTTTCATTTCTTGTCATGGTTCTAATAATTTCAGGTAAAAATACCACCCTTTTCTTTACGGGGTGGGGGTAACCTCCACCCGCATTTTTGCTTGATCTATTTTTGTTTCATTCTTAGCGGGAATAGTGCAGGAAGACGGTTAGTAAGTTGGTGCAACATTAGGTAAAAACACGGCAGTAATCGGCTTTGTTTCGTCCTGGCCTTCATTATACCTGCATAGCGGGACATGTAAGTGGTCTGTGATATGGTGATTTTACGTAAGTAACACCTGTTGTTTTGCTTTATCGGAGCGAACCTTCTTCGTGTTTGCTCACGGGCGAGTGTAGTGATATCAGTGATATATTTGATCACCCTTACATTAATATTTAACAAAAGATTTGAAATGTAGTGTAAATTAGTTGTCCGCCCGTGTTTATTGCGCATCATTGTCACCCACGCCTGGAATTGAAAAGTATTAATATAAAGGAAATGATAGCCTATAAAACTGTCGCTCCATTTGCGCAGTAGGAAATAAACATGAGACAATCTGTGGGCGGCCAATACTGGTTTTGTCTAATAGGAGTGAGAGAGGTAATAAACAACTGCATTATAGAAAGCTCAAGGTCACTACCGTGTGGTAGGGTACCCCGTCGCTTAGTAACCGAGGTTTGAAATTTGTGCGCTATTGCGTGAGGAACCCTACCCCAACGTTACCCGCCACCTCGTTTAGGCTAAACACGCAGTTAACCACGATTCAAATATACATTATGGAAAGGGCAGAAAAGGAGTAAACCGATATTGAAAGTGAAACTTATTGTGACTTTCAAAATAAACTAAAAAGAATGGTTACAAGGATAACATTGATAATATTACCTATAAAATCTTCCATGGTCATTAAAAATAACTTAGAGCAATCTTAGAAGAATATATTTTAGTAAAATTTGTGGTTTAGCAAAAGAAAACCCAAAAAGACAAAAATGTTAACGACACTAAAGACTGGCATAATATGTTTTAATATCAAAAATCGCACGAGTAATAACTAAAATATTGTAGAAATACTATATATTCTTGGACAGTGTGACAAACAGACTATCGTTCTTGCTCATCTATTGGTAACATTTTTGAGACGCAATTTTGAAAAGAGGCATTGGCGTGATTCAAATTTGATTGGTTAATGCCAGGAGGAAGGGAGAGGTAGAACATGTTAGCCCAAAACTAAACATATTTTTGCAGTGTAATAGCATAGGCAGACTGACCAACAGACTACGTAACACAAAGTATGTTTGGTGTTTTGTTTTTCTAAACTTAATTCAAAATTTGGTAGTCGCCTGATTTCATTGGCCAGTCCAAATTGATATTAGCAAAAGCTTACAAGGCTCTTGGCCATTTGAAAGAAATTCTTTGCCAAGGGACGATGAGAACAGAAGTGTTGATTTTAAATAAATAAATAAAATTCTAACAGTCTGGACAGCGGCAGGAAAAACTTGTGCCATATCTGCCAGTCATCGTTGCTTGTATGTTTATATTTCATTGAATTGTGGTAAGGAGAGTGATTTATTATTATGTATTAATAAAACTGCAAAAGCTAGATACTGCTATTGGAAAAAGTGAAGGACATGCCGGGAGCAAAAATTATTGAGTCCTCAAATTGAATTGTGTTTGAATGTTGCATATTGTTATGACTATTATTATCATTATTAGATCAGACATCTTAGCAAGCCTCTGTGTTCCATGAACACTGATCAACATGCCTAGAGCGTTTATATTTTGGAAAAAAGAACAATCATAAAGAAGGAGATATACATATATACTCCAATTAAATTGTGTTGAAGACAACTATGTAAAATGATAGTGGCGTATCCGCCATATGGACCTGAGGTGTGGTCACAGTAGGATGTGAAGTCATAAGAATTAGGGGCTGGTGCACTTGTATGCACACGAGGCTGACCCCATCATATCATGCATACATAGTTAATTGAAGTATCCCTCAGATATAAAAAGGCCAGGGTGTCTTTTGTTCCCAGGGTTTTATTTCCTGTTACCAGCCGGTGACAGGAAACCTGATGATATATATCTGAAGACAGAAAGTCTCCATTGAAAGTGTATAAGCCTACTGTATGCAGTTATCCAGAAGGAGCTTCTGTGAGCTGACATTCTCTGCAGAGCAGTGTTAGGCGATTGACTCTACATAACAGAATATAAGGTGATGTGCCATTGGCTGGGCACTCTCACAGTTGATCTGTGAATAAATTGATTTCCCTAAAATTAACTATAATGATCGGGGCGTGATGACAACAACAGCTTCTCAAATAAATGACTCACACTAATATATATATATATATATATATATATATATATATATATATATATATATATATATATATATATCACTGAACAGTTGTGAATACACCTACAGGAACATTATAAGTTATCGTTATAGGACAAAGAGTCCCTTTAGTTAATTATTAGTTGTAAGATATATTTTCCTCAGTTTCAAAGACCTGTCCAAAAGCGTTTGCAGGACAGGCAGAATAAAATTGTAAAAAAGAATTAATGTTCAAACTAAAACCACAGACTTATTACTTTACTATTAGTGTGTGATAGTATGTTGTTTTGATGTACCATCATTTCATTTCATTCCCTAGACACTAGCCACATCAAACACCAGACACTAGAAATAAAATACGGCCCGTGTGAGATCTAGAGAGGTAGCGATAGGTACCCTGAGAATTCATCATCATCAACTATTAGACTCAGGGTCTTACATAGCTTGACCTCACACGGTTGACACTTCCACAGCAATACATCCTTCTATTATAACATCTTAACCTCTCCAGCAAATTAAACTTGCTACAGCGAGCAATAACTAGTCCTTTGATCTACGATTTCAGGCGTTCGCTTGGCGATTGGTAGCGGCTTTCTGTGTGTCATAAGAGGTTTTGATGGTACTAAATGTATAGGCTATCCTGGACAAATAGGTGTATCAGAGGATACCAGGTGTCGTAAATTTATTTTGAGAGAAAAGAGTCTTAGAAATAGTGGTCCGGTTTAGAGTGAAAAATGATGATGGAAAGCTCAGTGATAGAAAATGTAGAGATTTAATAGTTGCTTCACAGCGAGCTGGAGGAGAGTAAAGACAGACTTATTTACGACAAATCGTTTCTCTCAATCTTCTCTTTCACTCTCCTGGTCAAACAATTATTTGCCAGTTTTCCAGACCCGCATCTGCGCGCACACCGATTTGGTGTTTTTCACACACACAGGCGACGTTGATACAAACTATATTAAACGAATAAGGGGAAAAGTTGGGCTTTGGGTATATCCAACACACAGAACTAAATGAGTTTATGTGATTTTATTCACTTTAAACATCAATCACTAAAAATATCAGATATTACATAAATTATCATAAGTACACAAATGCAAATAACAAGTTTGGAAGGGGTGAAGAAGATTGGTATCGACTAAGCCCTTAGGGGTGAAGAAGATTGGTATCGACTAAGCCCTTCCTGCTTATTAGACAAAGATAAACCCAGTCCAAAGATAGATAATATCAGGAACATAGGTACGTTAACCTAACGGTGAAGTTAATTACTCTGAAAGAGGTGTTACAAAATTAGGTATAGGTGATAGAAAAAAACCTGTTCTTCCCAGCTGTTCTTCCCTTTACTAAGCAAATGGAAAGGAGGTGGTTTTAAACAGAGTTAACAAATTATCAACTATCCCACTTAACGGAACAATGTAGGGTATACAGAAAAGATATATATTACCAGGTAAGCAAGTTAACAAAATGGTCACACAAAAGAATTAATTTCCTGTCATTCATACACGCGCTAGCAAAGGCCTTCACTCATCTTGCTCTCACTTACCGATTGTGAAAAAATCTTGCACTCCATAGAACAACACAACAGCAGTTACACCTCAAACTAAATGTATGAGTGTTTGTTCAAGTTCTAGCCCCAGATTAGCGGGTAGGCGGTCAGCACATAAAAGGATCCCGCAATCGCTGGAAAATGAATCTGTAGTTGTGTCTCTTTTCTTAATAACAGTTTCTATGGGAGGGCACGGTCTCTGATACCGGGGTGAGGATGGTGTGGTCTATTTGACTATGCCGCTGATAATAAAATTCTTACGCGTGCTGGTACACTTTATCCGTGAGGTATGGTTTAAGTCCAGTGAGAAAACTAGTCACATCACTGTTCAGGAAATTATGAATTATCTCTTTGTGTCAGTAAACTAACAAAGCTCGGGCCAGTGTTCTTCTTCCCGTTACGACTTAAGTTGTTTGATGGTGCGTTAAATTTGTCTTTGGGTGTGCTTTCTTTGCTATAAGTTAGATAGCGGAATTCCAAACATAGAATCGCCTCAAAGATTAAAAATTTACACAGTCTCAACAAGTTCTGCGTCAGGGGAACTCTACACACTGTTTATGCTTTGCCTTGCTTAGATTGATTTCTTTATTGCTTTCTTAATGCTGGGATCGCACAGGTTACGATCACTCTGTATGAAAGAAAAAAAAAAGACATGTAATATACCGAAAACAAATAACCTTCTAAAGCGCGATGAATTTCCCGTTAAGCCTATAATACACTCGAGTATTTAATTATGTATTTAATAAACACTGCGCGAATTCTAGTGGTTAAAAACCCACATCTATAAAACTAGGACTTAACTGAATTTATTAATTATAAATTCCTTCGCGACTTTAAAAGTTAATTTAAGCATCTATTATCTTTTGAAATAATATAATAGATAGATCATTATATTTACCACTGGAACTATTGAGGTGGTTTAATTTAATAGATTTAAATTAACACAAAATCCATTGAAATAGAATGACTGAACTAGACCACTGATCACTTTACACAATATATATTACCGCTCTGCACAGAATAGAAAACACTGCAAATATATATATAAAATCCAGGGGAAAATCTATAACAAGATTTCAATAAAGCTAGTGCTTCTGTAAAGGTCTGGCCAGCGAGTGATAACGTGTCTAGTTCTTCATGGTCTATTTAGCTAAAATCGAATGTAAGTTGAGTGGGACATGATAAACTTGACAGCTTATTTGATCTCACGAACTTTTGGGGATCTGACCGCCAAATCAAGAGAAGAAGCCGCCCCCTGGTCTTCGTATCCGCTCGCTGCTGCCCGTTTCGCTTTCCCCCGTTCGCTCGGTTCCTCGATTGACACCGAGACGCGAAATTAGCGGCAAGCAACTGCGTCTCGTATCAGGGCCCACTACTGTCTTTGATAACGCCGATAGTCTCCCCTAAAATCCCTCGGTCTGACTCTTTGATCTCGTGCCGCCTACTAAATGAGTCCCGGTGGAATGAGTTCTGGCAAACGAAAAGTTACAACAAATGTTCAGGGGTTCTAATGTTATGAAAAGCTAAAAGTCCCTTTAAATCATCCATCATATTAGGGAGAATTCACTTGTCAAACTAGACGTACGTCACAATCGTCCCCACTTTTAGACATGAAACCATTTTTCATGTTTCATTTTTTGACAATGGAGGTGACCTGATTGGTGATTTTAGGATGAGTGGTATCTTCAGTTTGCTCTTCTTACTTTGTAGACCAGTTTCTACTCAGGAAATCAGCCCCGATATTCTGTCTTCCCGGAATATATTCCACTTTGAAATAATAAACGCTTAAAAGAAGCGCCCAACGCATGATCCTTGCGTTAAATTCTTTATTGGCACCAAGAAATGCTAACGGAGCGTGGTCTGTTTGCACCGTGAAAGATGTACCATAGAGAAACTCATGATGGCGTCTGATACCGTCAATCAGAGCAAGACATTCCCTTTCAACTACGCTGTAGTTCCGTTCCGCTTTATTTAATTTCCGACTGCCATAGGCAACTGGAAATAGCATGTTCAGGTCGCTGTCATCGGCTTGAAGCAGTGTTGACCCGATGCCCTGACCTGACGTGTCGACTCTCAGTACAAAAGGTTTCTTGAGGTCAGGCAACCTCAAAATGGGGTATGCAGACAACTGTCCTTTCAAAGTGCTATACGCGTGTTCGCATATGACCTTATCAGGACAACCTTTCTTTGTGAGGTCAGTCAGAGGTGCCGTCAGTCCATTGCAGTTCTGGATGTACTTCTGATAGTATGCACATAGCGATATGAAGGAACGTACGTCTTTCTTCGTTCGGGGTCTTTTTGCTGCCACTATTTTCTCCACGTTCTTCTTAATAGGCCAACTGCATCCGTGAGAAATAGTGTGCCCCAGGAAGTCTAACTGTTCAAACCCGATGAGACATTTGCTAGGTCTGGCTGTAAGACCCGTTTCCTGTAGTCTCCTGAGGAGCATAGCAACCGTAGCAATATGTTCTTCATAGGTTTCCGATGCAATTACGATGTCATCCATGAAATTATGGATATAGGGACTTTGCAAAGGTTGTAGAAGCTTCCTCATCATCCTGGTGAACACTCCTGGTGCGTTATGCAAACCGAACGGCATCACGTTAAATGTGTAATGTCCTTCACTAGTGCTGAAAGCTAACAAAGGTTTAATTTCCTCCTTGACTGGTATTTGATAATAACCTTTGCTGAGGTCAATCTTGGAGAAGATCTTTGCTTTGCTGAGCTTGGTGAACAACTCAGAAACAGTTTGGAGAGGTTCGGGCTGGAATTCCGTTACAGCGTTTAGCAACCTGTAATCAATGCACAGCCGAACTTCCTTATTGGGCTTCTGCAACAGCACTACACTCGAGCTGTAAGGAGATGTAGACTCACTGATAATTCCTGCCTGACGCAGCTTGTCTATTTCTCCGCGAAGTGCATCAGCTTTAGCGTACGGGATGGGGTAAACTCTGGTTTGAACAGGGGTCTCGTTTGTTAATTTCATATCAAATTCAATGAGATTTGTTCGACCAGGTACATCCGTTAAGACTGCACTGTACTGTTTTAGTAGAGCCGTGGTTTCTGTTTGTTGTTCTGGTGAGAGATTGTCGCCGAACTTGACATCTTTAAAGGATTCTGTGGGTTGCAATGGATACTCCATGCAACCATCATCATCTTCCTCGTCTTCCGTTGCTATGGCGACAGCCAGGAGATGCTCGGAGGATGGCACCGGTCTTTCCAAATATTTCTTTAGCAGATTTATGTGGAAGACCTTCTCCTTTCCTTTGATGGAGATCTTGTAGTTGGTACGTGAGATCTTTTTAAGGACGGTAAACGGTCCTTGCCATCCGATGCGAAGTTTATTGCTTCCGGTTGGAAGTAGCAATAGGACTTTCTCCCCTGGTTGTAGTTCTCTCTCTTTTGCAGCTTTGTTGTATCTTTTAGTAATTTTAGCGCGGGCTTTCTTAAGGTTGGTAGTAGCTAGATCCCATCCTAGCTTTAGCCTTTCCTTAAGCTCAGATACATACTTGCTTGCAGAGACGACTGTCTCGTCAGCCTTCTGGTCTGTCAGGGACCGAAGTAAGGCTTCTAGTGGCCCCTTAATAGGTCTGCCAAGTAAAAGTGTAGCTGGCGCAAAACCCGTAGACGCTTGGGGTACCTCTCGGTAGGCGAATAAGGCAGCCGATATATATTGGTCCCAGTTTTCCGGTTTCTATTGACCCAGTTTACGTAACATCATGGTGAGGGTACCGTTAAAACGTTCCACGAGCCCATTTCCGGCCGGATGGTAGGGACTTGTGTGGATATGTTTGGCCCTCAAGATCTTAAAGATCTCCTCCATTAACAGGCTACGGAATTGGGATCCATTGTCCGTCAAAACTTGTTGAGGGAATCCCAACCGTGTAAAAATTTGCACAAGGGCTTCTGCGACATGCTTGGAATTAGTGCATGGTAGCGGTACGGCTTCGGCCCACATAGTGCAAGTGTCAACTAAGGTCAGGATGAACCTGTTCCTTCTTTTGGTCTTTTCCAGAGGACCAATAATGTCGACAGCAACCCGTTCAAATGGAGTCCCTACTATTGGCATTTGCCCCATAGGTACTGGGGGTGTCAAGTGCTTGGGTGCTACCCGTTGGCACTGGGTGCAGGATTTCACATACCTGACAATGTCAGAGTTCATTCCTGGCCACCAATAGTGGTTTTTTATTCGCTGAATAGTGGCGTTTTGTCCCATGTGTCCGCTAAAGGGAAGAGAGTGCCCCATTTCTAAGATCTGGTTTCTGTACTGCGTCGGTACTAGGAGCTGGTTATTCCCCGTGTCCGGGTTGCCCGTTCTACGATACAATACACCATCCTTAGAAAAAATGTCTCCGTTGTGTCTGGGGTCCTTAGCCATGGGCAGTTTTTTAAAGCAGAGCGCCAGAGTAGGGTCCTTTTGTTGCGCCTCCTTCAGTTCATTCGGCAACAAGTTTGGCGCAGGCTCCCTCTCCTTCTTGGCTTGCCCTCTTGTGGTTACCGCTGCCACAATCGGCTCCTTAGGTCTCCCAATGAACACATATCTACATCCCAGGATAACTGGGTAGATCGGATCATCCATTATGGCCGCTTTAATAACTCCTCTGACAAAGTCAGAGTGTATTTCTACCAGTGCGATAGGAAGCGTCCTGGGTGCATCACTCCTGAAAACTCCACTAAGTTTGACGGTTTCCTCTGTCTCCTGACCGGGTTTGACTAGGTGCCTAGCGACAATACAATCAAAACTTAATCCAGTGTCAAAAAGACAAGTAGTAGAGGTACCGTTCAAAATTACAGTTCCTCGAGTTGAGGGTCGGTCCCCCCTCAGGTTGAGAATCACTGACATTGACTCTACCTTTCGAGGCTGTATGCAAACATCCAATGCGGTTTGCACCGGTTTGTTTGCCCTGATCAGACGTTCCTGGTGTAGGGGTCTTCCCTTTTCCTTGACCTTGGTGGCCGCGCTGCCACGTAGGCTTGTTGGGTTGATCAGAATTTGTGTTGGGGGGGGTATCGGGTTTTGTAGAATTTCGATTTTTCCTGGGGGGGTTTCTGGGTATTGTTATCTCGTTGGTTATAATGTTTAGAGGAAGTGGAAGAATAGGATGCCTGCTCTAGATTCTGTTTTCGAGATGGCTCATCGGTGGGTTTACGTTTAGTGCTGGGAAGTTCGGCTATTGCATTGCTATAGCGTTCGGCTTTATTGAGTATGTCTTCAAGCCTGACTGCCCCCTGTTCCGCCAAAAATCTACGTGTTTCATTCGACAAAGTGGATTTTATCTGCTCCACAAGAACAAGTTCGAGGAGTCCCTCATATGAAAGAGGTAGGTCAGATAATTCAATGCACTTTGTCAGATAACCCGTGAGACGTGAAGAGAACTGGGGAAATGTTTCCGTGCTCTCTTTTCGGCTGTTTCTGAACAACTGCAGAAACTTTCGGGCAGTCATCTCAAACTGCTGTAGTAAGGCCTTTTTCAACATGTCGTAATCATGTTGATTCGGTCCCAGCTTCGTGTACACGTCATAAGCATTGCCTTTCAGTGACATTGAAAGTTTGAGCGCCCAGCGGGTACTCTCTAACCCATAAAGATTCGCGAGTCTCTCGAATTTTTCTAGGTAGCTGTCAATTTTTTCGTTAGGGCTAGGAAAAGATTCTAAAGAAAACGACATAGCAGTTAATTGGGCAGATTGAGTACTGGAGAGGTCCATTGATTGAGACTGGGGCGAAGACGGCTCTCCGTTAGTCGAAGTAGAGGCGTCCCGACTCTCTAGAGCCTTAAGCGCCAGTTGATGCTGTCTTTCCTTGTCTCTCTCTCTCTCTCTCTGCGAGTTTCCATCTCTGCTTCAATTTTCTTCTGTTCCAAAAGACGTTCTTCCGCTTCTTTCTTATCTGCCCTCTCCTGGGCTTCTCTCCTCTCTGTTCTTTCTTTCTCTTCCTTCCTCTCAGCTTCTGCTCTCTGTTGCTCCGCCTTCCTCTCAGCTTCGGCTCTCAGTTGCTCCGCCTTCCTCTCAGCTTTGGCTCTCTGTTGCTCCGCGTCATATATTTCCAATTCCTGGTTAATAAACGCGTTTGCAGCTTCTGCATCTAATCCTGCCTCTTTCGCTTCCAGCCTCAAGATGGACCTCATCTTTAACCTCTCAGCCATTGTTAAAGAATAAGATGAAGTATGCCTAGAGAACTAGTAAGAAGCAACGCGAAAGGGAGGAACTCTGAACCGCTACGAGAAAAAAACACAAGTATAAATTTACCTGTGTTACCTCCTACCTGTACTGTGCAAACTTATCGCTGCTATTAGCTGGCAATTAAGGCTCTAAACGCAAGCAACTATGCCACTAAATGGTAAGTTACACTGGAAAAGAATCTACTTTTACTAACAGTCGAGAAAAATTTATATTAAAACAATTTAAAAGAAAAAAAAAATGCCAGAGGATAATTCACAAAGACAAATCATTCACACTCTACCTAGTTAGACCCAAACTAAATCAGACTCAAAATATCTTTATCCCGGCTATGCGATTGCCTCAAATGTAGCTCAAGATCCCAGAACCAGCCCACAAATATGTGTGCATCAAATGTATCTCAAAATTATCCCGGCGAGATGGCCAAATATTGTCGTAAATTTATTTTGAGAGAAAAGAGTCTTAGAAATAGTGGTCCGGTTTAGAGTGAAAAATGATGATGGAAAGCTCAGTGATAGAAAATGTAGAGATTTAATAGTTGCTTCACAGCGAGCTGGAGGAGAGTAAAGACAGACTTATTTACGACAAATCGTTTCTCTCAATCTTCTCTTTCACTCTCCTGGTCAAACAATTATTTGCCAGTTTTCCAGACCCGCATCTGCGCGCACACCGATTTGGTGTTTTTCACACACACAGGCGACGTTGATACAAACTATATTAAACGAATAAGGGGAAAAGTTGGGCTTTGGGTATATCCAACACACAGAACTAAATGAGTTTATGTGATTTTATTCACTTTAAACATCAATCACTAAAAATATCAGATATTACATAAATTATCATAAGTACACAAATGCAAATAACAAGTTTGGAAGGGGTGAAGAAGATTGGTATCGACTAAGCCCTTCCCGCTTATTAGACAAAGATAAACCCAGTCCAAAGATAGATAATATCAGGAACATAGGTACGTTAACCTAACGGTGAAGTTAATTACTCTGAAAGAGGTGTTACAAAATTAGGTATAGGTGATAGAAAAAAACCTGTTCTTCCCAGCTGTTCTTCCCTTTACTAAGCAAATGGAAAGGAGGTGGTTTTAAACAGAGCTAACAAATTATCAACTATCCCACTTAAAGGAACAATGTAGGGTATACAGAAAAGATATATATTACCAGGTAAGCAAGTTAACAAAATGGTCACACAAAAGAATTAATTTCCTGTCATTCATACACGCGCTAGCAAAGGCCTTCACTCATCTTGCTCTCACTTACCGATTGTGAAAAAATCTTGCACTCCATAGAACAACACAACAGCAGTTACACCTCAAACTAAATGTATGAGTGTTTGTTCAAGTTCTAGCCCCAGATTAGCGGGTAGGCGGTCAGCACATAAAAGGATCCCGTAATCGCTGGAAAATGAATCTGTAGTTGTGTCTCTTTTCTTAATAACAGTTTCTATGGGAGGGCACGGTCTCTGATACCGGGGTGAGGATGGTGTGGTCTATTTGACTATGCCGCTGATAATAAAATTCTTACGCGTGCTGGTACACTTTATCCGTGAGGTATGGTTTAAGTCCAGTGAGAAAACTAGTCACATCACTGTTCAGGAAATTATGAATTATCTCTCTGTGTCAGTAAACTAACAAAGCTCGGGCCAGTGTTCTTCTTCCCGTTACGACTTAAGTTGTTTGATGGTGCGTTAAATTTGTCTTTGGGTGTGCTTTCTTTGCTATAAGTTAGATAGCGGAATTCCAAACATAGAATCGCCTCAAAGATTAAAAATTTACACAGTCTCAACAAGTTCTGCGTCAGGGGAACTCTACACACTGTTTATGCTTTGCCTTGCTTAGATTGATTTCTTTATTGCTTTCTTAATGCTGGGATCGCACAGGTTACGATCACTCTGTATGAAAGAAAAAAAAAGACATGTAATATACCGAAAACAAATAACCTTCTAAAGCGCGATGATTTTCCCGTTAAGCATATAATACACTCGAGTATTTAATTATGTATTTAATAAACACTGCGCGAATTCTAGTGGTTAAAAACCCACATCTATAAAACTAGGACTTAACTGAATTTATTAATTATAAATTCCTTCGCGACTTTAAAAGTTAATTTAAGCATCTATTATCTTTTGAAATAATATAATAGATAGATCATTATATTTACCACTGGAACTATTGAGATGATTTAATTTAATAGATTTAAATTAACACAAAATCCATTGAAATAGAATGACTGAACTAGACCACTGATCACTTTACACAATATATATTACCGCTCTGCACAGAATAGAAAACACTGCAAATATATATATAAAATCCAGGGGAAAATCTATAACAAGATTTCAATAAAGCTAGTGCTTCTGTAAAGGTCTGGCCAGCGAGTGATAACGTGTCTAGTTCTTCATGGTCTATTTAGCTAAAATGGAATGTAAGTTGAGTGGGACATGATAAACTTGTCAGCTTATTTGATCTCACGAACTTTTGGGGATCTGACCGCCAAATCAAGAGAAGAAGCCGCCCCCTGGTCTTCGTATCCGCTCGCTGCTGCCCGTTTCGCTTTCCCCCGTTCGCTCGGTTCCTCGATTGACACCGAGACGCGAAATTAGCGGCAAGCAACTGCGTCTCGTATCAGGGCCCACTACTGTCTTTGATAACGCCGATAGTCTCCCCTAAAATCCCTCGGTCTGACTCTTTGATCTCGTGCCGCCTACTAAATGAGTCCCGGTGGAATGAGTTCTGGCAAACGAAAAGTTACAACAAATGTTCAGGGGTTCTAATGTTATGAAAAGCTAAAAGTCCCTTTAAATCATCCATCATATCAGGGAGAATTCACTTGTCAAACTAGACGTACGTCACACCAGGATAGTGCCAGATAGGAGACTTATCTTATAAGAAATACCCCCTTCTCTGAAAAGAGCAAGGGTGTATAGACAATCAAGATGGGGTCAAGCTATGTAAGTTCTCAGAGTAGATGATGATGATCTCTGAGTCCCTAACCGCTACCTCTACTGATCCCAAATGATTTAGCTACGGGTCTAGGGGAATGTATTTACTTTATTCAATGATTAATTTAAAACAGAACTTCAACTTAATAAAATTAATTAAGCAAGGCTGTATGAACGTTTATGTACAATTTAATTTTCCTGAACCTCAATCTTTTGGGTCAGGAATTATCAAAATCAAGAAAAGTTATTTACATAATGAAATAAATAATTTGGAAACTCTGTTCCATTTCTTTTAAAGGGTCACTGGAATGACTACACGTACTGTTCCTGATTTTAATATTTATACTGCTACCAGTCCTACACTGCAAGGTCTACTACTGTCATCATCCCACAGTGGTCAAGTTTTATTGGGTGAATGAGGTTGGATGAATCGCCATTGCCTTTCTAAAGGACTTATCTTCAGAATGTTGTTGCTTCAATTCTTTGAGTAGTAGTCAGGATCACCAACTCTGTGACTCCTGGCTGAGAAGATGGGGTCTATCTCCAGACTTTAGATGGAGCCCTCATCTCCCACACGCTCTTCTTCTCAAGTAACGGCAGCCACGAGGTAAATTCGTGATATAACCTGAAATAGAAGGAATACCCCTTCCATGTAGAGATCTGCCTCAATCAATTCACCCGTAAACAATATTAAAACCTACCATGGTCAGTCCTTTGTGCTAACAGAGTGCACAAGACCTTGAATTCCATTGTCTATCATCAGTTTTCATGCCATAACTCTTTCTCTGGGTTCATCAAGGCTTGGGTACCTCGTCCATGTTTGGCTTCCATACAATAGTCATGGCAAGTACAATACAGCATGTGACCTGTTGATTACTTCATTCTAATCTTCCCTAGATGTTTAGTACATGATCTATGAACAGTGTGTCACTCCAGAAGAAAATACTACATTAAATCGCTTCTAACACTCACTGTTGTAAATTTGCAAACACTATACACCAATTTTTCAATTCGAACAAGACTGCACTTACTACACACATTCCTACTTAGGTCAGCGTGACACAACACATCTCGTCGTCAGTTACACTTTCGAATAAATATGGCACATATATCCTGTTTACTTTACAGGTCAATTCTTTAACAAAGTATGCAAATAAAATTATCAATCTTACCCTCAGGTTCACACACACTCTCAAGCTGATTGGCTGTAAAAGGGTTCTTAGTCCGCTCTACCAGTCCAACCGGCAAAGGTTTGGTCACATAGTTGTTTAGTATACGTCAGCTCAGTGTGATTTTTATGATTTCAATGGCGGAAAACTACAGAAGTCTGTTACTATTTATAGCAATACACCCGGCCAATCAGAGAGAAATCAAAAAGTTAATTTTTGATTCTAGTATTTATGCGATTCTAAGCGTGTCTGTATGATCTGACTCAATTTGAATCTTATGTATCATAGTTATTTGTAGACCGATTTTAATTATCAAAAGTGATAATTAAACGGCCAATTTTTCGCTATCGTTCTAAATAGTTTTCCTTTAGTTATTCCTTTGCATTCAAATGTGGGTAATTTTTTTGTGTAATTAAATCGGGCCTTACCCTGATGTGAAAATCTCACTAAATTAAATTTTCTACTACCATAAACATTTTATTATGAGGGAATCTTTAGGTTCATATGTTAAGCAATATCAGCGCTATAATTTGAGATATCCCTTTCATTTTAATTATCTTTAGTTATTAAGAAATAAATTGTCTACGTTCGGTCAAAAACACAAAAGAGGCATTTATTTCTCGTCAACCAAAATTTTCTTACCACTACAAAATATGGAAACGATTTGATTGGTTGTTAAATTTTGTACTATGCTCTGCGATAATTTTTGGTGTGGGCGGTAACTTTTTACTTGTTTCTTATAAAAATTCAAATACACTAGATAAATTGTTGGCGGTAAATTTGTCTTCCCCTCTGAAAAATTTCAAATACTGTAGTTATTTATAGATTTAAAATTACGATAGCTAGTTTGTTTTGAGCGGGGAATTTGAGCGTGTTGTCATACGGATTCACTTCACTACACTGTGGTAACTGTTGTCAGATGTTAAGATAATGTTATGCTGTTTTCAGGGAACCCCTTACGAGTGTTTTCGGTTTTAATTTAGGAGGTAGTCCTGTTATTACGTCAAATTGGAGGAAGCTGTATCTTGTTGGAGATAATTAAAGATCATTTACATATTGCGTCTGTCTTCTCGTGCACGTGTTCCTAGGTTGTATCAGAGAGTTTTTAATATAAAACAGGCCCTGTTTCATTAGTCGTCTCTCAGTCCTGGAATTTTATGGCCGTGAATAGTGTCAGGAAGAATATTCCAGCACCTCTGATTCATGCTATACAGAGCTTCCACAAGTCTTGCAGAAATTATGTGAGGACAGCAAATCATAAGTCAGAAGAGTTCAGGACCACCACTGGTGTAAGACAAAGTGATATCCTATCACCTTACCTCTTCATACTCCTTATGGACGATGTCATCAAGGCATGTAAGGAGAGGACAAGAAAGTATTCAGTGGGGTACTGGAAGATGAGACAGGTCTATATTTCGGAGCTTGCATTTGCTGATGATGTTGCCCTGATTGCTAAATCAGAGGCACATCTCCAATCCAACCTGCAAGTCTGGAAGGAAGAGCTGGAGAAGAGAGGGATGGTCATAAGCAGCTCTAATACAAAATCCATGGTGATATCACGAGAAGAAAGAAGACATCAGATTAAGCTGGGAGAACAGGTCCTAGAGCAGGTCGACCACTTTAAATACCTCGGAGCTATTATAGACCGAAAGGGAGGCATCAAAGAAGAGTTGGCCACTCGAAAAGCAGCAGCTGGGAGACTTTTTCAGGCCATAAATCGAGGATTCCTCAGCAAGAGAGAGGTTGGTAAGAAAACGAAGATGGCTGTATACGCGCCACCTATGTCCCAGTCTTGACATATGGATGCGAGTCATGGGCAATGACTACAACCCATAAAAGCCAGATCCAAACCTCAGAAATGAGGTATCTGAGGAAGGTGGTTGAAGTAACAAGAAGAGACATGGTACGCAACCAGACGGTACGTCAAGGCCTTAAACCCTACCCCCTGCAGACCCAAGTAGAACAGTCCCAATTAAGATGTTTTGGCCATGTCTGCAGAATGGGAGAAGATCGGATACCACGACAAGCATGGGAAACAAAGAGACAAGGATCCAGACCCCGAGGACGACCCAGAGTCCGCTGGGAGGACAACATTAGACAATCTTTGAAGGACCGAGGACTAGAATGGAACCAGGCCAGGAGGAAGACAGCCGATAGGATAGTCTGACGCTCTCTCTTCCAAACCTCTACACCTCACTGTAGAAGGGGAACGACTAAGTAAGTAAGTAAGAATAGTGTCAGACATAAATTCAGTTTGCCTGAAGGGATATTCTGAAGTTTGGTATGAACTTAGAATTAGATAGTTGACGTGAAGGAATTTTGACTTTGGGTTTTTAGCCAAACAGAGTAAGCCTTCTAATGAGATTATTTTAATTATTAGTCTGTAGTTGCCATCAATTACCTGACTTCTAAATGCTATAGCCAGTGTTGTGTAAGTTGTGTTGATAATTATACGATGTCTAGCGAGCGAGTTTCTTGGATATATTGGCGCTGTTTTGATATATTTAACTGAATGAGTATAGGGGCTTAGGCCTGGCGTAGGCACTATGTAACGTAATACAAGTTCATGGTAACCACATTTGGTTATGATAAAATAGAAGCGTATGTACGCGGAGTTTTGTGTGCGTGTGTGTGCCTAAGTGGCCATGTGTATATAATTTAGTTCAGAAGGATACGGGGGGGGGGGGGGGTAAAGGGTGTTTAGTATTATGAGATATGGTGTATGCATTTGTGTGTAAATATTTGCGCTATTTTGACAACCTTCCATGGGCTGCCTTTAATATAAGAATAGTGCTGGGGAATTATTTAGTAAAGGTATAATATTGGGAGACCGTGAAGCGGTGTTGTGACGCGTATCTGTCTCGGTGACGAGCTGGCCTCAGAAGCAATCAGGTGAGCCCGCGTCTGTGTTAAGCGTAAGAGACAAGCTGTTGTCTGTGAAAGAGAGGGGAAGGGGTGAGCTGTTAAGTGTGACCCGAGGGCAGAAATAGGGTAGAGCATGAGGGCCTGTATTTAGTTTGGAGTTTTATTATGGTAAGGGAAAACGGGGTGTATGTGAATATTTGTATAGGTAATGTTGTTGAATTATGGTTGTAGTAAATTGGTTGTATATATGTTGTTAATTTTTTTCAGCAATTTACGGCGTTGTAGGTAACCCTAAGCCTGCAACGGACTTTGCCTTCTCGGAGAGGGAGGCAAGAGACATCATTGTAATTGAAAACTTGGTACGCGCAAAGTAACGGGCGCCCCTAGTTACGTCTGCAAGACGGAGAGGCATTAGGAATTCTCTTGACGTGAGGAAACATATACCTCAGCGTGGAATTGCCTAGAAATTGGAGCGCTTGGCTCCTATGGCCCAATACACAACAGGCTGCGTTGCCTTGTATTGTTTACATACTGCCACAATAAATCAGTATGCCAAAACCCGAAGCGGTTTAAATCGTCGTTTGGGTGAAGAATTGAGTGCCATCATCCTTGCTAGATCTACAGCCAGATGCAAAAATATATATACGAGATAGTCACCAAGGGCCCCTTCATCAGTTATTCTGGGGAGGAGAGAGGGAGATCATGCCTCTCTAATATTAACGGGAGGAGGTACCCGACGAAGGGTAACGCACCTGAGCCTCAGACAAAGACGATAGCGACAGGAAGGCACAGTACTGAAGGAGATGGTAGAGAGTGGAGTTAGTTAGTTTTCAGGGACTGAAGAGTTAGATAGATAATACTTGGAGGAGAGCCTCTGAGTTAGTTCTGGAGAATTCAGTGGTGTAGAATTTAGTTGTGTAAAAGTTAAATGTGTAGGACAGCCGGGAGCGCATTGATACATTTTAGTCAGACTAGTTAATAATTCTTCCTCTGACTGGTTAAACGGGACAAAGGGAAAACTAGTGCAGTGTAGCCTTGTGGTATGTGGGACTCCACAGTGTATTTAGTTAGTAATAGTAGTGTTCAGTTGCTGGTGGGTCTTAGAGACTCCCCGCCCGTTTTATTTGTTAACCGTAGGTGTTTCGTGGAGGTGTGGAAGAGGGCGTGGAAATTTGATATTTGTGTCATTCATTTATTTGTTCTTTTTTACAGCTTGTGCGAACTCGCACGGTATTGTGTTTTTTTTTTTTTTGGCTGTGGTAAAAATTTGGGTTTTGTTTTTAATAAACTTATAAGTGTGCACTGGATCAGTTTGTCTTTCACTATACTGTACCTGTATTCTTTAACTGTACAGTTGCGTCTGTAAATAAAGTAGTGTAAACCTTATCTCCCTCGGAGCAAGAGTTGGTGAGACAGCAGCTATAAAAACAAGTCACAAGTGGCGAGGGAGAGACAATCTAGGTTCTCACCCTTGAAGCTATAAGTCTCATCCTCTTCAGTTACTTTAATTCTCATCTGAATCTATCTTCTCAGACTTTTCTCAAAATTGGTGTCTTGTCTCTTTACTCAGACAGACTCTTATATACGCCATTTTGTGACAGTTATATAACAGAAAAAGCACACTCTAGTTAAAAATCCATCAATTTTGACGGGTTACTTACTAGTATATATATATATATATATATATATATATATATATATATATATATATATATATATATATATATATATATATATATATATATATATATATATATATATATATATATATATATATATATATATATATATATATATATATATATATACCATTTTCGCAGTTTTATCTCACTGTGAAGTGCACGCTCGCCAAGACAACACCAGACCTCGCCAGAGTGAAAAATAGATTCATAGTTCCTATTTGTTAACCGGACCTTTTATTGGAGAACCAGATAAGACTTACAAAGCACAGAAAACAAGTAATGAGTATGTCCTGAAAAAGTCAAGTAAGTAATAAGGATATCCTGAAAAAGGTCAAGTAATGAGGATGTCCTGAAAAAAAGTCAAATAATGAGAATGTCCTGAAAGAAGTCACCTGGCCTGTTCTGTACGTACTACGAGAAAGGATTATGATTATATATATATATATATATATATATATATATATATATATATATATATATATATATATATATATATATATATATATATATATATATATATATATATATATATATATATATATATATATATGTATATATATATATATATATATACATATACACATATGAAGCCTGTGTCAAAATTTCTCCAGTTCTTGAAGCGGTGGTTTCTGTAGCAATTTGCTTCACTTGATGAGGATTTCAGGTTCATACACAACCTGATATTAGTTTAAAATTACGACATGAAAGGGGAAGTACTCATCCTAAATGTTTTCTTTGCATTCTCAGGTCTCCCTCTCCCCAGTGTCAGAAAATTGACTGAGCATCTTATTTACAAGACAGTGTAATTATATGTGTACGGTTTCTTTACATTTATTTATTCATTATTAAAAAGTAACTAATACTTGCAATATAGAACATGTATATTACCCTATTAACAAACGTATTAACGTTAATCCACTCGGCGTTCAAATTGCCGCAATCACAGTTCAGTCAATAATTCAAAAACGCAATTACCCCAGACCTAAGGGTCTTTTATGTTTGGACATGCACCCTAATATAACCGACTAGGTTGAACGGGACGCGCCTCACCAAAACGAGGCAAAACCTTATTAAAAATAAAAACACACACACATTCTTGAAAGTCCACCTGTCACACTGAGACATACTCTCCTATGAAGTTTCCTGTTTTAATTCATTTAAATGATAACATCCCAGACACAAAAATTTCCAATAAAAATTGTAATTAAAATATACATATATCGTACATATACGATACCAAAAATCAAATCGTATATCAATTACATGTATATATATATATTCAATAAAAAAGTTTTAAAATTAAAATTGGGAAAAAGTATGTTATTAAAGTGTATACTTACTTTTGTATCAGCATATGCATGTCAGTTTTAATTATCTTCACGTTTCCTCCATTATCGCATCAGTTAGGCCCAGCGTAGCTCCAAATGGTGGGGGGGGGGGGGGGGGGGGGGGGGGGGTGGGGGAATTTTATGAGACAAATAAAGAATAAACCTACTGCTTCCTCACACATGTCGTAGAGTGTGACTAATATGAGGTTGTTCATTGAGTTCGTAACCTCATCATGTAAAACTAATTGCTACATAAACCACGACTGTATACTATTGCTTTGGTGCAGGTTTCCTGCAACAGGAACAGGTGCCGTGGTCCTCCGTAAGGAGGGCAAAACAAAATGATGATAATGATGAGTAAAAACGGTAAGCACAAAACATTTACTTTATTAACATGTATTTAATCCCAGCTTTTTCTGTCAGTGCGTAACGTTAAGGGATGCAACTTTGGTTGAAAGTTAGACATTAATTGTTTTGTTTCCCTTATATGTACTGTCCCGAAAATAGTAACACTTACCAAAGATAAATGTGCAAATGACGGTGTGCACAAAAATATATTTATACTCGTAGAATGTGTGATCCCGTATGCACCCATTGGGATCCTCGCTGCTGCTACGTAGTTCGTATAAACATTAATCAACAATAAGGAAGTGGAAACAGTGTAAAACAGTAAATTAATAAACAATACTTTTCAGGCCACTCTAAGTAAAATTGCAACAGTGTGTGAGTGTGGGCACTGTTCGAACCAACCCGTACCTTCCGTACGACAAACTCCGCCTAGCTTGTTATGTGTGTTTTATCATGTCGAATCACTTGGGTATGCCTAGCTGGCCCGTGTGTGTGATTCCTTGTAGTAGGCTGTGTGTCGTACGGAAGGTAGGGGTTCGATACCCTTCTTTGGCACTCACTCTGTTGTTTTGTCAGTTTTCCAATTGGTTCTACTTCTTTATTTTTACGAGAGCCTGTAATTGCATCCTTTATGGGTTCTAACTATTAATTTACTGTTTACAGCTAATAAATGGTTTCCCATTTACATTTTATAACTGTTTATTACGTATCATTCAGTGAGTAAGTCCTTAAACTTCCTTTTACTGACTTTCCATTCAATCTTTGTAAACATTGTGATTACTGTTAATAGCCAACAGATTTCTTCCTAGTTTTGTAATGTATATATCCGGACTTGTGTCAACGTCCGGTTAACAGATGCCTAGGATTGGTTAGATTCTCTGCTCTCTCGCGGCGGAAAGGTGCGGGGTTCGAACCCTGATTTACGGTTGTTTTTCTGTTGTCCAAGTGTTCGACAATTTATTACGAGTCCTTTAGTTTGTCTAATATGAATTTACGTCAGTTCTGGTAATGGGTCCCTGACTTTTTTTACTTACTTCAGTTAGGGAAGGAGTAAAGTCAGCTAGAAAGGGAAACTTTGGTCACCAGCGTATACTCTCGATTTGCTGAACCACTTGTGTAGTGTCAGTCTCTAATTATAGACTTCACTCCCCTAACGGCAGTATCTGCTTAAAACTATTCGGGACTAAATGATTTACATTATATAACTTCGTTATACAGGAGTAGGCCAGAAAACCTTGAATTCAATCTGTACATTGTGACAGATTTCTGATAGAATAGTCTGGCGCTCTCTCTTCCAAAGATCTCTACACCTCACGGTAGAAGGGGAAACGGACGACAAGCTCCAGTAAGTAAGTCCCTATACATCTTCAGTTAGGAAGGAAAAGTAAAAGGGAATTACTAGAAATAAACTGTTATTGCTGAACACCTTGTACAAGTCTTCTAACACTTCACTCCCCAAGTTGCAGTATTGCAACTTTGTATCTTTGGCATTTGTTGGCGCTCTCTCTTCCAAATTCCCTGCAACGACTAAGTAAGTACAACATGAAATAAAAAAGTAAAACAAATT
This sequence comes from Oreohelix idahoensis, assembly GCA_024509875.1. NCBI lineage: Eukaryota > Metazoa > Mollusca > Gastropoda > Stylommatophora > Oreohelicidae > Oreohelix > Oreohelix idahoensis. The sequence continues at coordinate 182,857 of JAMPIV010011255.1, read as the reverse complement.
TTTTAAAATAACGGCCTTTTTGTTATTCCCTGAAAACATTTCTAAAACGGCCTTGACATTGACAGTTGCAAGAAACAGCAAAAATTGCTGCAAACTATGAAATCGTGTGTTGAACAAACTTGATCTCACGCTGAGTTGTGATGTTAAAGTGTGATATAACAATTTATGTAATAAAAGTGCAGTTAACTGTCTTTATTTTGACGTCTGTTTCATACAAATTAATTGAATAGGCCTGACAAAAGAACAGTGTAAAAACAGGAAGTCACCTTGTATTACTGCAGCAGGTTTCAGCTTCCATCCCTCTATTCTATTCTATTTTATTGATCAGACATTAAAATACATCTTAACGCCTCTAGCATTCTTTCAAGCTGATGGACCCGCATATCCGCTCCTTCGCTATTACAAGACCTGGCCTCATCGTTTTGTGTCCGCATTAACTTTCAATACGTCTCAAACGTGCGATGCCTCCGTATTTTTTTAGTTGTTCTACGCCGAGGGCAGGAAATAAACTGTTATTTCTGATAATGCACGAGTTGTTTCCACACAATTCGCGGTGGCGGTTGAAAAAGAAAAAAAGCTTCTAACACTGAAATAGAAATGACAACAAACGCACGGATAGAAAAAAAAACACATTATAAATGAAAGCATATGTTTCTTTTTTTTTTTTTGGTTTTTTTTTTTTTTAAGTACCCCAAGTTCATTCATTTTATTGAATGTTTTACGGGCGATGGCAAAAAAGAAAAAGCAAACCCGAAGGCCAGAAAGATATGTAAAAATGTATATTTATTGTTCGATTCTGAGATAATTTCTCTCAAGAGAGAAGTTTCTTTGAATCGTATAGATCACGGGCGTCTACGTGGAGGAAAAACAGAATACGACTACAACTCTATCAGGAAGGTCGCAAAAGGCAACTAATATGAGTCTGTGCATGAGGCTTGCAAACTCTTTCACTAAAAGAAATTGCTACCGAAGCCACAGCTATAGGAGCATTTGCTTTGTCGCTAACTACTCGCAAGGGGCAGAGGTGGTGCAGTGGTGGTTCTATGTTACGTATTAAGACCCAAATATAAGACAGGCCATAGAACAGGAGGTGAATTCTAAGATTAGAAGAAAGTAACTCCAGAGGCATCACTTTGCGCCTTAAGTTCTAGGATCCAACTTCAACTGAACTCAGACACATAACACACCTGAAAAAGACGACATCTTAAATCAGTTACCCGACAATGTTCGGACGTTTTCTGTGCAAAAATATCTGTGCTCGCCCGAAAAAACGCGGGGTAAGTTGTAATATGTACATTTTATCATTTGATATTTTCATTTTGACATGTATAATTGGCTTTGGATGTATAGTGGCATATCAGGCTGGCAACCTCATCACTGCAAATAACTTGACAGATTAACTACCACATCAAGACCCCACACCGGAAGCTAAGTACCATAACAGCGCAACCAAAGAACATTTCACAAATTTGCAAAATTTCCACCATAATTTAAATCATACGATGATGATAAATACCATCGCTTCTTTTTTATAAATAACTTTATTTATTTTACACTGTTAAACTATAAGTAACTATTAAACCTGTTTATCTGTAACTGTAAAGCTATAGTTGGTTTAATCACTATTGAGTTGAGTGTTTGTCTGCACATGTATGACTCTTATTATGCTAAATACAAAACTAGATAGAGCGACTAGATTAATAGTTGCTGAAGCACCTTCAGCTCGGGGCTCAGATGAATTAATACGAGCGGCAACAATAGTATATTAAACTTCACTATGAAGGTTCGGGAGAGAATGAATGATATAGGTTCATGACAGCGCATTAGGAACGGACTTTGGTTATAGTAAATAAATAAATGTGCTTACCTTTTCTTTTAAAAATCCTTGTCAAGTTATAGTGTAATTGTGAATAATAGCGAAGGTTTTGGATACAACTTTGAAGGTAGTCATGTAAACTCATAGTTTATACACGTCATTGTTGTGTGTACCACCCTCACTGCGGATGTAGAGATTGATGACGAAGACCCCTGTCACCACAATACCCCAGCGGTGTTTGCAGGATGATCATAAAGGACACATTTAGTCATCAAAAGTTCTTGATGATGAATGCGCGATCTCCCATGTATTCAAAGTAGAAATTCAGAATGGCAAGTTATTTTTAGTTGCGCCTCGCAGCTGTATACTTACTCCCAAGCAAAAAGTAGTCGACATACGTTTTCAGTACTTGGTCTGTTCGGCAGATTATATCCTTGTGTCTGAAAATCTAACTAAATAATGGAACTCAAAACGTGCAAGGTTAAAATAGTACCAGCAAAATATTTTACGTTTTTAATTGTACGACATCTTTCTTGACAGGCTCTCTATCCCATCACTCAGGTCGTGCTTTGTATCACTCATGAATAAAAATGCGAAGGTAAATTTGCATATTATGTTTCTGAGTCTATCCACGATTACTCTCTTCTTGTCTATGTTGGATTTAATGCCACTTTAATAGTATTAAAGCATTTCACTGTACGAGCATTCAATGTCGTCTTGACATGTGCTAGTCTAATGGCATAGACTCTTTGCAAAGTTGTAGTCTGGAGCATAAAAAAACACAAAATGATTAGTTGTCTTTCTGCAATTAATTAGTGACGTACTGCTAGAGCTTAACCAGTCACAGCGGACTGCTATAAATTAACCATAACTGGAAAACACCGTGTAATGGGGTGGAAGTATGCTCATGTTTTAGAACGTATTTTATGGGGGGGACTTAGGTAGTCGACACGATTAACAGTACTTTTATACGGTCACTTCGTATAATGTTCATCATTAAAAGAGCGTAAGTGTTTGATTATGCAATGCAACCCAACTCTAGCTGATCCCAGCTAGATCTAGGCATATCTCATGTCAGGAATTTATTCTGGATTGTAAGATACGATCTGCTTGAGATTATGTTAATTACATCACAGTTTAAGGTATCTGAGTATATGTTTGGGATAGTCACTAAGAAGTAAATACACGAACCTGTGAGTAGACCGTCTGATTGCTAAAATTGTAGATCCACTGTATCTAGCTAAGAAATACCAGATGGCACTTCGAGGAATCTCGGTGACATTCGCAAATAATCTTTAACACTCCATAAAGTTCTCTTATAATAGAGATTACTGTATGAATCTAATCAAGAATAATCAGACGTTATAAGGCATTCAATGATAATGCATGGCAATGGAGAGCATGTTGAGTCCTGAATGTAGACTCAATAGGTATCAGGGGGGGGGGGGGGGCAATCAGATTATAAATAACAGGGGGGGGGGGGGGGGGGGGGGGGGATGTACAGAATGGTATAGATATCTATTAGGGGATAAGAATGATTATTGTGGTTAAACATATATGACAAATTGTCTCCAGTAAAAAGGTTTCAGAATGTATGTAATCAGTTGATTGTAAGTAGTAACATTGAAGATTAGATTGGATTGATGTTCAATGAGCTTGTTGAATTGAATTTCCAAGTTAGATGACTTTCATACAAATAGCGTGAAAGATCTAATTATAAAAAATAGACCATTAGTGGGGGGAATGTTGAGATATTAGATTGAAAAGGGGGAGTAGGGGGTGGTGGGAGTAGCAAGTAAAATAGGGGATTATATGTTGGAGTATAAGTATTTAGATAGGTAGATATGGAAATAGATTGGGGGTGAATGGTGTTTATGGATATGTAGGAATAATATTTGTAGCTCTAGCTGGCCATAACTGTTAGTTATTCTATTGAGTGGGGTAGGGCAAATTAGAGAGAGGAGTTATGATTGGATGAATATCGAATTACAATGTATTCAGATCTGGAGGCTATGTTATCGATGATAGACACCTTAAGATTATTTTATGGTAGTTAGGACTAAGTATAGTATTTAGCTGTCCGACACTGGATTCAGGGGGGTAAATCTTATGCAATATGTGGTGGAATAGATATGGGTTATGAACTACATATAGTTAACATATTATAAGGGACACAATGTCCCGCACAAATGAATATACTCATGGAAACTAGAAAACCAGATACGTGTTGACATATTAAAATGCAATTATTATGTTATATGGCACTTTAGAGAAGAGAAGACTCCTGATTGGTAAGTTGAAAAGTCAGAGGATTTCAGCAATAGATGGTACTCTTTGTAGACAAAAGTGTGAAGAAAAGAGCTTGTCTAAATTATACGGGGGGATAAATGAATGGTACTATAAGTGATAGCAAGGGTGAGGTTATTTGCAATTTTTTGGTTTGAGTACATCGATGAACGCTTATTAAACTGTGGAGTGTATAGATTAGCCAGGGGTGGTTGGAGGAGGGGGGAATGTTGCTCGTTTTGAGGTTAAAGTGTTTATTTGTGTGTGAAAATTAATGTGTGGTTGGTTTTATCCCGTCTCCCCTGAATCATACCGCAATATAGATAGTATTTATTAGCCCGACCCAATCGTGGTTAGGGCTTTCATTTGTTTGCGCTCCAATCATAATTTGAAGTTACCAATGTGGTAGTGCTAATTTATCATGTCCATGTCGTAATAATTTTAGTCATCCAGATAACTCACGTTTAAAAAAAGATATATTTATGAGCAGATAAAAAGACAAAATGAGATTTTATATGCTGTCAGGCACCACACCCCAGACATATTTTAATCTCATTCTGGGTCATTAAAATTTATGTTAATTCTCTGGGACTATTTGGCTCGTAACGTTTGACAATTATTATTTGTCAGCAAACAGCCTAAGGAATCCAGATAATAAAATACTAATTTTTAAAGGAGTTTGACGTGGCTCTTGCGTCTTCATAAATATAGGCCAATTTCCTTCTATTCTCCCTGTTTAGATGGTGTGCTGTCTGGGTAATGTCTATGTGTTCAAAATCGTACTAATCCCATCATAATGTTGTCACTTTTACTAATACTGAGTCTGTTAATGGATTTATAAACCTAACTCTGGGAATTAGGGTAGTGTATTTTATCAACTGTCAGTCTCTGAAAAAAAATAAATTAGTGGCATGTAGACTTACACGCGTGATGGTACGTATATTGTGTTATATCGCGCGAAGCCCCGCGGGTGTTTGCCTGACGTGTTCGGCTTTATTCAGCCTCTCCTCTCTTCTCTTTTTATCCCTTTAGTCCATCTGTTCGTTCGTTTTGGTAACGCGTATAATTAATGTTAGGGTTAATTAGGTCATTACGCAGTACGTCTGAAGGCTTTGCCAAGAGATACAGCACACGTTTCATTGAAGAAGGCGGGTAATAATACAGTAAGCTTTACTATCAACGTGAAAGCGTTACAATTTGCAGACGAAGCAGAAAACAAGGGGGATTTCGAGTACATTCTTTGTGACAGACCTGTCATTTTACCATTGCTCTTTTCTTTATTATATGTATTTGTTAGGCTGATGTATGTATTTAATCTGATAATTATTATATGATATGTGGATTTGTTTCCATGACAATCCCCTCTTTAAAACAGACATTATATGTCAGTCCTTTATTCTATATACACATAGAGAAATTTATTATTATTTCTGGGGTTTACGGTGATTCTCATCACACGGATGGCGGCTTAAAAAATCCGCTCCCAAATTGGTTTTTCCAGATATATACTCAATGCTAAAATTATATGGAGCCAGAAGCAAAGACCATCGGAGCAACCTAGAGTTCTCATGCTTAGCCTGTGCTAAAAACGATAAAGGTTTGTGGTCAGTTTGCAACTTAAATGCCTTCCCATATAGATAAATATTGAATTTCTTTATTGCCCATATTACTGCAAGCCATTTCACATTGTGGTGTCCATGTAATGCGATCTGGAAGTCCTTTACGTGTCAATTCCTCGTTAAACGGTGCACATATGGAATTAAAGTTTTTGATATACTTCTGGTAGAAAACCACATAATGAGACAAAGGATCTCACGTCCTTCTTGGTTTGTGGTCTCTCGGGGCTTTCTGTAGTTTCTCTAAATTCTTTGGGTCAGGGGTCATGTTTCCCTGATAAACTGTGTGTCCCAAAAAAAATTCCAATTCTTTACATCCAACGCAACATTTGGTTGGTCGGGCTGTTAAATTTGCCTCCCTAAGTCGATCAAACAGCATGTTCAGAGAGTCAATGTGTTCCTCAAATGTTTCTGTTGCTATATAGGATATCATCCATAAAAATTTGTTATACAGGGATTATTCAGAGGATCCAATAATTTTCTCATCATTCTAGAGAAGACACTAGGCGCATTCTTCAATCCAAATGGCAATCTATTAAACTCATAGTGTCCTTCTGAGGTACTAAACTAAAAGCTAGGTATGGTCTAACCTCAGGCTTTACTGGAATCTGATAGTATCCTTTACTCAGATCCACTTTTGAGAAATATTTAGCTTTATTTAGTCTGGCAAACAGCTGATTTGTATCCGGCAATGGATCCACCTGTCCTTCTGTAATAGCATTCAGTCTCCTGTAATCTATACAGAGTCTATGTTCGCCAGAGGGCTTCCTTAAGAGTACAACACCGGAACTATACGAAGACTCACTGTGCGAAATAATTCGTTCCTTCAATAGATAGTCTATCTCTTCCTTCAAAGCTTTCTCCTTAGCAAACGGAATCGAATATGGTTTCATACAGACAGGTGTGGAGTCTATTAGTTTCATATCATATTCCAATAGGTTTGTATGCCCTGGTCGGTCTGTTAACACCTCTGCATGATTATTTAGAACCTGTTGCACTCTCTCTTTCTGAGTTTTCGTTAAATGTCTACTGATTTTCACCTGTGCTGCTGTCTCACAGGGGTGTAATGGATATTCAAATGATGAAAGTGGTTCCTTTTTCATCTCCATGGCGATGGACAAGGTCAACAAGTGTGTCTCTTCCTGATGTTCTCTTTCCAAATATTGCTTCAGGAGATTCACATGATAGATTTTTTCTTTCCCCTTCTTATCTATCTTATAATTTGTTCTAGACACCTTCTCTAGAACTGTATATGGACCCTGCCATCCAATTTGTAACTTATTCTGACTCCCGGGCAAAAGAAGCAGTAATTTCTCTCCCACAGCCAAATTTCTGTCTTTCGCCTTCCTGTTATAATAGGCAGCATGTTTCTTCCTGGCTTGTTTCAAATTTTCATTGGCAAGTTTCCAGCCAGTTTTTAACCGAGTGGTCAGCTCATTCACATATTGGTATGAAGATGTAATGTTTTCCTCTGCCTTTTCATCAGTCCACGTTCTTAACAAAGCTACATATGGACCTTTAATTGTGTGGACCTATTTGTCCATGCACCGGTATGGTCTCTTCCACTCGAAGATTTATAGTGATGATTTTTCCTCCCAGAATTATCATTCACAAAACGACCGCTACCAATTTTTTCTTTTCCTGGGGTTTCCTCCCCCTCTTAAAATTCTTGATGAGAGATTTCCTCTCTACATCTTCTTCCTCCAGTTTGTTTAAGTCCGATTGAGGGATTTTCGGCTTATCCTGGGGTAAGACATCTTTTTGCACTCTCCGCATAGTGGCCATTGTAAAACAGTTAAGTGAAGCTTGTCCGTGAAAAGGGGCTTCCCATTCCATTTGGTCCACTTTATCAAATCTATTTTTCTTTTTATTGTCAGGCCTGATTTTGCCCCGTGGCGTGTCCAGGTCCTGATCCATGTTCCCACTTGTGGGTGTTCCCTCATGTTCTATGCTACACCTTTCTACAAAATTCTCAATGTCCCATCTTGCTTTGGGCCAATAATAATTGTGAGCCACCTTTTGAATGATGGTACCTATCTTCTCATGGTCCCCATCTGGTTTCACATGTAGGCTCCTTATTAAGTCTGTCCTGTATCTTTTTTGGAAGAACCAGCTGTCCGTGACCATTGGATCTAGCTCCAGTCTTCCTATACATCAACTTGTTTTTCATGTAAAAATCTCCCTTGCCTGGAGTTGTATGACAAGTTGACAATTTTCTGAAACAAGGCTTGAGTGTTTTTATCCCCAGCCTGTGCCTTCCTCATCTCTTCTGGAGTGGTGTATCTAACATAATATCCTCCTCCTGTCTTGAGGTCGACCTGACCTGAAGGGTTGCCATATACACAGGTTTCCTTCTGCAACGGTCAGTGTCATGATTGTCCATCTGACAATTTTACACCACCTTTTTTCCTTGGTTGAAAGATTTTCTTTCATCATATTTCCTTTCATCGAATTGTGGGAATTTATTTTTATTTTCATACCGTGGCCTATCAAATTGGTGCTTACCTTTATTTTGATCCTTAGGATCAAATTTATTAAAGTTCTGTGGTGCCCTAAAGTTGTCCACCTGTTTCTTTTTATTACCTGTTACCTCTGCTTGAGCTGCTTGATACCTTTCAGCAACATTTAGCAACTCACCCAGCCTCTCTGCACCTTGTTCCATGAGAAACTTTCTCAGGTCTGGAGCCATGGACTCTCTTAGTTGCTCTATAAGGACCATTTCCTTAAGATCTTGGGTTTTCCCCAGAGAAGTCCATTTCTCCAAGTATGTCTCTATTCGTGCAGAGAACTGGTGATAGGTTTCACCTGACAGTAGTTTAGCATTCCTAAATTTTTTCCTATAAAATTCTGCATGCTTTTCATACCTTAACAAAAGAGCCTGCTTTAGCATGTCATAATTTTCCTGATCACCTCTGCTCATTTTTGCAAAAACTTCATAAGCTGCCCCACGAAGTCCCTGAGATAACTTTAAGCTCCACCTTTCTCTCTCTAACCCATACGTGGTAGCTAATAGTTCGTACCTATTTATATAGCTCTCAATATCATCGTCTTTCTCAACAAAATGATCTAAATGAAAATTCATAGCTGAGATTGAGGCTCCTTGAGTAACCGTAGCATCAGAGGCAAAGGGACTGGCACCATTTTCAGGAGCATGGCCTTGAACCTCAAACTCCCTTAGTCGTAACTCATGTTCCCTTTGTAATCTCTTCTCCTCCTTTTCTGCTTCCCTTTCTGCAGCTAATCTTTCTTCTCTTTCCCTTTCTGCAGCTAATTTCTTCTCTTCTTTCTGCAGCCTGCAGCTGCTCAATTTCTTTCTTTCTCTTTCTGCCTCCAATTTCTTAGCCTCTTTGTCAGCCTCAATCTGCAACCTCTTAGTCTCAGCCTCAGCTTGCAACCTCTTAGTCTCAGCCTCAGCTTGCAATTGTAACTTCTTAATTTCCCTGTCAGCCTCTAACTTTCTTTCGGCCTCTTTTTCTAATCTTCTTTCTTCGCGTTCAATAAATTTGTCACATTCCGTTGTGACATAGGCAACCATAACTTGCCCATCTAATCCTAACTCTTTTGCAGTCTGAACCGCAGCAGATCGAAATTTGGCCAGGTCCGCCATTGTCTATCAGGTAAAAATTTATCATACATGTCTAACCAACAATTCAATTTCTAAATAACTATATATCTAATAGACAACACAAGCACCGTGAGCTCAACCTTATTTAATTCACCCAAGGATACCTTTTAATTCTTATATTCCCTGAAGTGAATTACCCCCAATATTTTTAATAGGGAAAGATTCAAAATCCCAAGAGCGAGACCCCAATATATGTGGTGAAGTGGGATGTTATAAATATTTATAGGGGACTTAGTGTACTGACTGAGATCAGCTGTGAAGGTATCTATATCTATTAAGAGTAGTGTATTATAGAACCTTACTTGCTACCACATATCTATATATCTCAGTCAGAATTATTCTGGAATAGTGTGATGACTACGTTATGTGTCTAGGGTATGTGTATGATGAAGTGTAAGTCACAACAACAGACGGATAAACAATTTAATTTAATCCACTACTCTTGACAACACTGTGACACTCACATACATAAAACACTCTACAGAAGATATCTTAAATAGAGTCACTAATCTATAACTTTTCAAATATAACAATTATGTATTCTCTTTGCTGTCATGAATGAATATGTGTCCTGATTCAACTACAAGGGAACCAGGAATCACAATCAATTTAAATTACATAGTTATTGTACAACAGAATGTATTTTAATATGAATATTGTAGTGAAATATATTTTATTAAACAAATGTTCTATGTGTGTCAGTTGTGTAGTAGTAAAAATGAGGGTAATACTGGTTTTGTTTTGTTCAAGCTCTGTTGGTATTTTTGTCATCATGACTTCAATAGTTTGTCTTTAGGGATCTATATTGAGATGTTCACAGTTCCTGATTTTAAGACATTGTAAAAATTCCCCTCACTTAATAGTTAATTTTTTAATAAGTTCATTTCAAGATGGAGGGGACATAATGTTGAGCTCAGTGGCCAAAAACTCTGCTTATCTGGTTCTGATGGCAACCTCCATGGCTAGGAAGTAAATGGACTCCTCTGCTCTGACTATTCTATCATACTCTATCTGGGCTGGATGACCTTCTTAACTTAATTTATATTCTCACTGATAGCTAAAAAAAAATTGCGCGTTGGCGGAGGTTAGAGATCAAACCAGGCATTGTATGCTGTCCGACATTGGTTTACTGGATTATTTTTTCTAGATCAAAGGTGTCTCTCCTGGCCTTTTCAACTGGCTGAACCGAGGTGCTGTTTCGCATCCGTACTCCTCTCAAGACCACATATATACTACAGTCCCTTCACATTCAATTTCATGGAATAATAAATGGTTAACACCACAATTATAATGGATACGTTGATTAGCAATGGATTCGGGCACAAACTGGCATGCCTATGTTCCAGGCTTTTTTTTTTAGCAAAAAATGTGAAGCTGGCTTCAAAACGTACTGATGCTTTATCAAGCTATTTTAAACAAGTGGTCTCGAACTAACGCTCCCAAGTGTGTATATCAGCGAGACTGGCCAATGAGCCACGTTTCGACAAGTGTTTGAAAAAATGTTATCTTTTCCCGTCTCGCCTAACAACCAAGATAGTATTTATAGCCCGACCAATCGTGGTTAGGCTTTCATTTGTTGCGCTCCAATCAATTTGGAGTTTACATGGTAGGCTATTTCTGTAACGTAAGGTTTTTTTCAAACACGTTATAAAAAAAATTTTATGAGCAGAAATGATTTTATGCTGTCAGGCACCCCCGATATTTTATTTTGGGTATAATTTATTAATTCCTGGACTATTTGCGTAACGTTTTACATATTATTTGTCAGCAAACCCTAAGGAACCCAAAAATACTAATTTAAAGGAGCTACGTGGCTGCGTTCAAAATATGCAATTTCTTCTATCTCCTGTTTAGAAGATGTGCTGTCTCGGTACTGTTATGTGTTCAAACGTAAACCCATATAATGTTGTCTTTTCTAATAAGAGTCTGTTATGATTTATAAACCTAACTCTGGGAAAGGGTAGTGTATTTTATCACTGTCCGTCTGAAAAAAAAAATTAGTGCATGTAGACTTACACGCGTGATGGTAGTAATTGTGTATCGCGCGAAGCGGGTTTAGTGTTCGGCTTTCTGCCTCTCCCTTCTCTTTTTTATCCCTTTAGTCCATCTGTTCGTTCGTTTTGGTAACGCAGTATAATTAATGTTAGGGTTAATTTAGGTCATTACGCAGTACGTCTCAATGCTTTTCCAAGAAATACAGCACACGTTTCATTGAAGAAGGCGGGTAATAATACAGTAAGCTTTACTATCAACGTGAAAGCGTTACAATTTGCAGACGAAGCAGAAAACAAGGGGGATTTCGAGTACATTCTTTGTGATAGCACTGTCATTTACCATTGCTCTTTTCTTTATTATATGTATTTATTAGGCTTTATATTTAATTGATAATTTATATATGTGGATTAGAATATTCCATGACACTCGGTCAGACTCTCTCTTCTATTGGTGGTCCTAGTTAATTATATATTGTAATAATAGTAACTCCGCCAATGCCGGTCCCAAGCCCGGATGAAAAAGGAGGAGGGCGGCCTGCATGGAGGCCGTAAGGAGGCAGCCCCTCCACCATGCAAAGGCACAACAGGCCAATCACCTGTTTGCTTTAAATCATGATTACGCGAACTACAAGAGAGAAAACCGGACTGATTCTAAAGGCGACGAACTGGAACGGACTACGGACTATGACTTATGGAACTTGGAACACAAGAAGTATAAATGGGAAGGAAGAGGAGCTGGTGGAAGAGATGAGGAAAGCAAAACTAGAAATCCTGGCTATAACGGAAACGAAGAAAAAGGACAAGGAGTCATGGATCTCGATGGCAACACGTTGCTCTACAGTGGTGTACCCATATCTGAAAGAGCTAAAGGGGGCGTGGGTTGCATTGTGGCCCAAAATCAAAAAGATAGTATCAAGGGATGGAACTTTGTCTCGGAGCGCATTATGGTTGTAAAACTAAAAGAAGGAGAAACCATAGTCAACCTGGTCATAGTGTATGGGCCAAATGAGGATGAGAGAGCAGAGGTCAAGGAGGAATTCTTCGAGCTGCTTCAAAGGACAGTGGATGACTGCCTAGATGAAGTTATTATGCTCGGAGATTTTAATGCCAGAGTTGGAAATGACCATGCTAGATGGGGTGGAGTTATCGGAAGATATGGAGAAGATACTCTCAATGACAATGGAAAGCGACTCCTTAGATTCTGCAGTGAGCAGAATCTGATCATTACAAACACAAAGTTCCCCCATAAGCGCATACATGCATACACTAGATGTGAACCAACCAATAATGAGAAGTCAGTGATCGACTATGCCATTGTTCGGAGAAGCTCATTCGGATATGTCCGAGATGCAAGAGTCTGGAGGGGGCCAGAGATTGGAAGTGATCACTACCTGCTAACAATCAAACGAACAACTGAAAGAGTTGCTCAGCCTAGGAACTGCCCAACATCACGCAAGAAACCAAGTAAACGAGCAGGAGAAATGAGCATTAGGACCTACAAGCTGAGAGAGCCAGAAATTAAGACCAGATATCAGGGGCTTATTGCTACAGCAGTGAGCAACACAGAAGAACGACCTGATGACTTGGAAACCCTCTGGAATAAATTCAAGGATATCATAAAGACAGCTGCTGCAGAAGCATGCGGTGAAGTCCGACTTGGGAACCAGAGAAAGAGGACACCTTGGTGGACAGAGGAAGTCAAAGAGAAAATAAGAGAGAAGAAAATGGCATGGAAACAATACTTAGGAGCTAAAACACAACAGGACAAATGGAAAAATATAGAGAATATGTGACACTCAGAACAGAAGCAAAGAACAAAGTGCTAGCAGCAAAACAGAAGTCCTGGGAAGAATTTGGAGAAAAGCTGGAAAAGATGCACAAGAAAACCAGAAATTGTTCTATAAGACCCTAAAGAACATGAGGAAAGAAAAACAATGCCCTCTCAAATTTATAAAGGACAAGCAAGGCAAATTGCTTACTGCCCCGAAGGAAGTAATGGAAAGATGAAAAGAATATTTCTCAGAACTCCTGGATGGTGAGCATGATGAAGCATCAGAAATGATAACCACTGACACAGAAGAGGAAACCAATGATGGTGAAGATGACATAAAGATGGAAGAACTGAGGGCAGCACTAGAGAAAATCAAGATGGGCAAAGCAGCAGGGCATGATGGTATAACACCAGAAATGGTTAAGTACATGGGAGCATCAGGCGACCTATTACTCTTAAAGGTCCTACAGGCAGCATGGTGCAACAAGACCATACCAAAGGATTGGGAGATTGCCATCATAACACCAATTTTCAAAAAGGGTGACAATCGACAATGTGGAAACCATAGAGGCATATCCCTTCTCAGTGTCCATGGTAAAATCTACTCTAGAATCCTAGAGCAGAGACTCCGACGCCTAGCTGAGCCACAATTGGATGAGGTCCAGTGCGGATTCCGAGCAAACCGAAGTACTCAAGACCTAATCTTCACACTCAGACAGCTCAGTGAAAAGGCCCTTGAGTATAAGAGTGAGATCCATCTTTGTTTCATAGATCTGGAAAAGGCATTTGACAGGGTCCCCTGGAGCAAACTTTGGGACTGTTTGGCAAGGAAGAATATTCCAGCACCTCTGATTCATGCTATACAGAGCTTCTACAAGTCTTGCAGAAATTATGTGAGGACAGCAAACCATAAGTCAGAAGAGTTCAGGACCACCACTGGTGTAAGACAAGGTGATATCCTATCACCTTACCTCTTCATACTCCTTATGGACGATGTCATCAAGGCATGTAAGGAGAGAACAAGAAAGTATTCAGTGGGGTACTGGAAGATGAGACAGGTCTATATTTCGGAGCTGGCATTTGCTGATGATGTTGCCCTGATTGCTAAATCAGAGGCACATCTCCAATCCAACCTGCAAGTCTGGAAGGAAGAGCTGGAGAAGAGAGGGATGGTCGTAGGCAGCTCTAGAGCAGGATCCATGGTGATATCACGAGAGGAAAGAGAACATCAGATTGGGTTGGGAGAGCAGGTCCTGGAGCGGGTCGACCACTTTAAATATCTCGGAGCTATTGTAGACCGAAAGGGAGGCATCAAAGAAGAGTTGGCCACTCGAAGGGCAGCGGCTGGGGGACTTTTTCGGGCCATGGATCGTGGGTTCCTCAGCGGGAAAGAGGTTGGTAGGAAGGCGGGGATGGCTGTATACCGCTCCACCTGTGTCCCAGTCTTGACATGTGGATGCGAGTCGTGGGCGATGGCTACAACCCACAAAGGCCAGATCCAAACCTCAGAAATGAGGTATCTGAGGAAAGTGGTTGAAGTAACAAGAAGAGACATGGTCCGCAACCAGACGATCCGTCAAGGCCTAAAATCCCATCCGCTGCAGACCCAAATAGAACAGTCCCAACTAAGATGGTTTGGCCATGTCTGCAGAATGGGAGAAGATCGGCTACCACGACAAGCATGGGAAACAAAGAGCCAGGGATCCAGACCTCCAGGGCGGCCCGGAGTCCGCTGGGAGGGCAGCATTAGACAATCTTTGAGGGACCGAGGACTAGAGTGGAATCAGGCCAGGAAGAAGACAGCTGATAGAATGGTCTGGCGCTCTCTCTTCCAAACCTCTACACCTCACGGTAGAAGGGGAACGACTAAGTAAGTAAGTAATAATAGTAATATGCCTGGTATAACATTCGGCAGCAACTGAAAAGGGAAGAATCAATCGCACCAACTTTCGGGAAAATACGGAAACGGCGCGCATTGCATTGTGCTGCGAGTGGAAGCAATCTTGAACACCCATGTGATTCATTCGAAATAAAGACCAATAACCTCTGTTTCATTCGGATTTCAAAATCACTTCGCATGTAACCCGTCAAAAATTGACGGGAAAGTTTAGTAATCTAGTTTTATAATATGTAAACCGCTCAATAACTTTTTTTTTTTAAACGTTAACAATCTGTTAAAACTAAAGACAACTGGACTGAATTTTAAAGTAGTAAAAGAAAAATCTCCGTACCTCAGCCTATGTAAGAAATAACGAGAAAGCACGAAGGTGCGAGCTTTCTTCAACATGTCTGGTTCTCCTGTGTTCCGTTTCTTCTTTTATTTTGATCCTTGACTCGGTGCTTCCTGAAGACTCGTTTGATACCTTTGGTTTCCCAGCTGTGTATCAGCAGTGTCAGTCTAGAATGCCTCCGCACCTACGGAAGCTCAAAATCCGCATTTTCAACATCGTGCTCAGAAACTTAGATGCAAATAAAAATGTCTTGAGCAGCACAAGATTAGTAAATGCCTTTCAAAAGAACTGTGTTTATGCCGAAATTGTCACAGCTATAATAACTAAACGAGTTTCCAGTCCACGCATCAGTTTAGAGCTAAGCGATACGAGCCTTCCTTCACGTCATTGCCCTGTGCTCATGATGATGGGTGATCAGTCTGCATTCTAACGCATGTCTGAACCAGCGTATTCTATGTCACACTGTATTCTCCAAGACAACGGCCGACAATGCAGAAGATGTGGGGATCTTCAGTAGCACTAATTTCTCAAAAGATTTATCTTGATAAAATGATGTCTGTTTTCAAGTATCAGAGTAATTAGAATTTGGAATCAATGCAGCCTTCAAGTTACTTTTAATTCTACCTGATGTTCTGCTTTATAAAATGTCATCGATGGAGCGGTTGAAAATTCTAAATAAATTATATTTTACCGAATACTAACTTCGGTTCACAGAAAAGATTGTGTTCCCATCTTATGAACTTCATGAAAAAGTAAATTTGTGTAAAGTAGCTCTAGGGTTTTCACAGGTAACGCGAAAAAATATGGGTTGGACAGTGTTTGGTTAAGATTTCTCTAGCTTAAAAAGTTTTTGTTTTACAGGCTTTATTCATAAATGGGTGATTGTGCCGACTAGAAAGATTGAAATAATATGACTTACTTACTTAGTCGTTCCCCTTCTACCGTGAGGTGTAGAGGTTTGGAAGAGAGAGAGAGCGCCAGACTATTCTATCGGCTGTCTTCCTTCTGGCCTGGTTCCATACTAGTCCTCGGTCCTTCAAAGATTGTCTAATGTTGTCCTCCCAGCGGACTCTGGGTCGTCCTGGGGGGTCTGGATCCCTGGCTCTTTGTTTCCCATACTTGTCGTGGTAGCCGATCTTCTCCCATTCTGCAGACATGGCCAAACCATCTTAGTTGGGACTGTTCTACTTGAGTCTGCAGGGGGTGGGATTTTAGGCCTTGACATATCGTCTGGTTGCGGACCATGTCTCTTCTTGTTACTTCAACCACCTTCCTCAGATACCTCATTTCTGAGGTAGAAATGGTATGACAAGGTCACCAAAGTGAAACTGATGACAAGAACCAGACAAGTGCTTGTGGCACAAGAGATGAGAAGAACACGTTGCTGATGGATATGACACATATCCATGGAAACATGTGGATCGCATTACAAGGCGGTCCTTGTTCTAAAATCCTCAGGGAAAGAGAGGCAGAGTAGACCAAAACCACATGAGACGAAAACTTGAGACAGAAGTGAAAATGATGAGGAAGACGTGGAGCGAAAATGAGCTGATGGCACGTGACAGAAAACTTGGCATGGGTTTGTTGAAGGTCTATGCTCCTTGGGGGGCTAGAGTGTATTGATTGATTGATCTCTTAGAGATCTACCATGCCAATGGCTAATGGACAAAGAAAAGCTATAGCTCTCTCTCTCTCTCTCTCTCTCTCTCTCTCTCTCTCTCTCTCTCTCTCTCTCTCTCTCTCTCTCTCTCTCTCTCTGCTTACTCGTGTCATATCATATTTGGTCGCTGATCAATGAAACTTACCTTAACATCCTCACCTCAATAAATTAATCCACCTTCCATCCGTTCGCTCACACCTCAAGTGCTTAATCATCTATCTATCCATTAACAAAGCTTTCTATCAGACCGACCCTCTCGCACGCATTTATCATCGGAGTCATCTAAAGCGATCAATATATTTGCATTTGGACCGGTTAGGCTGTTTTGTTTATCTGCAATAAATAATGTAACATCAGAATATGCAGTGGTTGGACTTTCTGGTTAGGAAAACGCCAAACCAGCTGAGAAGATAGTATTGCATGTATAAACATGAGAATATAATTTATTGAGTCCTTCGTCCTTTTAACAAGTGGTCCTTTTAACAAGTGATCCTTTTAACAAGTGATCCTTTTAACAAGTGATCCTTTTAACAAGTGATCCTTTTAACAAGTGATCATTAACAAGTGATCCTTTTTACAAGTGATCCTTTTAATAAGTGATCCTTTTAACAAGTGATCATTAACAAGTGATCCTTTCAACAAGCGACCCTTTTAACAAGTGATCCTTTTAACAAGTGATACTTTGAACAAGTGAAGGTTACCAGACCACGAGACCTTTGTAGTTAAAGAAGAAGACGAGGTATTTTATTTTGGCATGCGCCCTAATATAACTGATGGACCTCCTGTCTAAGTTGAAAGTGCCGGGCTTTACCAAGACGAAACAAAACTCCGACAAAATACATGGTGTTCCAAAAGTCCTTGTGCAATTTTAAACTGTAATAAATTAAAATAGCACAAGCACTTTTGGACACCCTAAATACATACATGCCCAATGGGCTGATCACCCGTTGGCTTGTCACACCGATTACGGAAACAACGGCAGATGGATCTATTTGTTGTTGCCCTAAAAACGCCGCTAGGCGTGATGGGAAACTACAACAGAGAAAATCAATCTGCTGTTGCCCTTAAGACGCCACAAGGCATGATGGCCTCTGACTGCTTGGTCGGTCTTTGGCTAAGGACGGAAGAAGAAGAAGAAGAAATACATACATACTTAAATATTTATAACTAACTAAGGCCACCAAAGAAGAGCGAGCTCGATGAAGCAACAGAGACGTGTTTATTTCGCCGTCTTAAAGAAAAAAATACTGCCAGTAAGAGGTAACCAATAAAAAAAATAATATTACAATCATAGTCGACACAATAAGAGACGAATATATTAAAGTCTTGCTTCGAGCAGGGGTCAGCAACCGGTCGATTTTGATCTACCGGTACATCTCATTGCATAATTTCGTAGAACTTTAGGCGATCATGTTGGGGCGGGAGGGGGGGGGTGGGGAGGGGGAGGGGGGGGGGAAGATATTTTTAAATTAAGGTGAATTTTGGACTAGCCCTCCCAATTAACAGCGCCGTGTCCTCAGATTTGAAAATACTTTCACAGAATTCCCAGTTAAAAAATCGCCAGCTAGCTTAAGGAAGTTCACTTTATTTGTGAATTGTATAGAAAACAGTTTTCTGTTTGAGGTGAAGTTCGGTAAATTATTTAATTTTCCACAGTCTCTGTTGATAGGATTGTAGGAAACAGATTGTTACCTATACTCTAGACCAGTGCTTCATAACCAGGGGTGCATGCACCCCCTCGGGATGCGAGACTTACCTTCGGGCGGTGCGAGACATGTCAGATGTTTTATAAGTCGGTTCATTATTGACATTATATATAATAAACAGAACTCAAAATAGAACATTGACAACATGATTTCAATACCGAATCTTAGTCACATTTTGTAAATAATATTTTCAAAAAACATACCTGTATCTCTTTTTCTTATTTTTTGGCATATTTTGTGAGCTAGAAGATAATAACGTGTGATGATGATGCAAAGGAGTGCGAGGCTTTGCAAGTGTGACGGGCGCTGGAATTGTCTGCCCTTAGTTTTGCTAGGTTGGTCGGGTTTCTCGACATTCTGACCTGTCTACCTTCTGTCCATCAAAATTCTCCGCCCACTTTTTCTGTAAACGTTGTCTTTAACAGCGATATTTCTGTCATCTTGTCTGTCAGTCAGCACCGCAGACCTTCTTCATGCATATCTCCTGGCACGCGCATGGCGGTATGTGATCAAACAATCCTTTTTTATCATTCCCCTAGGAAACTAAATACTTCCCGATGTCATGGAATATTCTAATCCACATATATAAATTATCAATTAAATATAAAGCCTAATAAATACATATAATAAAGAAAAGAGCAATGGTAAAATGACAGTGCTATCACAAAGAATGTACTCGAAATCCCCCTTGTTTTCTGCTTCGTCTGCAAATTGTAACGCTTTCACGTTGATAGTAAAGCTTACTGTATTATTACCCGCCTTCTTCAATGAAACGTGTGCTGTATTTCTTGGAAAAGCATTGAGACGTACTGCGTAATGACCTAAATTAACCCTAACATTAATTATACTGCGTTACCAAAACGAACGAACAGATGGACTAAAGGGATAAAAAGAGAAGGGAGAGGCAGAAAGCCGAACACTAAACCCGCTTCGCGCGATACACAATTACTACCATCACGCGTGTAAGTCTACATGCACTAATTTTTTTTCAGACGGACAGTGATAAAATACACTACCCTTTCCCAGAGTTAGGTTTATAAATCATAACAGACTCTTATTAGAAAAGACAACATTATATGGGTTTACGTTTGAACACATAACAGTACCCAGACAGCACATCTTCTAAACAGGAGATAGAAGAAATTGCATATTTTGAACGCAGCCACGTAGCTCCTTTAAATTAGTATTTTTGGGTTCCTTAGGGTTTGCTGACAAATAATATGTAAAACGTTACGCAAATAGTCCAGGAATTAATAAATTATACCCAAAATAAAATATTGGGGGTGCCTGACAGCATAAAATCATTTCTGCTCATAAGATTTTTTTTTAACGTGTTTGAAAAAATTTACGTTACAGAAATAGCCTACCATGTAAACTTCAAATTGATTGGAGCGCAACAAATGAAAGCCTAACCACGATTGGTCGGGCTATAAATACTATCTTGGTTGTTAGGGGAGACGGGAAAAGATAACATTTTTTCAAACACTTGTCGAAACGTGGCTCATTGGCCAGTCTCGCTGATATACACACTTGGGAGCGTTAGTTCGAGACCACTAATTCAAATAAGCTTGATAAAGCGACAGTACGTTGAAGCCAGCTCACATTTTTGCTAAAATAAAAGCCTGGAACATAGGCAGAGCGGAATTTGTGCCAGTTTGTGCCAGAATTCATTGCTAATCAACGTATCTGTGTTTATTTCCATGAAATTGTGGTAAGCTTGAACCATTCAGTATCTTTTAATGAAAAATTGAATGTGAATTGTTGATTTATGCCTGTATATATATGTGTAGTTCAGTGGCAAACGTGAGGTAAAGCCTATAATGCTCCAGCCTGAACAGAGGGTGTCGGAGAGAAGTAAAAACGGCATGGAATGGCCAAATAGTACACTGACACCTGGATGATTGACTCGAAAGAAATAATGCTGGAAGTGCAGAGGCGTAGTAACCATTAAGAAGGGTAATACTGGAATAAAGTATTTCAAATGAAGCTGACTGTTGGCCTAACGCTCTGAACGCAATGTTTGTGCTGTATTGTGATCAGTGTAAAAGAGAATATAAATTAGTTATGAAGTAGAAGGTACATCCTTCTTGATTTCAGGGACAGTGGTCTTGATGGTACTGAGCAGCATCTGGTCAGAGATTTGCTGAATCCAGTGTCGGACAGCATACTCCTTGGTCCTTTTAGCTATCAGTGAGGTGTCTCCAGAGCCCAGAAGAGAATTCGAGCAGAGGAGTCCTCTCCTGCCGCCATCACTCAAGATAAGCAGAGTTGGCCAGCTGAGCTCAACATTATGTCCCCTCATCTTGAAATAACTTTATAAAAATACTATTCAGAGGGGAATTTACTTGTCTTAAAATCAGGAACTGTGAACATCTCCAATACTGGTCCCTAAAGACAAACTATTGAAGTCATGATGACAAATACCAACAGAGCTTGAACAAAACAAAACCAGTATTACCTCATTTTACTACTACACAACTGACACACATAGAACATTTGTAATAATATATGTCACTACTATATTCATATTAAATACATTCTGTACATAACTTGTAATTTAAATTGATTGTGATTCCTGATTCCCTTGTAGTTGAATCAGGACACATATTCATTCATGCCAGTAATGAATACATATTGTTATTTGAAAGTTATCAGTGCCTCCTTTAAGATATTCTCATAGAGTGTTATATGTATGTGAGTGTCACAGTGTTGTCAAGAGTAGTGGATTACATTAAATTGTTTATCTGTCTGTTGTTGTGACTTACACTTCTTCATACACATACCCTAGACACATAACGTAGCATCACACTATTCCAGAATAATTCTGACTGAGATATATAGATATGTGGTAGCAAGTAAGGTTATCTATAATACACTACTCTTAATAGATATAGATACCTTCACAGCTGATCTCAGTCAGTACACTAAGTTCCCTATAAGTATTTATACTTCCCACTTCACCACATATATTGGGGTCTCGCTCTTGGGATTTTGAATCTTTCACTATTAAAAATATTGGGGGGTAATTCACTTCAGGGAATATAAGAATTAAAAGGTATCCTTGGGTGGAGTTAAATAAGGTTGAGCTCACGGTGCCTGTGTTGTCCATTAGAGATTGAATT
Organism: Oreohelix idahoensis; assembly: GCA_024509875.1. NCBI lineage: Eukaryota > Metazoa > Mollusca > Gastropoda > Stylommatophora > Oreohelicidae > Oreohelix > Oreohelix idahoensis. The sequence continues at coordinate 161,030 of JAMPIV010011255.1, read as the reverse complement.
GTTGGTTAGACATTGTATAAATTTACATAATAGACAATGGCGGACCTGGCCAAATTTCGATCTGCTGCGGTTCAGACTGCAAAAGAGTTAGGATTAGATGGGCAAGTTATGGTTGCCTATGTCACAACGGAATGTGACAAATTTATTGAACGCGAAGAAAGAAGATTAGAAAAAGAAGCCGAAAGAAGGTTAGAGGCTGAAAGGGAAATTAAGAAGTTACAATTTGAAGCTGAGGCTGAGACTAAGAGGTTGCAAGCTGAGGCTGAGACTAAGAGGTTGCAGATTGAGGCTGACAAAGAGGCTAAAGCATTGGAAGCCGAGGAAAGAAGACAAGCTGCAGAAAGAGAAGAGAAGAAATTAGCTGCAGAAAGAGAAGAGAAGAGATTAGCTGCAGAGAGGGAAGCAGAAAAGGAGGAGAAGAGATTACAAAGGGAACATGAGTTACGACTAAGGGAGTTTGAGTTTCAAGGCCATGCTCCTGAAAATGGTGCCAGTCCCTTTGCCTCTGATGCTACGATTACTCAAGGAGCCTCAATCTCAGCTATGAATTTTCATTTAGATCATTTTGTTGAGAAAGACGATGATATTGAGAGCTATATAAATAGGTACGAACTATTAGCTACCACGTATGGGTTGGAGAGAGAAAGGTGGAGCTTAAAGTTATCTCAGGGACTTCGTGGGGCAGCTTATGAAGTTTTTGCAAAAATGAGCAGAGGTGATCAGGAAAATTATGACATGCTAAAGCAGGCTCTTTTGTTAAGGTATGAAAAGAATGCAGAGTTTTACAGGAAAAAATTTAGGAATGCTAAACTACTGTCAGGTGAAACCTATCACCAGTTCTCTGCACGAATAGAGACATACTTGGAGAAATGGACTTCTCTGGGGAAAACCCAAGATCTTAAGGAAATGGTCCTTATAGAGCAACTAAGAGAGTCCATGGCTCCAGACCTGAGAAAGTTTCTCATGGAACAAGGTGCAGAGAGGCTGGGTGAGTTGCTAAATGTTGCTGAAAGATATCAAGCAGCTCAAGCAGAGGTAACAGGTAATAAAAAGAAACAGGTGGACAACTTTAGGGCACCACAGAACTTTAATAAATTTGATCCTAAGGATCAAAATAAAGGTAAGCACCAATTTGATAGGCCACGGTATGACAATAAAAATAAATTCCCACAATTCGATGAAAGGAAATATAATGAAAGAAAATCTTTCAACCAAGGAAAAAGGTGGTGTAAAAATTGTCAGATGGACAATCATGACACTGACCGTTGCAGAAGGAAACCTGTGTATATGGCAACCCTTCAGGTCAGGTCGACCTCAAGACAGGAGGAGGATATTATGTTAGATACCACTCCAGAAGAGATGAGGAAGGCACAGGCTGGGGACAAAACACTCAAGCCTTGTTTCAGAAAATTGTCAACTTGTCATACAACTCCAGGCAAGGGAGATTTTTACATGAAAAACAAGTTGATGTATAGGAAGACTGGAGCTAGATCCAATGGTCACGGACAGCTGGTTCTTCCAAAAAGATATAGGACAGAATTAATAAGGAGTCTACATGTGAAACCAGATGGGGACCATGAGAAGATAGGTACCATCATTCAAAAGGTGGCTCACAATTATTATTGGCCCAAAGCAAGATGGGACATTGAAAATTTTGTAGAAAGGTGTAGCATAGCACATGAGGGAACACCCACAAGTGGGAACATGGATCAGGACCTGGACACGCCATGGGGCAAAATCAGGCCTGACAATAAAAGGAGAAATAGATTTGATAAAGTGGACCAAATGGAATGGGAAGCCCCTTTTCACGGACAAGCTTCACTTAACTGTTTTACTATGGCCACTATGCGGAGAGTGCAAAAAGATGTCTTACCCCAGGATAAGCCGACAATCCCTCAATCGGACTTAAACAAACTGGAGGAAGAAGATGTAGAGAGGAAATCTCTCATCAAGAATTTTAAGAGGGGAGAAAGCCCCAAAAGAATTGGTAGCGGTCGTTTTGTGAATGATAATTCTGGAAGGAAAAATCATCACTATAAAGCTTCAAGTGGAAGAGACCATACCGGTGCATGGACAAATAGGTCCACACAATTAAAGGTCCATATGTAGCTTTGTTAAGAACGTGGACTGATGAAAAGGCAGAGGAAAACATTACATCTTCATACCAATATGTGAATGAGCTGACCACTCGGTTAAAAACTGGCTGGAAACTTGCCAATGAAAATTTGAAACAAGCCAGGAAGAAACATGCTGCCTATTATAACAGGAAGGCGAAAGACAGAAATTTGGCTGTGGGAGAGAAGGTACTGCTTCTTTTGCCCGGGAGTCAGAATAAGTTACAAATTGGATGGCAGGGTCCATATACAGTTCTAGAGAAGGTGTCTAGAACAAATTATAAGATAGATAAGAAGGGGAAAGAAAAAATCTATCATGTGAATCTCCTGAAGAAATATTTGGAAAGAGAACATCAGGAAGAGACACACTTGTTGACCTTGTCCATCGCCATGGAGATGAAAAAGGAACCACTTTCATCATTTGAATATCCATTACACCCCTGCGAGACAGCAGCACAGGTGAAAATCAGTACACATTTAACGAAAACTCAGAAAGAGAGAGTGCAACAGGTTCTAAATAATCATGCAGAGGTGTTAACAGACCGACCAGGGCATACAAACCTATTGGAATATGATACGAAACTCATAGACTCCACACCTGTCTGTATGAAACCATATTCGATTCCGTTTGCTAAGGAAAAAGCTTTGAAGGAAGAGATAGACTATCTGTTGAAGGAAGGAATTATTTCGCACAGTGAGTCTTCGTATAGTTCCGGTGTTGTACTTTTAAGGAAGCCCTCTGGAGAACATAGACTCTGTATAGATTACAGGAGACTGAATGCTATTACAGAAGGACAGGTGGATCCATTGCCGGATACAAATCAGCTGTTTGCCAGACTAAATAAAGCTAAATATTTCTCAAAAGTGGATCTGAGTAAAGGATACTATCAGATTCCAGTAAAGCCTGAGGTTAGACCATACCTAGCTTTTAGTACCTCAGAAGGACACTATGAGTTTAATAGATTGCCATTTGGATTGAAGAATGCGCCTAGTGTCTTCTCTAGAATGATGAGAAAATTATTGGATCCTCTGAATAATCCCTGTATAACAAATTTTATGGATGATATCCTTATAGCAACAGAAACATTTGAGGAACACATTGACTCTCTGAACATGCTGTTTGATCGACTTAGGGAGGCAAATTTAACAGCCCGACCAACCAAATGTTGCGTTGGATGTAAAGAATTGGAATTTTTGGGACACACAGTTTATCAGGGAAACATGACCCCTGACCCAAAGAATTTAGAGAAACTACAGAAAGCCCCGAGACCACAAACCAAGAAGGACGTGAGATCCTTTGTCTCATTATGTGGTTTCTACCAGAAGTATATCAAGAACTTTAATTCCATATGTGCACCGTTAACTGAATTGACACGTAAAGGACTTCCAGATCGCATTACATGGACACCACAATGTGAAATGACTTACCAAGAATTGAAGGAAAAGCTCACAAGTAAACCCATTTTGAAATTACCTGACTTAAGTCAAGAATTCATAGTAAGGACGGATGCAAGTAATATTGGGCTAGGTGCAACTTTACTACAGAAATCAGAGGCATTGGATGGGGAATTAAGCCCAGTGGCATATGCTAGCAGAAAGTTGAATAAAGCTGAAATCAACTACTCAACTAGCGAAAAAGAATGTCTTGCAGTAATATGGGCAATAAAGAAATTCAATATTTATCTATATGGGAAGGCATTTAAGTTGCAAACTGACCACAAACCTTTATCGTTTTTAGCACAGGCTAAGCATGAGAACTCTAGGTTACTCCGATGGTCTTTGCTTCTGGCTCCATATAATTTTAGCATTGAATATATATCTGGAAAAACCAATCTGGGAGCGGATTTTTTAAGCCGCCATCCGTGTGATGAGAATCACCGTAAACCCCAGAAATAATAATAAATTTCTCTATGTGTATATAGAATAAAGGACTGACATATAATGTCTGTTTTAAGAGGGGAGGTGTCATGGAATATTCTAATCCACATATATAAATTATCAATTAAATATAAAGCCTAATAAATACATATAATAAAGAAAAGAGCAATGGTAAAATGACAGTGCTATCACAAAGAATGTACTCGAAATCCCCCTTGTTTTCTGCTTCGTCTGCAAATTGTAACGCTTTCACGTTGATAGTAAAGCTTACTGTATTATTACCCGCCTTCTTCAATGAAACGTGTGCTGTATTTCTTGGAAAAGCATTGAGACGTACTGCGTAATGACCTAAATTAACCCTAACATTAATTATACTGCGTTACCAAAACGAACGAACAGATGGACTAAAGGGATAAAAAGAGAAGGGAGAGGCAGAAAGCCGAACACTAAACCCGCTTCGCGCGATACACAATTACTACCATCACGCGTGTAAGTCTACATGCACTAATTTTTTTTCAGACGGACAGTGATAAAATACACTACCCTTTCCCAGAGTTAGGTTTATAAATCATAACAGACTCTTATTAGAAAAGACAACATTATATGGGTTTACGTTTGAACACATAACAGTACCCAGACAGCACATCTTCTAAACAGGAGATAGAAGAAATTGCATATTTTGAACGCAGCCACGTAGCTCCTTTAAATTAGTATTTTTGGGTTCCTTAGGGTTTGCTGACAAATAATATGTAAAACGTTACGCAAATAGTCCAGGAATTAATAAATTATACCCAAAATAAAATATTGGGGGTGCCTGACAGCATAAAATCATTTCTGCTCATAAGATTTTTTTTTAACGTGTTTGAAAAAAATTTACGTTACAGAAATAGCCTACCATGTAAACTTCAAATTGATTGGAGCGCAACAAATGAAAGCCTAACCACGATTGGTCGGGCTATAAATACTATCTTGGTTGTTAGGGGAGACGGGAAAAGATAACATTTTTTCAAACACTTGTCGAAACGTGGCTCATTGGCCAGTCTCGCTGATATACACACTTGGGAGCGTTAGTTCGAGACCACTAATTCAAATAAGCTTGATAAAGCGACAGTACGTTGAAGCCAGCTCACATTTTTGCTAAAATAAAAGCCTGGAACATAGGCAGAGCGGAATTTGTGCCAGTTTGTGCCAGAATTCATTGCTAATCAACGTATCTGTGTTTATTTCCATGAAATTGTGGTAAGCTTGAACCATTCAGTATCTTTTAATGAAAAATTGAATGTGAATTGTTGATTTATGCCTGTATATATATGTGTAGTTCAGTGGCAAACGTGAGGTAAAGCCTATAATGCTCCAGCCTGAACAGAGGGTGTCGGAGAGAAGTAAAACGGCATGGAATGGCCAAATAGTACACTGACACCTGGATGATTGACTCGAAAGAAATAATGCTGGAAGTGCAGAGGCGTAGTAACCATTAAGAAGGGTAATACTGGAATAAAGTATTTCAAATGAAGCTGACTGTTGGCCTAACGCTCTGAACGCAATGTTTGTGCTGTATTGTGATCAGTGTAAAAGAGAATATAAATTAGTTATGAAGTAGAAGGTACATCCTTCTTGATTTCAGGGACAGTGGTCTTGATGGTACTGAGCAGCATCTGGTCAGAGATTTGCTGAATCCAGTGTCGGACAGCATACTCCTTGGTCCTTTTAGCTATCAGTGAGGTGTCTCCAGAGCCCAGAAGAGAATTCGAGCAGAGGAGTCCTCTCCTGCCGCCATCACTCAAGATAAGCAGAGTTGGCCAGCTGAGCTCAACATTATGTCCCCTCATCTTGAAATAACTTTATAAAAAATACTATTCAGAGGGGAATTTACTTGTCTTAAAATCAGGAACTGTGAACATCTCCAATAATGGTCCCTAAAGACAAACTATTGAAGTCATGATGACAAATACCAACAGAGCTTGAACAAAACAAAACCAGTATTACCTCATTTTACTACTACACAACTGACACACATAGAACATTTGTAATAATATATGTCACTACTATATTCATATTAAATACATTCTGTACATAACTTGTAATTTAAATTGATTGTGATTCCTGATTCCCTTGTAGTTGAATCAGGACACATATTCATTCATGCCAGTAATGAATACATATTGTTATTTGAAAGTTATCAGTGCCTCCTTTAAGATATTCTCATAGAGTGTTATATGTATGTGAGTGTCACAGTGTTGTCAAGAGTAGTGGATTACATTAAATTGTTTATCTGTCTGTTGTTGTGACTTACACTTCTTCATACACATACCCTAGACACATAACGTAGCATCACACTATTCCAGAATAATTCTGACTGAGATATATAGATATGTGGTAGCAAGTAAGGTTATCTATAATACACTACTCTTAATAGATATAGATACCTTCACAGCTGATCTCAGTCAGTACACTAAGTTCCCTATAAGTATTTATACTTCCCACTTCACCACACCCGAGTCTCCTTTAATTCGAGACAACTCAGCGTCATTTCTCCGTTCCTTTTAACGGGAGAGAGCTTTGATCGTGGCCAAAAGTCACCACTCACGAACGCCAGCGCCGTGCTCACGTTGCGTCATCCCTTTGTTGTCTTAAGAACGCAGGAGGAAACGCTGCGGGAAGCGTACGTGGATTTATGTTTAATCGGAGGGAGATCAGAAGGTCTTGTGTCTTATTACGTGCTAGCACGCTGTTTCATCTCGAACGGTCCGCGAAAGCGAGCCAAAACATCTGGCATCATCTGGTAGTACTTAAGCGACTGTCCCAATAACTCTCAATCAGTCATGCCCTCGGATGTTCTAGCATGCGCGCATCTTATCCTTCCTGTTGATAGCAGTTGTGAACTATGTCAGTAAGGAGATTATTCCGTGGAGCTGGTAAGTGCGAAATAATTGTTTTAGAGTTATCTGGAGTGGTAGCGTAGAAGATTTTATGCAGAAATAATCTACCCAGGATTACCTATTCTATTGCTTAACATAATTAATTCATAACGAATAGTGACGCTTTCGTAAGACCGCAAGTGATTTAACGTAGCGCGCCACCAGTTTTTAACTCAGCTTAAGACTTAACAGACAGAATTCTAGATAATCTGGTATATAATGTGTAATGACAAGAAAACGGGAGAGATAAAATGTAACTGACAGAAGGAAGATGTACATTTTGCATTTTTGATTATTGTTGATAAGTGATGGTATTGGTGTAAATGTGAGTGTCAATACGCGAATGGGATGAATGGTTCTGTGGAGTTGACAAGTTGGTAACAATGCACTCATACCCTCACGGCTGGAAGTCAATGATAGCTGGAACTACTGTAAACGTTTTTAGACAGTTTAATGACACACACTCTGAACTCTGACAGCACGGTTGACAGTCATTGGAACAGGTTGACACAATAAATCATTAGATACTTGATCAGATGGGTGGCAACATCAGTTTGGCAATCTCGTAGCATGTAAATATAATTGAACGATAGTAGCAAATATATAGTTCTGATTGTCTATCGTCTCATATCTCCACTGACTAATCGTATCAGTTTGAGTTAACAATAATAATGGTCATCACAATGCTCCCTTACAGACCCTCTTCTGACTACGTCTTTCAGGCTAAGTCTTTTAGGCTTTAACTTCAACAGGGTCTTTTATTTAAGGGTGACAATCTCAAATAACAAAGAGTGGACTTCAATACCATGTAGGTCTTGGTATCGCCATCAGGTAATAAGATATATCTGTTCTCTGACTGACAATTCAAACAGACCAACAGTGGGATTCAAAATGGCGCTGGTCCCAGTGAGCGGCGTTCATCCAAAAAGATATCCTCACTATAAATGAAAGCTCCGTTCATTTGCTCAACTAATGTCTTGGGTTTTCCATACCCATAAGAAATGTTACATATGTCCACTCACAGTGCTGCTAGTACAGGAATCGTCTATATACGATCCATCAAATATATAAAGATGATATAACATCTATGATGTCGTTAGGCCTAGGTAAAGTTTTAGAAAATGTTCCTTCTTTACCTTAAGTTCAGAAAATACTAGTAGCTAGCACACGCCATTCCCTCGGCGTAAAGTATATATATATTCTGGGAGAAGTATCGACCATCATGGTCTACTAAGAGAAACTCCTCTTTTCCCCAGAATCAATCACAATGACGAAAAACTTCGGACTCCCGTTTGTCCGACGGCCTTCAAGATTCGTCCATCATCACGGAAGAGCCAACGACGACTAATCGTCTCCTTGGGCATGCGCTAATGTTAACCTTTCAACCATATTCAAGTGGGGCGACTACATATTTACTTTCACTCGAAGCAAAAAATTAGTATTCGCCCTTTGACTAGAGTTCTAATCTTTAGACCCAAAATATTATTACCAAATATTTCCAAACATAACAAGTATACAAACAAATAAATATCTTCCTTTATACATATATATATATATCTATATTCACTGCCACCAGTAATCTGTTGGTAACAATTGTTCTCTTCGATGTTTATCAATTAATCCTGAGTTAAGTGTTAAATGTCCTAGTATTATTTAATTGTATTTCCCACGTACATGTGAATTACGCCTGTCAATTCTGTAGCACGACCGTGTTGTGAGGTGAATGTCTGACCTCGCTTAGCGAGGCTGTCCGTGTGTGTGTTACGCCGACCGCCCCCCCCCCCTCCCAGCCTGCTCGCTAGCCAAGCGCGAGAGAGAAATTTGCCCAAGGCGGGTGGGGACACGGCGCATGTTTATTGAAGTATATTTGTATGCGTTTTAGTGGAAGACAGAAGATAGAGTGGATGTGTGTACGTTTGTTAGCGTCGATCGTTCTGGTCGAACAAAACCGTGTAAATGTTTTTAAATGTCTTTATTTTCCCAGACCCTGTTCAGAAAAACAGAAAGCGGTCTGTGTTGCTATCTACGGGTTCAACCAAAGTCTACGGAGATTTATTATGCACAACGTTTCCACACATTGGTGCATCGCCTCTTGCATTTACTAGGCACCATTTTTCGTTACTGACGGATTAACTGCCAAATTTCTACCGCTGGCGGCTATTTCGTGGATTAAATTACGGCCGCGCGGCGCAGACAGTATCGTCCATGAGCTGTTATAATTTGCCATTCATAAATATAGGCAATAGTATTTATCACCCGGGTGTTGGAGATAATACAACCACATAACCCAGAAAGAACCAGCTAGTGCCAGCCTCTGAAAGTTCTCACGTGAGCTTACCACTAGATCATCGCATTCTGATAATATTCCTGTGCTGGAATTAAGCTTTTTTTCCAGTTCACCACGTTTTGTTCACTCAGAGTTACTGCAGTAGTCGCACTGTGGAAGGTACATGTTACTATTTCCACCTGGAGCTTACCTCATGGCAAAAGTGGATTACTAAGTCCAGCCGGACAGTGTTGCCCCACATACGTTTCTTCTCAGTTTTGGATTTATCACCTACTAAGGCAAACACGGTCGTCTAATTTCATTTGGACTGGGGACCGCTGTCCAGGTGACAGCAAGACTGTATTAGAACGTTTGTTTTTAAGTGCGTGAGTGGTTCGAGAGACCTTAGGTGAAACGTGTGAGCGTAGGAAGAAAGTAGAGTGAGGTGACCACAGTGTATTTTTTCTCTTGGGGATATTTTTATTTTTGGAGGTTCATTTTCTTTGCTGTGTATCATTTCCGACATTGTTTATTTTCAGGGAAGGTACACGGGATTTACCGTGTTTTGTTTTGTTTGCTTTTTTTTTACGGTTAATAAAAAAAAACCCAGAAAACTTATTCTTGTGCTGGTCAGAACACCTTTCCTTTAAATGTCATGTTGGTGTAGTAAGTGTAGTGTCCCTTACTGAGTATTAGATTAAAGTCTTTTACAAACATTAGAGGGCGGGGCAAAATTGTCTTAGTAAAAATTAGTCACCAGGTAAGCTGAAGGAGTAGCACCACTACCCTCCAGAGACATATCTTTTCTCAACTTTACACCCGTGACCCTATTTTTCTATCCATTCACACTTTCTCTGTAATATTCTGTCTGACCTCAGACAGAATCTATCTTCCTACTTATATATACCTGTGACAGTAAGATGCTTTAAAGTGGTGCGAGGCTTCTTAAGATGCTCTAATAGGGTGCGGGACCTCTAAAAGGTTAAGAAACACTGCTCTAGACTCTAGACTGATTCCTAATTCCGATAATCTGATACTGGAAAACAGACTTGATTTTATGATGGTAGATCTTTAGGAAGTTCAGTGTTTCTAAAGTAGATCTCCATAGCTGCTGAGTTGCCTTCTTCTTTCACCTTTGACCTTACGCCTTTCAACTCCCACAAGGAGCAAAGGCCTTTAACAAATGTATGCCAAGTCTTTCTGTTCCGTGCCATCAGCTCAAGGTCTTTCCATGACTTCTTCATCCAGTAGATTTCCTGGAAAAGCGTATTAGAAACACAAAGTGCACTTTGAAAACTCTTACTATAAAAAAGAAAACAGCACAGATAAAGTAGTGTCATTCTAACATTTTTTTGTATTTTGTATTTTTGTCTGAAAATCATTCACTGACATACTGCACTCATGATTCAATCTCCATAACAAAAAGCGTGCAGTAAACATAACAATTTGATTAATAAAGTACCAGTCACCTCTGTGTGAAACTTAAGATTGCTTGTTGTTACACAGCTTGTCAAATCTTGGCACCAATTGAGATACAGCTACCCTCATTTCCTTCTCCACATCAAGTCTTGATTTGAACTTGGTTTTTATGACAACCACTGCTGAAAACCCAGCCTCGCAGAGATAGGAGCTTCCAAAAGGAATTCATATCTTCAGTGCTCTCTTGCTCAACCTTGGGAACTCCTGTTTTACTGAATACCAAAATTGTATCAATGCCATGGATGGAAACTTCGCTTGTAGTGAAGAGTCTGATGACAGTTCTATCAGTTATTCCTCTTCTGCAGTACTGAAGTCCGAAGGAGCATCACTAATGAAGGGATTCTGAACCCACTGAAACCTGTCACAGTTTTCAGGAAAGTATTTTTCAAAATGAAAACTGAGTTGAGATAAGTGTCCTTGAATTATAGAAACGATATCTGCACTAAAATCTATTTCATTGTCTGTAATGAACTGCTGCAAACCTGGGAAGTAGTCCATTTCTCCTCCATTGATTTTCCTCTTCTAAAGAAGAAGCTTCTTTTTGAAGGCCGAAACTTTGTCAATAAGTTGAACCACATGAGTTTCACTTCCTTGCAGAGACTTATTCAACGAGTTCAACTTTTCAAAAAGATCACAGAGGTACGCAACTTTTAACAGGAATTCAGTGGCCAGATATCACTTACCCCTGACATGGTTTTCTTCTTCAAGATAAGAATAGAGTTCCCGCCTAAGTTCAAAAATGCGCGATAATACATTTCCTATGGAAAGCCATCGAGTGCTGCTATAAAATAAGAGAGACGTATGCTCAGCCCCCATATCGTGACACATTTTACTGAAAAATCTAGCTCTATGAGGTCGAGTTTTAATAAAGTTCACCACATTTATGACTGTTTGCAGGACTTCATTCAAATCAACACTCAAATGCTGTGAAGCAAGTGCTTCCCTATGGATAATACAATGGGTCCAAACAGCATCAGGAACTTTGCCGCGGATGAGAGCTTGTAGACCACTGTAACAGCCTGACATTGAACGAGCACCATCGGTACTCACACCAACACAATGAGCCCAGTCTATATTATTTTCCGCCATGAAGTTGTCCACAATTTCAAATAAATCTTTGCCTGTCTGTCGTACCGATAGGTTTGTGAGTTATTTTTGTCCCGTCTGAGTAGAGTGGATGGTGATAAGTACGTGAGAAAAAGGAGTGAGAAATAGATTTCACTGGTGAATAGCTTAAGGAGAAGATATGTCTCTGGAATGAGTAAGTTTCTCTAGTCCAGCCTATCTATACGACTGTAATTTAGTACAAGACAACCTTGCCCTCCTCATACATATAAATATAAGTTTAACTACACACACAGACAGCTATGTGACAACAATACACACAAACGTGAAAAAGTACGGTTAATTGGGTATGGGTCTGACCAACACACAAAGTTAAGTTTCTTTTGTTGTTTATTATCATTTATACTTGACAACATCAAACATCTAAAGAAAGATCAAAATAAAATCAGATTTACATACATATGAAATAGCAGAATAAATGTGCCCTCCCCCTTTTGAGAAAGGAACCCAAAACGTTAATAACTCAAAGGTCAAAGGTTAGCACTATGTTACAGAATATACAGTAAAGAAACAAGTTCCTACTTGCACAACACAGTGCCTACTATTCTACCCAGTAAAGTAAACAAGTTAAGCAAAATCCAATGTTAGTAAAGTTCCTGTAACAAAGAAATATATTCACTCTCTCTGTCATACAGTGGCCACTCAATCACGCTTACCTACTCTTGAGGAAGTTGAGGGGAACTGCGGTAAGACGTGGAATACAATGGGTGGGTTTGAAAAAAAAAATCGAAAAAAGGTGATTCGTCTTACGAGGACAAAAGACAAAGAAAATAGTCTACGTTACGGCCACAAGGCCTTCGTCAGGAAAGGAAAGAAAGTGAAGTCTAGATAGGACACATAAAAAACTTAATAAAATAATAAAATAAAAACTGGGTACTTCCCTGAAGGCAAGAACCGAAATTCGCTGTCTTGTTGAAGAGCGCGTGGCTGAACAGAAAGCGACTTCCGCCGCCGGGTGTACACAATACATACTCAGTATGTATTGTGTACACCCGGCGGCGGAAGTCGCTTTCTGTTCAGCCACGCGCTCTTCAACAAGACAGCGAATTTCGGTTCTTGCCTTCAGGGAAGTACCCAGTTTTTATTTTATTATTTTATTAAGTTTTTTATGTGTCCTATCTAGACTTCACTTTCTTTCCTTTCCTGACGAAGGCCTTGTGGCCGTAACGTAGACTATTTTCTTTGTCTTTTGTCCTCGTAAGACGAATCACCTTTTTTCGATTTTTTTTTCAAACCCACCCATTACCTACTCTTGGTGATATCCCTTGAAAATACAATTATCCTGAATATATAATTGCCAGGTTTTATTTCTCAAATTGGCAGTTCTTCTAAAAAGAAGGGTGTTTTATTTTCCCTGGATGAACTATCCAGTTTTGGTGTAGCAACACGTGCTCTTGAGGTTAACAGTTAAAAAGAAGGAATATACTTCCAGTTTTGGGAAACATCTGTTTGCTAAAAATGTACAAATGATGCTGATGTTAATCCTATCGGCTGACTCTGTGGGAGAGTGCCGATTCTGAAACAGCGTAACTTTCTGGATAAATCCACTTGAATATGACTGTCAGAAGTCGAGAGTATAGTGTTATTTTGTATACCCCAGTGGGCTGGTAAAATTAAAAAAATATTGCTTCGTTTTGTAAGTCCAGTTAAAATTTACAAGTTAAAATGTTTATCATGTATCTTTGGCCAGTCCTTGCTCACAAATGAAATTGGTGACGCACAAGCCAAGAAAAGACAACATTAACCAATCCGTAAATGAAGAAAGAGACCAAAAGAAGACCGCTGGGCGCCCTTGATCAGGTCAGAATATCGGAATGAAAGATCCCCACGCATGCTATTAACACATTTTCCACAATGGTTCTAGAACAACGTGCTTAGACTATCCAAAAATTCTGAGTGACAACTGATAGCAGGTTTAAGAAAACACAGTTTATATATCATCATGTTTCTCTGATCTATACGTCACAGTACGTCCGGGATTGAAGATGTGAAACGCATTCATATCTCATTTATGGAAATAGAGCTACTGTCATCCGTAGCTACAGGGTGATTGCTGTCCTCAATTGCATCATTCTCCTCAATGCTCCAATTTCGACTCATAAAATCTGCTCCTACATTCTCTTTTCCTGGTATGTATTGTACTTTGAACGAGTACACGCTTAACAATAGAGCCCAACGCATAATTTTTGCGTTAAAATCCTTTTTGGTTCCTAGGAATGCCAATGGAGCATGGTCAGTTTGTACTGTGAATCAAACTCCATATAAATATTCATGGTGTCTCCTGATTCCGTTCACGAGTGCGAAAAATTCTCATTCCACGGTCGAATAATTTCTTTCTGCTGTATTCAGTTTGCGGCTGCCGTAAGCAACTGGAAAATACAGGTTAGGATGTTGGTCGTCTGCCTGGAGCAGTGTCGATCCAATTCCCTTTCCGCTGGCGTCTACGCGCAAGACTAAAGGTTTCTTAAGGTCGGGTAACCTTAGAATGGGATATTTGGACAGCTGTTCCTTCAGAAGGACGTAGGCGTTTTCGCACTCTGCGGTCCAAACAACCTTATCGGGTTTTCCCTTCCGTGTGAGGTCAGTGAGTGGCGCTGTAAGGCTATTGAAGTTTTTGATAATTTTTTTGGTAATACGTGCAAAGTGAAAGGAATGAACGTGTGTGTCTCTTTGTTTTTGGCCTCGTTGCTGAACGTATTTTCTCGATGTTTTTGGCAACGGGCCACATACATCCTTGAGAAATGGTATGCCCTAGGAAGTCAAGCTTTTCAAAGCCGATTAAACATTTGCTAGGTCGTGCGATCAACCCAGCTTCCTTTAGTCTCCTGAGGAGCATAGCGACCGTAGCAATATGTTATTCGTAGTTAATCGTTGCAATTAGTATATCGTCCATGAAATTGTGAATGTTTGGACTTTGCAAAGGTTCCAAACGCTTTCTCATCATTCTAGTGAAGACTCCTGGTGCATTGTGTAAACCGAAAGGCATAACGTTGAAAGTATAATGTCCTTCGCTGGTGCTAATGGCTAACAGGGATTTAGTTTCCTCCTTGACTGGTATTTGGTAATAACCTTTACTCAGGTCATTCTTGGAGAAAATTTTTTGCCTTGCTTAGCTTGGTAAACAGTTCTGAGGCGATTGGGAGTGGTTCGGGCTGAAATTCTGTTACTGTGTTGAGTAATCGGTAGTCGATACACAGCCGAACTTCCTTATTCGGTTTTTGTAACAGTACGACGCTCGAGCTATAAGGAGATGTGGACTCGCTAATAATCCCAGCTAGAAGTAGCTTGTCTATTTCTCCACGTAACGTGTCTGCTTTCGCATACGGGATCGGATAAACTCTGGTTCTTACAGGCGTCTCGTTTGTCAGCTTCATATTAAACTCCACGAGATGTGTACGACCAGGTATGCCCGTTAAGACTGCTGAATACTGTTTCAGTAACGCCTTAGTTTCTGTCTGTTGCGCTTCTGAGAGGGTGTCGCCGAATTTAACATCTTTGAATGACTCCGTTTATTGTAGTGGGTATTCCATGCAACTATCGTCATCTTCCACATCTTATGTTGCTATAGCGACCGCCAAGAGATGTTCGGGGGAAGGCACCGGTCTTTCCAAATATTTCTGTAACAGACTTATGGGGTAGACTTTTTCCTTACCTTTTATAGAGATCTTGTTAAGGACGGTAAACGGCCCTTGCCATCCGATGCGTAGTTTGTTGTTTCCGGTAGGAAGTAGCAACAAAACTTTCTCTCCTGGTTGCAATTCTCTCTTTTTCGCTGCTTTGCTGTATTTTCTAGCGTGCTTCATGTGTGCGCGCTTAAGGTTGGTTGTTGCTAGGTCCCATTTTAGTTGTAACCGTTCCTTTTGTTCAGATACGTATTTGAATGCTGAAACGACTGTCTCATCAGTCTTCTGGTCTGTCAGTGACCGTAGTAAGGCTTTCAGCGGGCCCTTAATGGGTCTGCCGAATAAAAGTGTAGCTGGCGGTAGCCCTGTAGAGGCCTGGGGGACTTCCCTATAGGCGAATAAGGCTGCAGGAATGTAAAGGTCCCAATCTTCAGGTTTCTTCAGTCCCAGCTTACGTAAGATCATGGTGAGGCTTCCGTTGACACGGTCTACTAACCCACTTCCGGCCGGATTGTATGAGCTGATGTAGATGTGCTGGTCCCTCAAAACTTGTTTAGGGAATCCCAACCGTGTAAAAATCTGCACTAGGGCTTCTGCGACATGCTTGGAATCCGTGCATGTTAGCGGTATAGCTTCGGCCTACATAGTGCATGTGTCGACTAAGTCAGAATAAACCTGTTCCTTCTTTTAGTCCTTTCAAGGGGTCCTATAATGTCGACTGCTACCCGTTCAAATGGAGTCCGCACTTTTGGCATTTCTCCCATAGGAACTGGGGCTGTCCAATGCTTGGGTGCCACACGTTGGCACTTGGCGCAGGATTTAACATATCTGATGATGTCAGTGTTCACTCCTAGCCACCAATAGTGAGTCGATATTCGCTGTATAGTAGTGTTTTGTCCCATATGTCCGCTAAAGGGAAGAGAATGCCCCATTTCTAAGATTTGTTCTCTGTACTGTGTCGGTACTAGGAGCTGATTATGTCCCAGTTCAGGGTCGCCCGTTCTTCGATACAGCACTCCATCCTTAGGAAAAATGTCTTTGTTGTGTCTGGGGTCCTTGGCCATGGACAGTTTCTTAAAGCAGGGCTCCAAGGTAGGGTCCTTTTGTTGCGCCTATGTCAGTTCCTTAGATAACATGTTAGGTGTAGGCTCCGGTCCTTTTGGGTTTGCCCTCTTGTATTTACTGCTGCTACAATCGGCTCTTTCGGTCTCCCTATAAACACGTATCTACAACCAAGTATGACTGGGTTGATCGGATCCTCCATTATAGCCGCTTTAATAACACCACGGACGAAATCCGAGTGTATCTCCACCAGTGCGACTGGAAGCGTTATTAGTGCATCTCGTTTAAAAACTCCACATAATTTGACTGTTTCTTCCGTTACTTGACCTGGTTTGACTAAATGCCTCGCGACAATACAATCAAAGCTCAAACCTGTATCAAACAAACAATAACTGTTCAATATAACAGTTCCTCGCGTAGCAGGCCTCTCACCCTCAGGTTGACAATCACTGACCTTTCTATTTCACTACGAGGCTGTTTGTAAACAACCGATGCGATTCGGCCCGGTTTGTTTTTCCTGATCAGATATCCCTGGCGCAGGGGTTTTCCCTTTGACGTATCCTTTCTGAATGTGTTGCCATGGGAGTAGCTTGGGATGATCACGGGTTTCGGTGGGATATCATGTTTTGTAGAATTTCGATTTTCCTTGGAGAGGGGTCTGGGGTACAGTTTCTCTTGGGTTTTGGTGGAAAAATGATTGGGATGACTGTTCTAGATTATTTTTGCGAGAAGGCTCATCTGTAGATTTGCGTTTTGAGCCTGGAAGCTCGGCGAGCGCGTTTACATAACGCCCGGACTTACTCAAAATGTCTTCAAGCTTTACAGCTCCTTGTTCAGCAAGAAATCTAGGGTTTTGTTTGACAAAGTGCTTTTGATCTGTTCGGTTAGAATAAGCTCTTCTAACCCTTCTTCTCCTTCCTATTTCGTCCTAGGAAGGACGTTGGTTGCGTTGTGTCTGTTTACACCGGAGCTACGATATCTGCGCCTTTCGGCCGACACATCCGACTTCAGCACGACATTTTTTGGGACCGGGCTTGCCTTCCCTCTTCGATCCCTACTTTCTCAGCCAGACTGCAGTGATGCAGCCTGTTTCCAGGACCACCCCGTGGAGGTGAAGTAGTGTCTTGGTCAGCTCTGGTTCGCTGACCCTGACGCAAGCAGTCAAGCTATGGGTCGCTGACTACATTCTTTATTGCTGCATCTTTGGGTCCCTTCTAACCCTTCAAAAGTGCAAGGAAGTTCTGAAAGCTCCAAACACTTAGTCAAATATCCCTTCAGACGAGAAGAGAACTGAGCGTAAGTCTCGGTTCCCTCTTTCCTGCTGTTTTAGAAAAGTTACACAAATTTGCGAGCGTTCATTTCGAAGCGCTCAAGTAAAGCTTTCTTAAGCATGTCGTAATTGTCTTGATTGCTGCTTCCCAGTTTCACATACGCATCATACGCATTGCCTTTGAGGGCCTGTGAGAGCTTCAAGCACCATCGCGAACTTTCCAAACCGTACAGTGTTGCTATTCTCTCAAATTTCTCTAGATAAGTATCAATTTTCTCATTGGGGCTTGGGAAGGATTCTAGGGCAAAAGATATAGCAGCTAATTGGAAAGACTGGCTGCTGGAGTGATCAGCTAAGGTTGATTGAGGTGACGAAGACTCTCCATTCCTGGAGTTAGACGCTGAACCACGACTTTGGACCTCTAAAGTCTTAAGCGCGAATTCGTGCTGACGTCGTTTGTCATTCTCTCTTTCCTCATGTTCTCTCTCTCTGTCTCTCTGTCTCTCTCTCTCTCCTCATGTTGTCTCTCTTTCTCTCGTTCATTCGTCCTGCGAGCTTCCATTTCCGCCTCAATTTTCTTACTTTCCAATTGCCGCTTTTCTTTCTCTTTCTCCATAGCTTCTTTCTCTTTCTCTCTAGCTTCTGCTTTTTTCTTCTCTCTAGCTTTTCTTTCTTTCTCTCTAGCTTCTGCTTTCTTCTTCTCTATCTCACATTTCGCTAGTTCGTCGTTCACAAAAGCTAGCATCTCGTCTCCTAGTAATCCTGTTTCTTTTCCTCCTCTCTTAGCATTGTTCTAAGTTTTGCACTCTCAGCCATGGCAAATAACTGACTGCGAATTACCGGCGAAAGAAAGAAGAAAAAGATACACTGCTCCCTACCCAATTAAGAGAATACAAAATAAATTTCTGTTTTTACTGTGTTTCCTCCTCCCTGTTTATCAGTTGTCTAATCTATCGCTGCTGTTAACTGGCAAAAGGCTCCTAACGCATACGACTTAATTCATAGAGATGGTAGATCAGACTAAAACTGTAAATCTACTATTACTACTGTGGAAAAAAAATTTTTAATATTTAGGGAACAAAAAAATTCCTTATTATAATTCCACCACGCTCACCCACACTTGGCGTCAGTTTGGAGCTAGGGAAGGCAATTAACTTGGCGACTGCCCAGTCCACTTCCTTTGCTATGCTCAGGCCCCACTCCTCCAATAAAATTGGGATTGTTAAACAATCACGCGCACCAGCGGTCTTTTTGTACAAAAATTATTATATATCATATCTCCAACAAAGATCACCATCAAAATCAAACTGTATGTAAACTATAAGATGCTGTGGAAAGAAACAAAATTATAATTTGTGTGGTCAGAACCCAGTAAATAAGAACGTTGTCTAAGGGATAAGTATTATTACTATTCTTTACTCACAACACAGGACGCACAACACACTCTATCTAGAGTTATACTAAGATACAATGACAGACGTTCGTCGTTAGTCTAGACTCAGACTTAGATCAAATCTCGGACTCGAGCACCCATTCTGTCGTACCGATAGGTTTGTGAGTTATTTTTGTCCCGTCTGAGTAGAGTGGATGGTGATAAGTACGTGAGAAAAAGGAGTGAGAAATAGATTTCACGGTTGAATAGCTTAAGAAGAAGATATGTCTCTGGAATGAGTAAGATGATGTTACTTTTCACACTATAACAGAGAATCAGAAACATGAGTTCCCCTGATAAAGTTTTACGGTCGGCCTTCTGGCGAGGTTTCAACCGTCATCAAAAGGCTTATACGGTAACGTGGTTCTCGAAGATTTTCTCTGTACGAATGTCCGCTTCTGAGATCAAAGAGCCCAGGGGTTTTCTTGACTTCCCTGAGTACGAACTTCAAAGGGTTCGGTGTTATTCACGTGCGGTCTGTCAGGTATCGTATGATTCACAGATAAGCTCGCGTGAGGAGACCAGGTAAACAAACCTGATTCGCTACCTGTTTTGACGGGCAGGTCACGAAAGTTGGTAAACATTGTGTTAGCTCGTGTTCACAGAAAAAGAGGTAGGACTAAAAGTGAGTAAACACATAATGTAAATGCATGGTTTTGCTAGCAAATCATAGAACGCTACGAGGTCGCAAACCTATCAGATTACTGTAGGCTGTCTTTCCATTATACGTCACACTGTCGCACCTGCATTTATGTCCTTACAAAAAAGATCTTCCACCATTTCGTTTTTTTTTTCATCAACAAACCGCAGATAACAGATTAAATGAGCATCTCTATTGCTATCAGTGGCCTCATCAAGCTGCAATGCAAAGTCCTTCGACCTCATCTTTTCTACAGGCCTAATCTGTTCATTAAGATCCTCTCCTAAATCTTGAATTCGACAGCTGATTGTACTGTCCGACAAAGGAATGGGCAAAAGCTGTTTTCCCACGGACTCTCCAACCATAATGGACACCATATCAATAGCACACGGTAAAACGAGTTCTTCTGCAATCGTATGGGGTTTCTTACATTTTGCTACCCGGTATGCTACCTTGTAGGACGCTAGAATAGCTTTACTCGAGATTGTCGAGTGCTTAGAAAATGCTGATTTTTGTTCTTTCATTTTACTCAGCTTTCTAGAGAAATATTCTCTTGGTTTGCCCACGTCATTCTTATGAACACTTTCTAAATGGCGCTTCAATTTGCTAGGCAGCATACATTCGACAGAGAGTACTTTGAAACACAAAACACACTGTGGACGCTCTTCATTGTTCACAAGCGTGCACGTGAAACCAAAATCTAAGTAACCTTCGTCGTTTTTTCTATATTAACGTTTCCTTTCCGCATAACCACTTTCCTTGTCCTCCTCAACAAGTTCTGGCTTTTTACTAACACTTGCCAAATAAAAAATCTTTCCATAGTTTATATCAAACTCACAACATAATCAAAAACGTTTGAAAACAGAAAATCACCGTGTTCCCTGCTATGGTTGCGCGAGGAGAATACGCGGAAAGTTGATAGGCGGGTCGGGAGAGCGGGACGTCAAAGGCTGGCCAACATCAAAAGTGAAATTTCTCGGGGTTACGCAAGTTGACAAAGACTAAACATGAAATTTCCCACAGCTTTGTGTTCTCTTTACAGCTAAATACGAAAAAAAAACACCGCCTAAGCCGGTCCCAAGCCCGGCTGAAAAAGAGGGAGGGCGGCCTACATGGAGGCTGTAAGGAGGCAGCACCTCCACCATGCAAAGGCACAACAGGCCAATCACCTGTTTGCTTTAAATCATGATTACGAGAACTACAAGAGAGAAAACCGGACTGATTATAAAGGCGATGATAAAGACTGCTATCTTGGTATATACAATGGTGATAAATTATATCCCTCTTGATGTGATTAGACTGATTGTAGTACATGCGCCCACACAGAGCAGATGATAAATAGGTTAGCTCTGTATTGTCCCTGTGTATAAAGTCTGTAGTGAGTGGTATGAAAGGTACAGTCACTCACCCTGTACTGTCAAGCATAGATCAACGAATCAGACTAGTGTTCATTTCCAATTGACAGCACATGATTTATTCACACAGCAACATCAATCCGATACGATACACTACACAGGTACAACAGGATACACAAAAATCAATAATAATCAATTGCGCAAAATGTTACAGCTGTTCAGTATGATGTAAACCCTGTTTACATCGCAGTTCTAATGTTACATCAGTAAATCCACCAGAACGACTGCTAACACTGCAGTTACCAAAACGCCACCCAGGCTTAGATCTATATATATTCGCAGTTCTAATGTTCCACCAGAACGACTGCTGACACTGCAGTTACAAAACGCCACCCAGGCTTAAATCTATATATACTCAAAAGACTGTCCTCTCTGTAGTCTATAAGTAATCTGGCCTACACAACTCCTGGCCTTATAATCTCTTCAATAACTCTGATATCTGTTCATGGATCCTTAAATCTATATATACTCAAAAGACTGTCCGCTCTGTAGTCTATAAGTAATCTGGCCTACACAACTCCTGGCCTTATAATCTTTTCCTCCCTTCATAAGGAACAATGGCCTAACTATCTCCTAGCGCCGTTCCTGCACAATAGAAATCTATCAGGGAGGTAAATATGATCCCAAAACATCGGCCTGTATACACCAAGGCCTCAGAACATGTCCTTAACATAAAGTACACCTTATCTTCTCTTATCTCATCTTATCTGCAGATTTATCACATCTTATCTGCCGATAAACACATCTACATAGGCAAGTACTAGTACACCTCGAAAAATGGCCAAATATCGTTCCCTTACACTACCCTTGGGAACACACACAAGATACTGGGCTGACTCTCCAGTCACCCGCCCAAACTTAGACTGTCACGGGATGACACATCTCCCGCACAAACAGACACCGGACTCGGCTGTTCACGGACTCCCCGTGAGCTATTCACAGCCGGCCGAAACCAGTACAGAATAACTACATGACCAGCGCTCACACGCTTTCTGTACCCTCTGTTTTCTAACATATAAATGTTTAAACAACTCACAATTAAACCAGCTAACAAGTGCGACAATCCTGAATTCACACTGTATAATCAGTATAGTACGTATCATTCCCCTTTGACCTTAACAGTTACCACCCGGTCCGGAGAAAAAAATGATTTATCATTTTTTTGAAAAAACTACATCAATGAAAAAATAAGGGGTCAGCTAAGCTCTAATATATGCTTACAACAATAGCCTTATGATAAGGTCAAAATAATACATCGCCAAATAATAAAGCAAGCGTACAATAAACAAATTACCCATAATAATCTGCTAAATACACCGAAATAATCATTTACAAACAAAGTTAAGTATTATTACTGTAGACCAAACATGACACAATAAATAGAAAGTAAAGTCAAGATCAAACAAAAGAAGCATGATCAGCACAGAAAATCAACAAAGAAATCGAAATAGGAAGAAAGATCCATAATACCTAATAGTAATAATTAAGCTAATCAATTCCTTGCATGAAATACATAGAACTGTCACCAATAGTTACATATACTAATCCATATTACAATACAAACATTACAAAGGATGGAAGTATAAGAAGTGTAAGAAGTGAACGTATACAACTAGTATCAAGTAACATTCAGATGAAACATGGAAGCATAACCAAAGTATAGACCGCTTCCAAAGAAATGTAGTGAAACGAAGAATCATCCGGAAAGGAAGAAGGAAATACAAAATAATGAATGCATAGAAAAACGACAACAATACATCCCAACAACAATCCAAGTAACTAACGCATAATAAATAATTTAGTCAAATTACAAAACTTATTCATAACTAAAATGATTTATCACAGGTATCACACAAAAAAGTGCGATATATAAAAATATCACAATCTGAAAAAAAAAAAAATATTATTATCAACATATATTATTACACCTTATTAAGCGCCTTGGCGCAGAAAAAATATAACAATGTCAAAGAAAAATACATTTCCCTAAAAAATTACAATACAAAAAAGTTTCTTAAAGCTAAGTTAAATAAAAACAGTATTTTAATTTTTTCTAGATTAAATCTATAACTAATATACCAAAATAAAATGATCTTTTAACCAAATGAATGACATCTAACAAAAAAGAATTCCAATACTTAAGTAGACTCATAATAAACGCATACTAATTTAAACAGAACTCAGCAGAAAAAAAAAACACATGGCAAAAAAAATACCAGAAATCAATGTTTCAAAATATGTTTACAAATACAAATACAAAATCATAACTAACACATACAAGTTTAGTTTCAAAATTACATTTCACAACACAATAGTTATTGCATATAACCTCTGTATATGGTAATATTAATTAGAAATAGCACCAGAATATAAGAAAAGAAAAAAAAAAATTAATGAATAACAAGACTCTCTGAAACAACTAACGCATATTCGTTGCTAATGAGTTTGTGCATAGGGCTGGCAATCTCATCAAATCCAAAATTTTCCAAAGAACCAACGTTGCAAAACATACCAATGTTTGATGAATCAACTATCATTGCTTCAACTTCACAACGTAGCACCTATGGTCATACATAATATGATCTAAGTGGAATAGTCTTCCGACTAGCGTATGAAAAAAAAATCACAAATCCACAATCTCATTACAAAAATTAAAGATAAGTCACTACAAAGTGATATGTCATAATTTCATTGCAATCATAACACATGCAATGTTTATTAACAAAACAATCATGTAAATAATGACAGAGTCATAACAGTGCATACATATGAACATACACAATACCTAAGACATTATGTAATGTAAGTTACTATACAATACAGTAATTCATTAACCAAAAATAAATTAAGTGTAAAAAACACTATAGCAATCTTAAACTAACTCCTAAACAAACAAAAAAAATAAATAGGTCACAAATCCGCGGTCCTCGATAGCATTCTGTAAAACCGCACGGGATAACGTCATACAACACCGGATCAACAGGCTGGCTGGGTTGCGCTTGACTAGACACCTGGTCACAGGTTGACCCACATTCCTCTCACAGTAAAAAATAACTTCGGTGCGAAGATTCTTAACAAGCCGAATACTGTGGGAAAATATAAATGAAAATGTCTATTTCAATCAACTTGTGAGATTTATTGAAGTAAAACGGAAAGTTAGTCTTACATTTACCCAAACGTGTGGCAGTGAAAACGTCTGGTTTCTATATGATGCCATCATTTCCTCGTCACACAGCAGATAAACAGAAGGATAAGACATCCTGACAGAAATGAAGGTCATCACAACAGTAGGCTGAAATAAAATCCTACTTACACACAACAAGATATTCTCTCGAACTCAAAATGCATAACAAGCAGTAGTATTTGAAACAATACCCTTACTGTTACCTTGTTTATAACCAAGTTTGTTCTTTTGTTGTGCAACATTACTATGATTAGTATTTCTACTTCTATAAAAATATCTAACCGATGGATTTTGTTGTGTTCTAGAACCATCATTATAAGGCTGATAACCTTTATTGTAGTTATTTCTTTCACCAAAACTGTTTTTATTCTCCTTTGTAACAATATTCTTACTAAATTGATCAGTACCAGTGATAACAAAATTCTTATGGTTATCAACATGTTGAGTTTTATTTTGGGTACAAGTCTTACTAATAGCTTTGTCCCTTATTATCTGTTTATCAGTATTTCCATAATCAGAATAATGGTTGGTCTTTTTAGATCTGCCTTGAAATTTATCTCCATTTTTTTTGCAATCTATAGAACTGACTGTTATAGCAGAATTATCTTTGCTGACCTGACGCCACGAGTCAGTAATGTTACCAGAAGTAGTACGTGGGAAATTGTATTTGCCACGTAGTGACCTCCGTCCATCATGTTCGATTTTCCTCTCAGCTTGTGTAAAGGGCTGGCTTCTTGCTTGTTTTATTTGGTGATAAACATTCTGTCTACCTTTGTCAACATTGACAGTAGACAAACCCTTAATACCTAAAACCACATCTACCAAACCATAAACTCTATTTCTCAGATCACTAATCTCAGCATTTCTAAGTGAGATGTCTTCAGTTTGTTTCTTAATTAAGTCATTCGATGTTAAAAGCTTACTCTCCTGCATGAGTAATTTCTCAATATCAGTCATTTTCCTTTTGTACATCGTTAACTCTTCTAATCTCTCCTTATCATCCTTTTCTTCATTAGCACTCAACTGTGTTAAATCCATCTGAAGTTCCTTAGTGTTACTATTCTGGCCATTCCCAAGCTCATTAACATTCTCGGGAGGTACAAAATACTTTTCTTTAAGTCGGTGACTAACAATCACATTGTCACACAATAAGCCAGTAAGTGTTTCATTACATAAGTTTTCACATTTCTTGGTTTGAACTTTTAATTTCTCACAAATATCATTCTTCTCTTGAATTTCTCGAGTGAGATTACCCATTACGCTATTCATATGTTCTATCTGAACTTCCAAATCTTTTACTTTACTGCCTGCAGAGTCTAATGCTGTTGTTACATTAGCAAGATCCAAGTTTGATTTCTGTAACTCACTTGTGAGCCTAGACACTGTTTCTTGTAATTTTTTCTTTTCAGCATCATCTTGTAAAAACTTATCACTTTCCTGTAAAGCACTCTGTTTGTTTACTTTTGTTTGTTTCTCAATATTCAACTCCCTTTTATGCAGGTCAGAAACACTGTTGTGGATTATCTTGAATATACTTTGCACAATATGTCCGTGTTCAATCGCTATATATTGTTGCACAAACACACGAATGTGCCGTAGCAAATCAACCAAATCGCTAGCCATTACAAAATTACAAACTAACTTAAAGTTATGTTCAGCAAATGACTCTAGGGATGCTGACACATTAATCAAAAAATCCTCCATCACCCATGCTCCAAGTCGTGGGCCTCTCAATCCCTTTTTATCTCTTCCTACCAACAATGCATACTCCAACATAGGTCTTATATCTGTAGGATCTACATCACACCACTTAGCATCCATATCAAAATTAATTATAATAAGTTTATGTCCCTGGAAATTTAGATAACTAATTTCCACCTCACACAATAAATATTTCAATTCTCAATTATTATGCACTAAAACCTATACTAAACAGTTAATAGAATATATAATGTGTGATATGAGAAGACTTGATAGCATGCATACATAAACACAGTTTTCACAACAACAAAACCACTTATCTTGCAAATAGCAAAGTTCCTTCTTTTCTTGTTACAATCGATGGGCATCAACATCAAAGATGACACAACATAAGCAGAGTCCCATGTCAACTCTCACTACACCCTGACACAGCATGCTATGTTGTCGTACACAGCATAGGAAACTGGAAACTGGAAACAGTATGCTATGTGATCGTACACAGCACTGGAAACTGGAAACAGCGCAAGTTACCCACTTGTTCCCTCTGTCGTCGCGAAGGTACACTGTCTGTCACTCTTGTTGGAAAGAGCTACTTGATATTTCGCACTTGCATATAAAACTGGAACATACTGTAATTCTCATAATGCAGATATCGCTGATGATGATGAATCAGGACAGGTCGCCATAACCATGTCAAAGTTTACTTGAAAATTTCACTCCGAAACGTAGAACTGGAAACGTTGCGAAAATGTCATATGGAGGCATGTAAACACAAGACGCTTCACCGTGTCACCGATTAAAGGTCATGAGTGACACACAACTGTCTGTGTATTGTAGAGGCGTTGCCGATTACAGGTCACGATCAACACAAAAACTGTAGAAGATTCGCCTTTGTTTCTTAACAATGTAGAAGTAAGAAAAGGCGTTATAAATCCAAGTCACGCCCACATAGGGCTATTCATTGCTCTTATAACCTTACCATGATACTGATAAAGTCTGATGCTCTTATAACGCGAATTCGTGGTCATTACGCCCGAAAGGTTGGCCCACCACTGTTAAAGACTGCTATCTTGGTATATACAATGGTGATAAATTATATCCCTCTTGATGTGATTAGACTGATTGTAGTACATGCGCCCACACAGAGCAGATGATAAATAGGTTAGCTCTGTATTGTCCCTGTGTATAAAGTCTGTAGTGAGTGGTATGAAAGGTACAGTCACTCACCCTGTACTGTCAAGCATAGATCAACGAATCAGACTAGTGTTCATTTCCAATTGACAGCACATGATTTATTCACACAGCAACATCAATCCGATACGATACACTACACAGGTACAACAGGATACACAAAAATCAATAATAATCAATTGCGCAAAATGTTACAGCTGTTCAGTATGATGTAAACCCTGTTTACATCGCAGTTCTAATGTTACATCAGTAAATCCACCAGAACGACTGCTAACACTGCAGTTACCAAAACGCCACCCAGGCTTAGATCTATATATATTCGCAGTTCTAATGTTCCACCAGAACGACTGCTGACACTGCAGTTACAAAACGCCACCCAGGCTTAAATCTATATATACTCAAAAGACTGTCCTCTCTGTAGTCTATAAGTAATCTGGCCTACACAATTCCTGGCCTTATAATCTCTTCAATAACTCTGATATCTGTTCATGGATCCTTAAATCTATATATACTCAAAAGACTGTCCGCTCTGTAGTCTATAAGTAATCTGGCCTACACAACTCCTGGCCTTATAATCTTTTCGATAACTCTCCCTTCATAAGGAACAATGGCCTAACTATCTCCTAGCGCCGTTCCTGCACAATAGAAATCTATCAGGGAGGTAAATATGATCCCAAAACATCGGCCTGTATACACCAAGGCCTCAGAACATGTCCTTAACATAAAGTACACCTTATCTTCTCTTATCTCATCTTATCTGCAGATTTATCACATCTTATCTGCCGATAAACACATCTACATAGGCAAGTACTAGTACACCTCGAAAAATGGCCAAATATCGTTCCCTTACACTACCCTTGGGAACACACACAAGATACTGGGCTGACTCTCCAGTCACCCGCCCAAACTTAGACTGTCACGGGATGACACATCTCCCGCACAAACAGACACCGGACTCGGCTGTTCACGGACTCCCCGTGAGCTATTCACAGCCGGCCGAAACCAGTACAGAATAACTACATGACCAGCGCTCACACGCTTTCTGTACCCTCTGTTTTCTAACATATAAATGTTTAAACAACTCACAATTAAACCAGCTAACAAGTGCGACAACCCTGAATTCACACTGTATAATCAGTATAGTACGTATCATTCCCCTTTGACCTTAACAGGCGACGAACTGGAACGGACTACGGGCTACGACTTATGGAACTTGGAACACAAGAAGTATAAATGGGAAAGAAGAGGAGCTGGTGGAAGAGATGAGGAAAGCAAAACTAGAAATCCTGGCTATAACGGAAACAAAGAAAAAAGGACAAGGAGTCATGGATCTCGATGGCAGCATGCTGCTCTACAGTGGTGTTCCCACATCTGAAAAAGCTAAAGGGGGCGAGGGTTGCATTGTGGCCAAAAACCAAAAATATAGTATCAAGGGAGGAACTTTGTCTCGGAGCGCATTATGGTTGTAAAACTAAAAGAAGGAGGAACCATAGTCAACCTGGTGATAGTGTATGGGCCATATGAGGATGAGAGAGCAGAGGTCAAGGAGGAATTCTTCGAGCTGCTTCAAAGGACAGTGGATGACTGCCTAGATGAAATTATAATTCTCGGAGATTTTAATGCCAGAGTTGGAAATGACCAAGCTAGATGGGGTGGAGTTATCTGAAGATATGGAGAAGATACTCTCAATGACAATGGAAAGCGACTCTTGAGATTCTGCAGTGAGCAGAATCTGATCATTATAAACACAAAGTTCCCCCATAAGCGCATACATGCATACACTAGATGTGAACCAACAAAGAATGAGAAGTCAGTGATCGACTATGACATTGTTAGGAGGAGCTCATTCAAATATGTCCGGGATGCTAGAGTCTGGAGGGGGCCAGAGATTGGAAGTGATAACTACCTGCTTACAATCAAAAGATCAAACTGAAAGAGTTGATCAGCCTAGGAACTGCCCAACATCACGCAAGAAACTAAGTAAACGAACGGGAGAAATGAGCATTAAGACCTACAAGCTGAGAGAGCCAGAAATTAAGACCAGATATCAGAGGCTTATTGCTGCAGCGGTGAGCAACACAGAAGAACAACCTGATGACTTGGAAATAGTCTGGCTTAAATTCAAGGACATCATAAAGACAGCTGCTGCAGAAGCATGTGGTGAAGTCCGACTTGGGAACAAGAGAAAGAGGACACCTTGGTGGACAAATTAAGTCAAAGAGAAAATAAGAGAGAAGAAAATGGCACGGAAACAATACTTAGGAGCTAAAAACACAACAGGACAAATGGAGAAATGTAGAGCATATGTGACACTCAGAACAGAAGCACAGAACAAGGGGCTGGCAGTAAAACAGAAGTCCTGGGAAGAATTTGGAGAAAAGCTAGAAAAAGATGCGCAAGGAAACCAGAAATTGTTCTATAAGACCCTAAAGAACACGAGGAAGGAAAAACAATGCCCTCTCAAATTTATAAAGGACAAGCAAGGCAAATTGCTTACTGCCCTGAAGGAAGTAATGGAAAGATGGAAAGAATATTTCTCAGAACTCCTGGATGGTGAGCACGGTGAAGCATCAGAAATGATAACCACTAGCACAGAAGAGAAAACCAATGATGGTGAAGATGACATAAAGATGGAAGAACTGAAGGCAGCACTGGAGAAAATCAAAATGGGCAAAGCAGCAGGCCATGCTTGTATAACACCAGAAATGGTTAAGTACATGGGAGCATCAGGCGACATATTACTTTTAAAGGTCCTACAGGCAGCGTGGTGCAATAAGACCATACCAAAGGATTGGGAGATTGCCATCATAACCCAATTTTCAAAAAGGGTGACAATCGACAATGTGGAAACCATAGAGGCATATCCCTTCTCAGTGTCCCTGGTAAAATCTACTCTAGAATCCTAGAGCAGAGCCTCCGTCACCTAGCTGAGCCACAATTGGATGAGGTCCATTTCGGATTCCGAGCAAACCGAAGTCCTCAAGACCTAATCTTCACACTCAGACAGCTGAGTGAAAAGGCCCTTGAGTATAAGAGTGAGATCCATTTTTGTTTCATAGATCTGGAAAAGGCGTTTGACAGGCTCCCCTGGAGCAAAATTTGGGACTGTTTGGCAAGGAAGAACATTCCAGCACCTCTGATTCATGCTATACAGAGCTTCTACAAGTCTTGCAGAAACTATGTGAGGACAGCAAACCATAAGTCAGAAGAGTTCAGGACCACCACTGGTGTAAGACAAGGTGATATCCTGTCACCTTATCTTTTCATACTCCTCATGGACGATGTCATCAAGGCATGTAAGGAGAGAACAAGAAAGTATTCAGTGGGGTACTGGAAGATTAGACAGGTCTGTATTTCAGAGCTGGCATTTGCTGATGATGTTGCGCTGATTGCTAAATCAGAGGCACATCTCCAATCCAACCTGCAAGTCTGGAAGGAAAAGCTGGAGAAGAGAGGGAAGGTCATAAGCAGCTCTAAAACAAAATCCATGGTGATATCACGAGAATAAAGATGACATCAGATTAAGCTGGGAGAACAGGTCCTGGAGCAGGTCGACCACTTTAAATACCTCGAAGCTATTACAGACCGAAAGGGAGGCTTCAAAGAAGAGTTGCCCACTCGAAAAGCAGCAGCTGTGAGACTTTTTCAGGCCATAAATTGAGGATTCCTCAGCAAGAGAGAGGTTGGTAAGAAAACGAAGATGGCTGTATACCGCTCCACCTATGTCCCAGTCTTGACATATGGATGCGAGTCATGAGCAATTACTACAACAAACAAAAGCCAGATCCAAACTTCAGAAATGAGGTATCTGAGGAAGATGGTTGAAGTAACAAGAAGAGACAAGGTCCGCAACCAGACGATACGAACAGACCTAAAATCCCACCCCCTGCAGACCCAAGTAGAACAGTTCCAACTAAGATGGTTTGGCCATGTCTGCAGAATGGGAGAAGATCGGCTACCACGACATGCATGGGAAACAAAGAGCCAGGGATCCAGACCCCCAGGACGACCCAGAGTCCGCTGGGAGGACAATATAAGACAATCTTTGAAGGACCGAGGACTAGAATGGAACCAGGCCAGGAGGAAGACAGCCGATAGGATAGTCTGGCGCTCTCTCTTCCAAACCTCTACACCTCAAGGTAGAAGGGGAACGACTAAGTAAGTAAGTAAATACGAAAAAAATCCACGCCCTCCCACAGCGCCCCTGACCGTCAGTCATGTAGCCCCAGGGCGCCGCGGCGCACAGGTTGAAAACCGCTATTATAATATAAATAAAAATAATAACCCCTTCAGCCATAACTGACTATGGGAAGCGCCCCTGAGGCGGCAGTCCTCAGCTGCTTATTTTCCTGGTTTTCGACGTTTTCTTCTCTCTTCTGCTTGCCGTGAGAGCTTCTTTTCACCCAATCTGAAGGGCGCCGCAGAGAGCATCGCCACTTCGTACGATCGGTATCTTCATCCTCGCAGGCTGCTGGATTTATGTCCAGTGTCCTCATGTCTCTCTTGCACACATCTTTGAACCTCATCTGCGGTCGCCCAACTGTTCTTTTACTACCTACCAGTTGTCCGTAGAAGATATCTTTCGGGATGCGACCATCTTCCATGCAGCGGACATGGCCAAGCAAGAATAGTCTTCGCTGTCTAAGCAGTCTATACATGCTTTGAAGGCCAGCACGTCACAACACCTCGACATTTGTAACTTTATCTTTCCACAAAATGCGGAGGATGTGGCGTAGACACGGCAGCTGGAAGGTATTGAGCCTTCTTTCTTGCTTAGCATAGGTTGTCCTTGTCTCGCTACCATATAGAAGTGTGATGGTGACACAGGCTTTATATACCGCAGCTTTGGTCTTCGGTGTGAGTTTGGAGTTTCCCCAAACGCGCGTTGTGAGGCGAGCAAAGGTAGCTGTAGCTTTGCCAAAGCAGCTGTCAATTTCTGTGTCCATATATGTGTGTGTGAGTGTGTGTGTGTGTGTGTGTGTGTGAGAGAGAGAGAGAGAGAGAGAGAGAGAGAGAGAGAGAGAGAGAGAGAGAGAGAGAGAGAGAGAGAGAGAGAGAGAGAGAGAGAGAGAGAGAGAGAACAAAAAAAAACTTTACTTCTTCTGCGTTCATTTTCAGACGTCGGCTTGAATATGTCAAAGAAAGCAGTGGACAGCTTGGACGGCTTTTGGCATCTCCGTACAGTTTTTCGAGGAATAGTAATTACGGCAACCATATGCGTTTTTTTGTTGGGCTCTTCTAGAGTAGATGTTCAGCAGTCATTTTATAGGAGCCACAGTAGTTCCTATCTTCAGCTTGTTGAATGGATGGTATCTTAATTTGTTGTGGGCTGTGCTGTGTTTTACTGTGTCAAACAGTACTTCTTCTTCTTCCTCGTTCGTCCTGAAAAGGACGTTGGTTGCGTTGTGTCTGTTTACGCCGGAGCTGCGATATCTGCGCCTTTCGGCCGACACATCCGACTTCAGCACGGCATTTTTGGGGACCGGGTTTGACTTCCCTCTTCGATCCCTACTCTCTCAGCCAGACTGCAGTGATGCAGCCTGTTTCCAGGACCACCACGTGGAGGTGGAGTAGGGTCTTGGTCAGCTCTGGTTTGCTGACCCTGACGCAAGCAGTCAAGCTATGGGTCGCTGACTGCATTCTCTAGTGCTGCATCTTTGGGTCCCTGTCAAACAGTACGAATATAATGTAGTGGGGAAAATGACCCCGACCAATAAGGCACGTTTGTGGTGCTTAGTTGATGTGTCCTTTTACGATTCACCGATTCACTCACAGAGGGAGGCGATGGCTCCCTTCGGATAATCCCTGGTTCGTTTCCCATGTGAGATGATCACTTCTATTGCTTTTCTATTGCCTAGGGTCTGTCTTTCTTGCTCAAGCCTGCTATTTATATACATTTGTTTAATTTTGTCTTAACTGACTGTTAATGCGCGCAGTCCTTGCCTCTGTTTGTCACCTGCCAGAAAAGCTTTTATTCGGCCGAAGAAATTGGTTTTTCCTTTTAGTCCTATTGTACATACTGCAGTAGGGGAGTAACGTGTTAGGAACGTCCCTTTACTAAGTCCAGCATCGAGAGGTGGGATAAGCAGTTCCCTTCATCGTGGATTTTCCTTTCATGTATCAAGAACAAAGTAAGGTACCCATTTACAGCTGGGTAGACTGGAGCGTTTCAATTCCATGAAACGAACACGCAGAGCGCTGTCTCCCTCCCCGCGCGAGCGACGAAATGGTCGAAGAAGACGCACGTCTGTTCGGGCAGTTATCTGGTTGATCCTGCCAGTAGTCTTATGCGTGTCTCAAAGATTAAGCCATGCATGTCTAAGAGGAAAGGACATCCTCGACACCTTCGGGTATAAGAGGCTCTGTCCGTGTTGGCTGGAATTAACCAGGAAGGATTGATGGTTTCATAGCGATTAAGAGTACACTTGAGGGCAAGTCCGGACACAATGGGCTAATCACTTGTTTGTCAAACATTTTGATTACATGTTTTGCCCAGGAGCCTTGTGCTCTTGGGTCACCTCTACACTCTGTTTTATCGGGTGGATGAGGTTCCGATTATGAGATGAGATGAGATGAAACGAACACGGCACCTTTGCCACGAGAGACCATCGCTTTGACCACCCTGTCAATCGGACGCTGAAGAAATATTAGTACTATCAAATACTGTAAACCATTTAAAACGACAATTATGACACAAGGTCTGAAAAGTATTAATTTTTTCACTTATTTTTTTTTTGCTGTAAAGCTAATTTTACTATTTTTTTTATCTCACCTCTAACGCCAAACCCAAACCTTTGCGGACACAAACTCACGATCTCCCTGGCTGGCTCGCGTGCAGTGTTGATGACACTTTCTAGCACTGAACTCGGGGCCGAATGATACAGGCAGACGGCGGGAAGGAACTGCGCGCGGCGAGAACGGTCATTGCTCGTCTGAAATCAGGCCTGGTAGAAGAGATCTACTAAAAGTACGCTTTCAAAGCTCGGTGATTTCCTCTTTCTTTCACTTCACTTAGACGCGCCGCTTATTTCTACTTTTCATCGGATGCTCTTGATGGCGGGAATGGATTGGCAGTTTACAGAAGTAACGTAATGGCTGTTAATTGCGCGTATTCTGTGAGGTTTTTCGCGGTTGGGAGGCAAACTTGGAAACTGTACGCAAAGAAATAAAGGACGTTATTTGGAGATGATTTATTATTTTATCACCAATATATTACTCCCGGAATACGTCATAATGTGATAACTCAACAGGTACTGGTAAATTATATTTATACATTTATAATTTTTGTTATATATTCGATTTATTTACTTCTATTTATAATTCTTATCTGTCGTTTTGGACAAAACTTGTGCTTTAAAAAAAAAAAATATATATATATATTTCTGAAGGCCTGTTAAAAGTATTCTTGAGAAATCGTCTGTTATGCGACAGTCAGACCGAAAAATTTATCTATCTATCTATCTTATCTATCTATCTATCTATCTATCTATCTATCTATCTATCTATCTATCTATCTATCTATCTATCTATCTATCTATCTATCTATCTATCTATCTATCTATCTATCTATCTATCTATCTATCTATCTGTCTGTCTATCGGTCTGTCTATCTATCTACCTACCTACCTACCTACCTATCTAACTATCTATCTATCTGCTGCCTGCGTGGCTATCTATCTATCTATCTATCTATCTATCTATCTATCTATCTATCTATCTATCTATCTATCAATCCTATCCATCTATCTGTCGCTCTGTGTGTCGATATGCCTGTCTATCTATATTTCAAGTATAAGTACGTCTGTCTAATTATCTATGTCAATTCGTATCTCCGTCTGTCAATCAACCTATCTGTGAATTGTAATATTTTAAAACTATGCACATGTTATTTTTGTCCATACAATCATAACCAATACACTTGTTAGAATATGAACATTTTTAAACGCTAAAACAAAGAAATTTTTTTTATTGTGAACATAGCATATGGCATTATTTCTTTTCTCAGCTTTCTGTTTGTTATACAGAAACAGGAGTTTCTTAGTTCGTCATAATGTTTTGTTTGGTCCCACATGTATAATACCATTTTTTAAAATGTATTCTTCAAATTTGTGACGTATACTTGCTTAGTCCTTTATTTGGGTGTGTAAGTATGTGAATGTATGTGTTATATACCGTTATGTTAAAATGTTTGATCTATTTCGTATTGTCTGTTAAAATGTTTAAAATAAGCCGAATTTTCGATTAAAATGTTTAAAATACGCCGAATTTTCGGTTAAAATATTTAATATAAGCGGAATTTTCTGTTAAAATGTTTAATATATGCCGTGTTTTCTGTTAAAATGTTTAATATAAGACGAGTTTTATGTTAAAATGTTTAACATATACCGTTTTTCTGTTCAAGTGAATGATGAATGTCCAATCACCTGTTTGTCTTAATATTTGATTATTATTATTAGTATTGCATGTTCTCCCTGAAGCCATTGCGCTGCAGGGACACCTCTACACCGAATTGTAGATGAGGTAGAGTTTGAGATGAGATGAGAGAGTTTGATCTATGCTGTATTTTCGGTTATTGTGTCTGATCTATGCCGTAATATCTGTTATTGTGTCTGATCTATGCCGTAATATCTGTTATTGTGTCTGATCTATGCCATAATATCTGTTATTGTGTCTGATCTATGCCGTAATATCTGTTAAAATGTTTGATCTGTGCCGTCTTTTCTGTTTCGGTCTTTTATGTCTATCGTATTTTCCATTCCAGTGTTTAATATATGCGGTATTTTCTGTTATTGTGTTTAATGTATGCTGTATTTTCTGTTACATTGTTTAATGTATGCCGTATTTTCTGTTACATTGTTTAATAAGGTAAAGGTAAAGGATCCCGTTACATGCCCATTGAAGCATATTGGGAATATGGTGTTATGCCCATATTTTCTTGACCATCGGCACACAAGGGGTGACGTGGTCAGCATCACGCCTTAACCTTCCCAGAGTTGCTCTGGTACCCAATTGGGACTGGGTCGACCCAGGAGCCGTTTGCAGCCTAAAAAATTCCACCTCATCTGGGGATCGAACCATAGACCACTGAGCTAGGAAGCCAGTGCACTAACCACTACGCTACCGCGTGTTTAATATGTGCTGTATTTTCTGTTACAGTGTTTTATATGCGCCGTAATTTCTGTTACAGTGTTTAATATGTGCTGTATTTTCTGTTACAGTGTTTAATGTATGCCGTATTTTCTGTTACAATGTTTAATATGTGCCGTATTTTCTGTTACATTGTTTAATGTATGCCGTATTTTCTGTTAGTGTTTAATATTTGCCGTATTTTCTGTTGCAGTTTTTAATATATATCGTATTTTCTGTTACAGTGTTTAATATGTGCCGTAATTTATGTTACAGTTTTTAATATAAGCCGTAATTACTGTCTCAGTCTTCTATGTGTATCGTGTTTTCCATTACAGTATTTAATATGTGCCGTATTTTCCATTACAGTGTTTAATATAAGCCTGTTACAATGTTTAATATAAGCCGTATTTTCTGTTACTGTGCTTGAAGTGTACCGTAGCTTCATTTGAACAATTTCACTTTTATAGTTTGTGGTACTGTATGTGATGCATTCGTTAGTTTCTGTTAAGTTCGAGGTCTGCTTTAGTCTTTAGGATCCTACCTTAGGTATGCGTTAGTGTCTATTTTCATATTTGAATTAAGATTTCCACTCTATTATCATGTTTGAGATATACTTTAAACTCTATTATCGTGTCTCAGGTATACTTTAGTCTCTATTATCATGTTTAAAAGTATGTTTCTGTCAATGTTATCATGCGAGAGATATACTTTAGTCTCTATTATCATGTTTAAAGGTATGTTTTGGTGAAAGTTATCATGCGAGAGATGTGCTTTAGCCTCTATTATCATGTTTGGAGGTATGTATTGGTCAATGCTATCATGTGAGAGGTATACTTTAGTCTCTATTATTAAGTTAGAGTTATGTTTTAATCTCCATTATCAAGTTATAGATATGTTTCAGTCTATATTATCACGCCTTAGGTATGATTCAGTCTCTTTTATCAAGTTATAAATATACTTCAGTCTATAGCATGATGTCTAAGGTATTTATTCTCTATTATTATGTATGAGGTATTGTTTTATCTCTATCATTAAGTCGAAGTCTGCTGTTCTCTCTGTTATCATGTCTGAGATATAGTTTGGTCAAACTTATCACATATTTGATGTATGCTGTAGTGTGTACGACCAGTTTGGCAAACATCTGTAACTGCTCTCGTACTCTGCGTAAAGCGTATCGTGTAAATTGCTAATCCTAGGTCTGCCTCATTTATAGTATGGTGTAAAGCTTGGTTTTTATTTGTTTTTTGTTTTTGTTTTTGTCTTAAATATAGACTCAATTAGTGCTTGACTTATTGGTACATGATTTCAGAATAAACGCAATGCACCGTGCGCTTGCCCTACGGAGTGGTTTTAAAGTTAGACACGGCTTATTTATGATGTAGGCTACATGCTTAAATAAGGAGTTGAGTGAGCTACTTGTCTGCGAGGCATTTTTTAACCTACAAAATTTTAATTATATCCAAGGTTGTAAAATGTAACGCACGCACAGGCATGCCCAATCATGCACGAACCTGTACGTTTACGCACAAACATATGACAAAGAAAGAAGATAACGCCTGCTTCCTCTAGCTTGTTGTACATGGCGGCAAATGTGAGGTTGTGCATGAGGTTGCCAACCTCATCATGTAGAACAAAGTGCTACATAAACCATTGCTGCAAGAGCATGTAAATAGTACTTACTGATCTATATCAGTTATAACCGCACAGAAATAACCGTATCGCACGCAGAGTACTATATTCAATATTTTGTTTTATTGAATATGATGTGCAGTACGTGACCTCAGGGACAGACTCACATTACGTATATATATATATATATATATATATATATATATATATATATATATATATATATATATATATATATATATATATATATATATTTATATATAAAGTCGCCACCTTCAGTCATATCTGACTGTTGCAAAGTGATTTGGTTTTTGTCAAGTGACAAAGATGAATGTGGGATGAAATGTAAGTACGAAGGCCTAATTAGAACACCAAGAGTGAATGAGCGAAGGTAAATCCACACTAGGAAAGAATGTTTAAGCAAATATTCTGTCTTCAGCGGCGATAGCTTCACTCTGGGATCCCGACCGTATGTTGACACTGAGATAACATTTGAATTAAACAAACGAAGCTTGGTATGTATATTCAATGATCGTAATTTCCAAATGTTAGATAATCTATTGAAGGCGCTAGCTGCCAAAGCAATTCTAGTATGGATTTCTCTTGTTGTGTCACCATCCTGAGTCATTTTACTGCCTAAATAATTGAAACTTTCAACTTTCTGTAGTTTTTCCCCGTTCAAGATGATATCAAAGGTCTCGTTAGAAAAGTTCATAGCTTTAGTTTTAGAGGCATTTATTTGGAGACCTATTTTAACCGAGAGATGACACAAATTATTTATTGCTTCTTGGGATTGTCTTGGTGTTGAACTTAAGAATGCTACATCATCTGCGAAATCCAGGTCCCCCAGGAATTTTCCATTTGTCCATTTTATACCCAATTGTTCATTGTGGGTATAGTTTCTCATAACCCAATCAATAGCTATTATAAAAAGTAGTGGTGACATAATACAGCCTTGTTTCACCCCTGTTTCTACTGTAAACCATTCTGTATTCCCTTTATTTGTTCTAACACAACATCTTGCATTGTCATATATATATATATATCACAACTGATTCAATACATATGATGCAAGGTGATGCAATCAACAAATATTAAAACATGATATAGACGTAATTAATTAGCAACTTAATTACTCTTAACTTGAGTCTGCACTGGTGACAAATTTGACGAAAAGTGTTCCGTCCCACAAATAGGTAAACTTGGCTGGATAATAATGAATTAGCAAATATACTGCTTGCTGACGAATAAGATATGCTCGTATGACATAGTCTATTAACCTATCACTTTTGGATAACTACACTTGAAAAGGGTATTGGCTACGATCTCTGGCGTTTTTATACCTCAAGTCTATCTGACCTTTGATGGTGGACTGGACCAAGGACACTGTGGCTTTGATGAATATTTATGTTGCGCCTCAGTTCTGGCGATTTGCACTGAGTAATGTTGTTTACCTATGACTGGCTGGGTCAATAAGTACGGCTGGTGTGATATATACTGCTCAAAAAAAGTTAAAGGCCACTTTCAATTTTTAGGTCATTTCAACCAAGCTGTTTTTTTTAAACTTGAACACTCAGTCAAAAACGTTTTGCTGCATTTTGTTGCATGCTTAAACAATGTTTGTTAATCTGACAATAAATCAAATCTGTGTTACGTGTGTGTACCTCCAAGGTCAATCAAATGTACGTGGTGGAAAGGGAAATAATGCATGTTTGAAAATGTTTCCTATGGCAAAGCCTGTTAATAACATTGCTGAAATTTGCTTTTCACGTGCAAGTCGTGACTATAGTGAACACATGTCACCCACTTTTCGGAAGGAGCGGGCAATGGGTATGTTGTGATTGTTTTTTGTCCGAGAGCCAATACAACAACAAATGTGTCTTGCCATCTTGTGGTAGACCTTGGACGTCTTGCCCGTTCCTTCCGAAAAGTGGGTGACATGTGTTCACTATAGTCACGACTTGCACGTGAAAAGCAAATTTCAGCAATGTTATCAACAGGCTTTGCCATAGGAAGCATTTTCAAACATGCATTATTTCCCTTTCAACCACGTACATTTGATTGACCTTGGAGGTACACACACGTAACACAGATTTTATTTATTGTCAGATTAACAAACATTGTTTAAGCATGCAACAAAATGCAGCAAAACTTTTTTGACTGAGTGTTCAGGTTTTTTTTTAAAAAACAGCTTAGTTGAAATGACCTAAAAATTCAAAGTGGCCTTTAACTTTTTTTTGAGCAGTATAGTATTAGACTTAGATGTCTTTCGAATTATAGTGCGTTTCAAAAAGATCGGTCGACTATTGCTTCAAATATTTCCATATTCCTTGCACTGATAAACATGATTTTTTTTGCATGTGGTCTTATATTTTCAATGTCCCAAAGTTTTTATAAAATTCAATGTTGCAGGTAGTGTTCTTTTCTTGCAACGGCTAATTCCTTTGATCTTTTTTAACGAAGTAGTTATTTTGTCCTGGAAGAAAATAATTTACCGTAAATGAAGGAAGTTGCATATTTTCGGCATAGGCGTATGTACAATTCGAATGTTAGAGGGGTTTGTTAACTGATTACTACGTGAGGTCCTTTTTTATTTTTTCGAAATATTTGAGAGAATAATAACGCCTATTCGTTGTAAATGTTACTTTTTATACTAAAACGTGAATGGATGCATGAAGAGGTGAAAGTACTGTGTATATTAAAAATAGTAGGGACATCGCGGAGATAAAAAGGAAATGAATTGGTTTACATATACACATAGATGGAGGAGAAAACATATAAAACATATAAGGTATTTACACATTTATTCTGAGTCAGACGAGTCTAACATATTGATTACTGTTCTCGGCTGAACGAACAACAGTCCATCTTTTTTCCAATAGTCATTTTCCTCTTTTAAGACATGGTCTTCACATTTACACCAATAATCTTTGTTTATCTGCGAGAGGGCGGCATATGTTAGTTCATTCATATTGCATAGTTTGAAAGTTTTATTTTCAGCTGCCACCTGTCCTTTAACTTTTGCCCAAACGAGTTCAATTGGGTTTAAATGTGAATGATACGGTGGCAGTCTCAAACACATGTGACCATGCTGTTGAATCAACTTGTCTATATGGAATATCTTGGTCTTTTGTGATTTCTTAACAAGGGACAGTAATTCAGGTTTCAGAAATCCCTCGTTAAATTGAATGTCTTCTTTTCTGAGCCAAATCTTTATAGCATCTTTTGTACTCGAAGATGTCGGGATTTTGTCTTCTTCTGCCACAGCGTTGTGGTATGATGCGTTGTCCATTATCAGACAGGAAGGTCTGTCTAGGGGCGGAAGAAGAGTATTTTCAATCCACTCTCTAAATATGTTACCGTTCATCTCGGTATGATAGTCCCGGTTGTCCGTATAATTGGAAGTGAAAATAAGTTCAGCACTTTTCACTAGCCCATTATGTCTGCTGCCTGCATGTCCCATTATCAGACGTTGTCCTTTTCCACTGGGTACACATCTTTTAATCGTTCCATCTGATAACTGCCAGTCCTTTTCACTTGTGTGGTGAGCATTGATCCAAGTTTCATCTATATACACAATATCATAATCTTGATTACGCATTTCCCGTACTTCACGTAAATATTTACTTCTCATAGATACTAAGTGCGGCTTCTCGCAGATGACGTTTCTTCCACTAGAGTACTTCCTAAACGTAAAGCCAATGCTCCTAACAGTCCTCCATAATGTTGATTTCGACACATCAATGTCATTGTGTGTTCTCAGCCGTATTTTGAGTTTCCTTAGTGTCACAGTTTCTTTGGAATTGAACATTCTACAAATCTCTCTTCTAATCACATCCCTGTCAAAACTATCTACTACTTTCTTTCTTCCTTGAGTCCTGGTATTGATTGAACTGAAAATTCCATTAGCTTTGAGTAATTGATGAAATGAGCGTTTACTTAAACCCAAAGGATTTGAGAGACTCCGATACAGTTTACTACGCTTAGCTTCTCTGCAGAAATATTTATACATCTTCACTGCCATTGTATGCAGTGAAAGGAACTTGACTTTCATACCCATTGTATTACAGACCTAGAATACCGCAAGATACGCCTATGCACTGAAATACACAATCAGTAGAACGGTAACTGAACACACCGGAAGGGTCAATGTAATGTTCGAAACAGTGCGGTAGTGAGCTGAAACACTTAGAAAATCACGTGACATGCGTTCAAGATTTTAAATCGAAATAGCTCACAAATATGAAGGGGTAAGCCCTTTAAAATTACGGTTGGACTAGGAGGTAGTCGATTTTGTATACTTTAAATAAAGAAAATTTAAAACCATAAGTTTGTTAACGAGGAAAAAAATGTCCCCCACGGGACATAGCGATCATTAGGTCATATGCAAAGTTGCAACAATTACGATCAAGTGGTTGCAGAGATATTGAATATTAAACAGCGGCAAACATTGTGAAACGCACTATACCAAGATTTTTTGGACACTCCGTGACATACGTGGATGCACAGTGGTCTAGTAACAAGCTGTCTATCGAGAGGAGTAGGGAAACCCCTTTTCTCTCTTTTCATTGACGACAATAGTTCTTGCTTATGCCGAAGCTGTCATTCTATAGCCTATCAGATATTACACAAAAAGCATTCGTAAGCCCTAGCCTAACTGGTAATTATTTTTAGAGGTTGTATTGGTAATATTATGACTGCGTAGTTTACTATATCGTGTGCACGGGTTGGTTGTTATGAACGTGACTGCAACTTATGGCAGTATATCTATGATACAATAAATGATAGTGTAGTACGTGTTAATATATCTTGGTTTCAAAGCATCTCATTATAGTAATCATTACATTTCTCATCTATGAGATCAGATACATTTTTAACAGATTACCTGTGTACATAAATTTACAAATGTCTTTGCCATTTTAATAACGTGAACTATAGTAAAAAAATGAAATAGAAACAGTTTGACAATGCGAACCTTCACAGTAATTCAGATTATGAGAAGAAAAATGTATTTCCCAGATGAAAAAAATTATTATAAACATCTTCGTACTTTGAATAATAAAAAGAGAATTAATCAAATAATGATTTATAACTTATCCTATTGAAGTTTATTATTTGTCAAGTTCTTGTTTATTACACAGACCTGTCCTGACTGGTAAAAAAAAACCTTGCTGAAGATACGTTTGTTACAGCGGTTTCTACTTGGCTCTCTCTGCGCAATAATTTCGAGTCGCTCTCTCATTCGTTTAGTACGTATGTGAAAATGACTCAAAATTTACTAGTTTAGATACTCCGAAAACGAGCTACGAAAAGATTTTGAGAATATATTTTGCTGA
This sequence comes from Oreohelix idahoensis, assembly GCA_024509875.1. Lineage (NCBI taxonomy): Eukaryota > Metazoa > Mollusca > Gastropoda > Stylommatophora > Oreohelicidae > Oreohelix > Oreohelix idahoensis. The sequence goes on along the minus strand of JAMPIV010011255.1, from coordinate 117,638 downwards.
TAACTTAATATCACGAAATATCAAATTTCAAGTTTAAAATATCGAACGGTTAAGAATGCTTAGCACTAGTTTTATTTTTTAAATTCCGTCTAAATTTTGGATGACCAAATGATATAACAATTTTGCCTGATTCCCACTCAGAAATCGTATCGCGTTTGAATCTAAAACTGTGTCACAGTTTGCATCCCCTTAGCTCTGCAGTAGTGTTCCAACAGTAACCAAAACTCAAGAGTAACTAATGTGGGTCTTTAAAGGTATCTACCGTCGCTAAAGATTACTCTTGGCCGAGTTGTAGATAGAAGGATAATGAGGCTTCTATCTCAAGGGAGTGTCCACATGATATCCAGAAAGCGAGAACAATGCTGCATTGGCTGAGCACGTTAACTCTAGTATCTGCAGTAAACTTTTGTGAAGGATTATGTTCAAGCTCCCAGCTGAGTTAATTCAACGAATTTCCTCTTATTATTATTTAGCTCTGCTTACGTGTATTTAAGAAATTGCCTGATGCATACGGATGTAGTACATTAAAAATGATTAAATCAACTTTAGATTTGTTTTTATACAAGTAACACATTTAATAATCAATTATGTTTAACAGTTATAAAAAATGAATAATTGTTTAAAAGCAAGTATTCATCACAGTGTGATCTTATGGTTTTCAAAAGTGGACAGTTCACTTGGCAGCTTTTAAGTTTTACTTAGCTGCCAATAGTTGTTTCTGCTCCCGCTGATGTATGGGTCTTTGCTGATAGATGACTGGGTCGCTCGCGTCCCTGGTCAAGATTTAAGAGTTGCAGAACGTTCCAAGTAGAATCAGGGAGTAACTGCAAAGCTGGTCCCGCGTCTCTAAGACCCGTCTGATGATGGTGTCTAGCGTCGACTTCAGGCCACTTGTTCTAGAAATAGTACCCTCAACTTGTGCCACCAACTAGTATGGCAAAAGAAGAGAAACGAATATCCTCTGAGTATTGCGTTTCCCGACACATACTTATGTGCCCCCCTCTTTTCATTCCACTATCCCATCTATCTCAGAACTTTTACCCTCTCTGAGAATTAATCTTAATCCCAGTGGGCGAAAAACTATGTTTACATTTAAAATGAATAGTTTTATATTTAACTTTAGTAGAAAATGTTAACAATATGGTTTGAATATGTTTATACTTACACTGGTTGAAAAGGTTAAAACTTTCATTAAATTTAGTTAATATCTTGTACATTTACACCGGTTGAAAAGGTTGAAACTTTCATTACATTTAGAGTGGATATGTTTTACATTTACACTGGTTGAAATGGTTAATAATATAACAAGTATGTACATCATTTCTTTCATCATTCCCTTCCTGCTCCATTTGGAACTTGAGACTACCTCTACTTTTGGTTCTTTATAAGATACTCGCAATAAAGCAGTCACCAGCCCAGGCAGTGGTGGTTCATGGAATCATCATTCCATATGCTGATGTTGCCACCCTCAAATGACTAGGATATCCACTAGCAATTTTTTACATAATAATATTCACATGTCAATTTATACGTATTAGTTCACATGTTAATAATGAAAAAATATAGAAATCAAAATGTACAACTCATGCCAATCTTTAGGCTCACAGACTGCTGGCTCAGAGAAATAAAGGCACTTGTAGAGGCCTCTTACACTTGGTCTGGTGTGTTGTTACTTTAACAATAAGTTTCCACTTTCAATTGTGTTTCAGTTACCCTCAGATTCCGGTTTTTTTTTGCTAATAATGGTAGAGTTTTCCTGGGAGATAATTCCTCAAGTTTCTCCAACAAAGTCCGGTCTGGTACTATGCTTAACTCTGGCACGGTCTGGTTGTCTTCTTGGCGCCAGTGAATTTTTACAGTGCTTTCAACCGACCAAAGTGTCAGGTTATATTGTCCCTCTCGTTCCTGGGACGTGTTGTTTACTATTAGACCAGGTCCCAATCAGAAATGTAGTTGTGTTTACATCTCGAGTGCCGGCCAATAGTTTCAAACAAGCGTGTTTAGGATGGGGTAATTCAAAATGTTTCCACTAGGAAATTTCTGTGCATTAATATAAAGGTCATGTCTTCTAAATATGGAATAAAAACATCCGATCACTCTCTCGGCAATGTTTACAAATAAGATATTACTTTCATCTAAAGTAATGTCTTTGTAACAAGTTATACAGGAAATGATTATGTCATTCGTTACCGCCGAGTGCACGCCGATAGGTCGATAATTTATCACGGGGCACTCCTACGTAAACATGACTCTCGTTCACTATACGAATATTGACCCGGCCCATCTTGTTTTTACCTGCGTCTTAATCTTAGCAAAGCCGAGAAGCTCAAAGCAAACATGATCAATTATCACTGAAGGGAGTGTAAAATTGATAAGAAAATAGCTACTATCTGCTTGAAAGCAAAGAAAAAATGGGCCGCCCACGGAAATTGCGAGTAATTTAGTAAACACACAAAAATGTAACTAAATACTGCCTGAGAGGAAAAGAGATCGACCCAATATTTATGTGATAAACTGCGCAGTCTGTATTTCAATTTAAAAAAGAGTGAGGGGAAGGGGAGGGGGGAAATTCCTCCACACTCATCTGATGCAGATTTTTTTTTTTTTTGCACGTTTTGCAAATACGAACGATTCAAATATTATGAACGAAAAGACCTAGATCGTTATATAACAGTTTTCAATGCAGAAATCGTAACGCGTTTGAATCTAAAATTGCGCAGTCTGTACTTAAAAAAAAAAAATTGAGAGAGAGAGGGGAAACCCTCCCCCCCCCCCCCCCCCCCCCCCCGACACCCCCCCCCCCCCTTCCCAACCACTCGCTTGAGGCAATTTTTTAAACACGTTTTGCGGATACGAAAAGACCTTGACCGTTATATCACATTGACTATGAGAATGCGCCCTTGAGGTGAAGAAATTTTTTCGTACTTACCGAATTGCATAATGTAAATGGGGACGATTTCAGAAGTTCTGTCACTGAAAAGCAACTGAGGCTGATATATTTCTAAATGAACAAAAAAAAAAAACATCAGGCGCTATGAAGTACTGTATATTGGGGAAATAATGCGCGTTGTTTGAACAGCCGCGCATGCAGTTCCCCGTCAAATAAATGCGCCATGACAAAATGCTGCATCCTTGGTAAGAAAATATGAGACTAAAGCAGTGGTCTTCAAACTTTTTGAGTCCTGAACCCTCCATTGAATCCTTGATCCTAATCGACGTCAGGCACACACACACATAAAATAAAAAAAATAATTAAATACGGAAGTGGTTATAGGGTCACACAAAATTAACAGTACCTTTCTATTTAACTGGTTAAATTCTGTAATCGGAGGGACGTGGCTTGTCGTAAAACGTGTGTGTAAACCCACTTCTTTGTTAACAAGTATGCCCAGCCAATCCACGTTTAACAGGCTCTGAGCCAGAATAAATTACACGAAGTTTACGCCATCTTGTTCCCCCAAGATGGCGGCAGACAGAATAAAATTAGGCATAAGCCCTGTATTTCGGGGCTCGGTCACGGAATGTACGAAACCGCCGAGAACCAATCAAAAGAGTTCCTTACGCACTGGCAGATTCCTTGCGTCTACATATATAAATGGGCGCGTTTTATTTTTAAAAAAACACACACAAACACGAAGGCCAGCACGACCGACTGGGGAAAGAGAAAGCTGTCAACATTGATTTATTGCTTACCTGCGTGATCGGGCACTCTTGCTTCACTAAAGTCGAGTCTAAATCTGGCTTGTATTAATCTGGGACCCAAAGACGCAGCAATAGAGAACGCAGTCAGCGACTCATAGCTTGACTGCCTGCGTCAGGACCAGCGAATCAGAGCTGGTCAAGACCGCACTCCACCTCCACGTGGTGGTTCTGAAAACAGTCTGCAGCAGTGCAGTCTGGCTGAGCGAGTGTTGATCGCAATGGGAAGGCAAACCTGGTCCTAAAAATGCCGTGCAGAAGTCGAATGTGTCGACCGAAAGGTGCAGATATCACAGCTTAGGCGTAAACAGACACAACACAACCACCGTCCTTTTCAGGACGAACGAGGAAGAAGAAGAAGTATTAATCTTAGAGGGTAGGTAAACTTACTATAAACTGGTAGGAGAATAGGCCTACATCAGATATATAATGATTGTATTTTTTGTGTGTCATTTATACTACCTACACCTGTATATATTTAATATATTTTGTTTTACTATGAATGCATCAGGTATACTGATTGTATCTTGGGGAATTAGGTATAATGATTGTGTTTCCTGGTATGATTGCTGAAGACGATAACCAACCTGAAATATAACCTATCAGTCTTTTTTAGGGCTCATATAACTCCAACCTGAAATATAACCTATCAGTCCTTGTTAGGACTCATATAACTCCAACCTGAATATAACCTATGACCATATCATGTATAATGATTGTATGTTATAGTATCATGTATAATGATTGTGTATGACTGTTGAAGAAGGAAACCACCAGAAAATAGCCTACGCCTGTATATATTTAATATAACTTTAGATTTTGTTTTACTATGAATGTATCAGGTATACTGATTATATCTTGGGGAATTAGGTATAATGATTGCATTTCCTGGTATGATTGTTGAAGAAGAAAACCAACCCGAAATATAACCTAACAGTCCTTGTTAGGACTCATATAACTTCAACAGGATTGTTAGGATATATTTTATCAGCCAGTATAGCACTTATCAGAGATGGCCTGGTATATTATAGGTGGAAGGAAACGGTTGTATCATACGGTGTACAAATTAATGGATGTATTCATGTATTGAATTATTAGAAAGAACGTTTTGCAAGTAGACACCTGTCTTGTCTCGCTATTGCTAAATCATACTAAGCCATGTTGTCATTCATCCTACATGCAGACACCTGAGACACGCTCATCTCATATACACTAGAAATAGGTGGGCTTGATGACAGAAATTAACCCCTATTTTTCCTTGTTACAGGTTTTATTCGTGTCATCCAACCTGAGGTCGTATGTTCGAGTCAATCAAGCTGCCTGGAACTTCGCAGGAGCACAGTGATTATACCGGAGCTACATCCTTAGTCCCCCTCAGTCTTGGGTGGGCTAAAGGAACGATCATCAGCGGGTGTTGTGTGCAACAAATTAGGAAGGACAGAACTGTTCTAAGAGATGAGTACACATTAGTACCATTTCCGTCGGCAATTGTGAGCAATTAACGGTCAAGGAAGAAAAAGTGATTTAGCGTAGTGAATGACAAGATTAACAGCACAGCTGATAAATTTTCTATAATTAATTAACAGCACAGCTGATATCTATAATTTTGTTCCTATAATTGGAAGTCTTGTAATATATATATATATATATATATATATATATATATATATATATACATATATATATATATATATATATATATATATATATATATATATATATATATATATATATATATATATATATATATATATATATATATATACATATATATATATACATATATATACATATATATATACATGTATATATATATATATATATATGTGTGTGTGTGTGTGTGCGTGCGTGCGTGCGTGCGTGCGTGCGTGCGTGCGTGTGTGTGTGGGAATCATATGTAAACGTACAAATCCATTGCATTCCATCTTCCAACATCCACCCTTCAGCACAATAGTAGATAGTGTATATACTTAATAAATAAGGAAATTGTATTTGAACGACTTGTCAAGTTTATAATTGTTAAGTGAAATCTGTTTCCTTGTTTTAAGATCACAGTTAGTTACACAGCGGTGTGGCCTTTTATGACTGTCTCCACTTTACTAATTTTTCGAGATCAGATCATTCACAGCCGTAACTAATTTATGATACCAGTAGTTCTCTCATACACTGGGACTTCACCATTTTCCTGCAGAAATTCTATTTCTGTATTGTCAGTACTATACTGATCCTAGAGCCAATAAAAACCTCACGCTACATGGCTCATAAGCATTAACGAGGGCATTGATATTTGTTTTGAGATTGGTGAATTTTAGTCGTAAGCCAACAAGCTTTTCCAGGTTTAGTCTGTTCTTTTGTTTTGATAAAGCTGCTTATGCATGGCTTAATTCAACCATCTACGAACTTCGGAATATTATTAGAAATGGCTTAACTGCTGTACAAAGCTTGGGATATTTTGTACCAGTATGTGCCCGGATGGAAAACTGAGTCACAGCAGCCTTTTTATTTCTTATATGATTCTAAACTGTCGACCCCAAATGTTTAATCTATCCTTGATGGTCGACATCGACCACCGTGGGGGCAGGGCCGTCTTAACAGCATTGTAGGCCCTGGGCAAAGCAATGCACTGGGTCCCTACCAGCCCAACCCACCCATATGAATAAAAATTTAAACGGTCAATAAAATTAAACCTATAGATTTATAATTTAATGGTACTTTCAACAAAAATTTCGTGAACTTACCCACGTCATGTTTGATTTGAATGCCAGGCCTTTCCAGCGAGAGATCGAGTAATTATCCACTCTGCCAAGAGATGTCTTATGAACAATATGGCAGCATCCCAGCATGGGGCCCCTAGAATCGTGGGGCTCCTGGGTACTGCCCAGTGTGCCCATGCCTTAAGACGGCACTGCCCTGTGGACCGGGGATGGGGAAGGAATTGGTATGACTAATATATATAACTCTGCAGTTTCGCAAGTGTTCTTGATTGTCCTTTCAGGTCCAGTTGTATAACACGCAACCTACTAAAACAACGACTGTGCGTATTCGCGTTAGTCATATGTATATTATAAACACTGCAACCTGTTACCTTACTATGTAATTTCTCGTCCTTTAGTGCGACCAAACCGCTAATTAAAGCGAACGAATCATCAGAGAGATCGAGACAAGAATAAAAACAAAATAAGTACAAAAGCTCTAAATTGCCAGTTAACCTTAGATCGCAAATATCTCAAAAGCAACATGATTCCAAATGATAAATACGAATATAAATGGAACATATTTGCCCGCTTGTAGTTGAAAATGTTTATCTCCATCCTGAAAGAGGCGGAGAATTGAGGAAAATAAAGACGATGAGCTAGTGAAGGTATGACGAAGCATAATAGATAGGAAAATTGGAATAAGAAGACGAAGATGAATAAAAGCTAGAAGAGAAAAAGGAAAGAGAACATGAAAATGAGAGAAACAGGATGAAAAGAAGAAAAGTAAGAAGAAAAGTTTGAAGAGGTGGAGAACAAGAAGGAGAAGACAAGACAAAACAGAAGATGAATGGTAATTAATAGTAAGAACAATAAAAGACAAAAGTGCGATGAAGACGAGAAGAAAATCGAGAAAAGACAGAACAAGAGCGGGGGAACTATCAGAAAAATAAATGCAGTGTAGTTGTCGTAGATTTTTGATAGGAGAATTAAGACTTGGGTTGGTTCCTTCTGAATAGATTAGAATGAGTGATAGCCACAGTGAGAGATGATGGTAGAAATAGATTTCCACGAGTGAGATGGTAGAATGTGATAGAGGCTGTCTCTGAGATCGAGAAATCTTCTCTCTCTCTCTCACCTACGACAAATTTAGAGTAGTCGGACAGTCTAACACCTATAATATATTAATATATATATTACCACACACGTACATACACACAATTGACGACAGTGAGACACACAGACGTGGGAAAACTATAACAATGATTATATAGATATTTTGGAACGAAACTGACCGACACGCTGGAATAATTATTGAGTAGTTTAATTATCATAACAAACTTCTCTCACAACATATAAAATTACATCAAAGCATATACAGAAAATCATTAAAAAATCAAGGAAAGCTACAAGAATGATAGCCCCGTTGGTATGATCCTTCCCCTCGATGTATAGCTCACAGTCCCGTTAGAAGACAGTGATAGCCCCAAAGAGACACAGATACTTATGATTTCAAAGGTATGAACTGACTTTGATAGCAGTATCTATTCTAAGGAAAAATGTAGTTTAGCAACAAAATCTTGCATAAGGAAAATTATAAAATGGGTGAATCAACAAAGAACATCCCTCAGTCTACTCTCACTCGGTTCTTTCATCAGAGCCCTGACTCACACAACCTTACCTACAAGCGTGCTGCTGTTCGCCGTATGGCGCAAACTTTAGGACACTTCTCTACCGTGAATCTGTATTCTTTGGATAAAGAGAATCCCAGCTCTGCAGATACAGGTTTCTTCCACTGCATCCGGGGAGCATTCACTTCACCAGTTTAATTTTAAGATTGCTGTTAAGGTCACTTGAATCAGTTTGGGTAAGAAAGTTAAACGGGCATACAGTGTCAGAAACACGAGGTTTCCCTTAATTAGGAAAATAACCGGTGGACGACGTCTCTCAACGAATAATCTTGGTTCACCACACACTTGGTCAAATAATGTCGGAAAACGTTAATGTTTTTGTTCTGTAATTATTCTCGCCACAAGGCAGCATGTTCATTAGAGTTTGTGAAGAAATATGATCTGGCTCAAAGGTCCAGAATAAGCATTTATTCTTTAAAAAACCCGTTTGTGGGATTGGTATTCTGTCTATCTCTGAAGGCACACGCCCTGTCAGACAGGTGTTACTTGAAAACCCACGTGGTTAAAGATATAAAATGTTTATCTTTCTCACAGGTATGTCTCTGTACTAAACGCCGGCAAAGTTGGGTTACCCCAGTATTCACTGAATAAAGAAAAAAACACATATGAAATATTTTACATATTATGTTCTCAATATAACTTTCATTTTGAACCGCAAGCGTAGAGCTTGACTTGACGTGTAAACCTTCCCGTGAAATAATTTATATATAAAAATCAATCATCATGAATTAGGAATACATACGTATTCCGTCAACACTCATGAGGCATCTAGCATTTATCAGTTAGTTTTAAAATATTCTCGAATAAGAAGTTAGCAGTTAAATTAAATTCATTTATAGCCGACTGAGTTTAAGCTAGAAATAATAATTTATTCTGTTTTCCAATGTAACTCGTCGACTAGAGAATACAACAGACTTATAAATTAATCACTCTGCACAAAAGAAACTAGTAGGGTAAAATAAGCGATTTAACACTTAATCACTGGCAAAAACTAAATATATTAAATATAATATTTACCTCAACACAAAACTACGGTATCACAACGAAACTAAGAGATTTCACTTATAAGTTTAAGTATCTAGAACGGAGTGACCACGTCTACTGCAAATGGAGAATGAGTGAAATCAAGTTTAAAACTCTGATTAATATCTTAAACCAGACAAAGGCTCCTACTATTTCCAAAAACCCGATCTCTCCCCTCTCCTAACACCTACGTTAACTTAGACGCATGCCGTAACTGCCACCGTGCGTCTTCACACCTACGTTAACAAACTGACCGCGAGCGCGCGTGTCAGATGCGAATCTCAGACAACCCGTCTCCAGTGCAGAGGCAGTTTTTCACACCTCCCCGAGAAACTCAGCCTGAGAACCGCTGTGACAGGTGAAAATGCTAGACAAATGTCTCATTCTGCACCGTGAAGATGTCGGGTTTGACACCTCACCTGAGCACTCAGCCGATGCAACTTGTTGTGACAGGTGAAAATGCAGACGATATGTCGCCTATAAGTCTGGCGAAAGCGAATATTCGCAGTTTTACGTCTACAACGCAATAACCTCCAGAGCCTGACATCTACGTAATAACATCACTAGTGCGTTTCTATATGAGAACCGACACAGGCGAACGTTAGAATGGGAAAACAGTACTGTTTATAGTCGCAAACGAACGAATGCGAAAAATACAAAAAGATAATAGAGTGATAATAAGGTAGAGGACACGGGTAGAGAAAGGAAGGAAAAAAGAAAATTTATAGATCATAAAACTCTCTGTGACAGAACGTCCCCCCTTTATGATATGGAAGCACTCCATGTCTACGTTATGGAAATAAATGTCCTATATCCGTAGCTTCAGGGTGTCTGTCTTCTTCTCTCTCATCTCCCCCCTCCATCTCTGTGCAAGTCCTACTCAAATCTACTCCCAAAGTTTCGTTTCTCTGGAATGTCTCCCATGCGCGCTTGAAAGAGCGTCGCCGCTTTTGACATTTTTTGAAAAATTTCATGTTTGTGCAGTGGATTTTCCCTGCCACTATCGTCATCTTCGTGAGCTTTGGCGATCGTCAGGAGATGGTCGGAGGTTGGCACTGGTCTTTCCAAGTATCTCTTTAACAGATTTAAATGGAAAACCTTCTCCTTTCCTTAAATAGAGATCTGGTAGTTAGCCTTAGAAATCTTTTTCAGGATGGTAAACGGCCCTTGCCATCCGATCTTCAGTTGGGTGTTTCCGGTAGGGAGTAACACCAAAACTTTCTCTCGTGCTTCCAGTTCTCTCTCTTTCGCGACTTTCCTGTATCGGTTAGCGTGCTTTGTGCGTGCTCGCTTAAAGTTAGTCGTTGCTACGTCCCATCCTAGTTTCAACCTTTCCTTTAAATCCGATACGTATTTACTGGCAGAGACAACTGTCTCATCTGCCTTCTGGTCTGTCAGCGACCAAAGTAAGGCTTCAAGCGGCCCCTTGATAGATCTGCCGAATAAAAGCGTAGCTGGCGGAAATCCTGTGGAAGTATGAGGAGATTCTCTGTAGCAAAATAAAGGTGCAGGAATACAAAGATCCCAATCTTCAGGTTTCACTTGTGCCAGTTTACTTAAAATCATGTTGAGGTTTCCATTAACACGTTCCACGAGCACATTTCCGGCCGGAGTATAAGGCTTTGTGTGGATGTGTTGGGTCCTCAAGATCTTCACGATCTCATCCATCAACAGGTTTCGGTATGGGGATCCGTTATCCGTCAACACTTGCTGAGGGAATCCCACCCGAGTGAAAATCTGCACGAGAGCTTCTGCGACATGCTTGGTATCTGCGCATGTTAGCGGTATAGCTTCTGCCCACATAGTGCATGTATCGACTAAGGTCAGGATATACCTGTTCCTTCTTTTAGTCCTTTCGAAAGGCCCTAAAATGTCGATCACAACCCGTTCGAATGGTGTTCCCACTATTGGCATTTCACCCAAAGAGACTGGGGGTGCCCGTTGCTTGGGTGGCACACGTTGGACTGGGCACAGGATTTGACATACCTGATAATCTCAGTATTTACTCCTGGCCACCAATAGTGAGTGGTTATCCATTGGTTTGTGGCGTTCTGTCCCATATGTTCGCTGAAGGGAAGAGAGTGCCCCATTTCTAAGATTTGGCTTCTGTACTGTTTCGGTACTAGGAGCTGGTTGTAACCTTGGTCAGGCTTGCCCGTTCTGCGATAAAGTACGCCATCCTTAGAAAAAATGTCCCCGTGCTGTCTGAACTCCTTAGCCATGGGCAGTTTCCTAAAGCAGGGTGCCAAAGTAGGGTCCTTTTGTTGCGCTTCTTTAAGTTCCATGGGTAACAAATTAGGCGCAGGCTCCCGTTCCTTCTTGGTTTGCCCTCTTGTAGTTACTGCTGCCACAATCGGCTCTTCCGGTTTCCCAATAAACACGTACCTACCGCCAAGTATGACTGGGTAGATGGGGTCATCCATAACAGCCGCTTTGATCACGCCTCTGACAAAATCAGAGTGTATCTCCACCAATGCGATGGGAAGCGCTGTAGGTGCCTCACTCTTAGAAACTCCACAAAGTTCGACGGTCTCTCCTGTCTCTTGACCGGGTTTAACCAGGTTTCTGGCAACAATGCAATCATAAGAAAGCCCCGTGTCAAATAAACAATAAGTTGAAGTCCCGTTTAAAACAACCGTACCTCGCGTAGAGGGCCTCTCTCCTTCCGGTTGAGAATCACTGACAATAATTCTTTCCTGCGAGTCTGTTGTTTGTAAGCATCCGATGCGCTTAGGCTCGATGTGCTTGCTCTGATCCTTAGTCCCGTGCGCAGGGGTTTTCGCTTTGTCACCTTGACCTTTCTGGCCACACTGCCATGAAGGGCGGTCGGGTTGATCAGACTGTTTACTGTGGTTGCTGGGGTACTTGGTTTTGTAGAACTTAGATTTTTCAGGAGGGGGGTTTTGAGGTCCAGTTTCTCTGTGGTTATTCTGATTAGAAGCATGAGAAGATTGATCTAGATTATTCTTCCGAAAATGTTCTTCTGTCGGTTTACGTTTTATGGCCGGCAGTTCGGCCAGCGCATTTTGATAACGCTCAGACTTTTCTAAGATGTCTTCAAACTTTTCTGCGCCCTGCTCAGCTAGAAATCTCCAGGTATCAGCAGACAGAGTGTTCTTTATTTGTTCCGTTATAACAAATTCCTCAAGACCTTCATAGGTAGAGGGGAGCTGCGAGAGCTCTAGTCACTTTGTCAGATATCCCTTTAGACGGGAAGAGAACTGCTGAAAAGTTTCAGAGCTCTCTTTCCTGCTGTTGCGAAACAGTTGCAAAAATTTGCGAGCATTCATTTCAAAGCGCTAAAGCAAAGATTTCTTCAACATGTCGTAATTGTCTTGTTGGCTGCTTGCCAGTTTGGCGTAAACATCATACGCACTACTTTTCAAAGACTGAGAAAGCTTCATATTCCAACGCGACCTCTCTAGACCGTACAGAGTTGCAATTTTCTCAAATTTTTCTAGATACGTGTCAATCTTCTCATTAGGACAAGGGAACGATTCTAGCGCAAAAGACATAGCAGTGAGATGAGTAGATTGTGTGTTAGAAGGATCAGTTAAAGAGGAATGAGGCGAAGACTCTCCATTGCTGGAGGTAGAGGCAGCACCACGGCATTGGAACTCTAGAGTCTTAAGCGCCAACTCATGCTGTCTCTCTTCTCTCTCCTTCTCATGCTGTCTCTCCTTCTCTCTTTCATCTTGCTGTCTCTCCTCCCTCTCCTTCTCATGCTGTCTTTCCTCCCTCTCCTTCTCATGCTGCCTCTCCTTCTCTCTTTCTCTCTCCCTGCGGATTTCCATTTCCTCGTCCATCTTCTTCTGCTCTTTAGCTTCAGCTGCTTTCCTCTCCGCATCATATCTGTCAAGTTCGTCCCTGACAAAAGCTTTCGCTTCCTCTCCGTCCAAACCTTCTTCTCTTGCCTCGTCCCTGAGGATCTGTGTCAGTTTCGCCCTTTCTGCCATAGTAAATAGGTGACTGAGACTTAGACGAGAAAGAAATCAGAAAAAGGATACACTGGTTCCTTACCACTTACGAGAAAATACCAAACAATAAAGATGATATACTTTAACCTGGGATACCTCCTCCACAATAATAAAGTATCTAACTATCGCTGCTATTAATCGGCAATAAAGCACCTAATGCAGACGACTATGCCAAATAAATGGTAGTTAAGATTGCTCCCTGAAAAATAAGTTGCTACAGTGGAAACAAAATAATTATTGCAAAAATTTGTTTAAGGAAGAAAAAAAAATCCCCTTAATTTTAAATCCACTATCAAGTTCACCCCTGAAGACAGTTAGGGTAAGGGAGGCAATTAACAGGACGTAATTGTCTGAACGCACTCCTTAGCTTAGTTCAAACACCTACTTCTTCAAAACCCTGTGAATGTTATACACTCACACTTTTACCAGCGTTTAGTATTACAAAATCAGTAATTAACATATATTCCGACAAAATCAACCTGTAACTCAAATGTATAATGCTCAAAATGCTGTGGAAAAACAATTATTAATTGTGTGGTCAGCACGGCCATAAATAGTTCGTTTCGTCTAGGGGATAAATTATTTTTAAAGATACACAAAACCATGAGACAATCACACTCTTACTTTATTACAAAATAAAGAATCTTACAGACGAGCTGATATTTGCCGTCTCGTCTTCCTATTCAAAGTTCAAAATAAAAATCCTTCGGACGAGACCACATTTGTCGTCCTTGCTCAGGATTTTCAGTTCAATTCCCGTAAACGACCCCACATTTGTCGTACTCGTCTTCCTACTATAAGTTCAAAAATCCTTCGGACGAGACCACATTTGTCGTAGATTTTTGATAGGAGAATTAAGACTTGGGTTGGTCCCTTCTGAATAGATTAGAATGAGTGATAGCCACAGTGAGAGATGATGGTAGAAATAGATTTCCACGAGTGAGAGGGTAGAATGTGATAGAGGCTGTCTCTGAGATCAAGAAATCTTCTCTCTCTCTCTCTCTCTCTCTGTCTCTCTCTCACCTATCTTCTACGACAGACTTAGAGTAGTCGGACAGTCTAATACCTATACATATATTAATATATATATATTACCACTCACGTACACACACACAATTGACGACAGTGAGACACACAGACGTGGGAAAACTATAACAATGATTATATAGATATTTTGGAACGAAACTGACCGACACGCTGGAATAATTATTGAGTAGTTTAATTATCATAACAAACTTCTCTCACAACATATAAAATTACATCAAAGCATATACAGAAAATCATTAAAAAATCAAGGAATGCTACAAGAATTTTTGTATGATCCTTCCCCTCGATGTATAGCTCACAGTCCCGTTAGAAGACAGTAATAGCCCCAAAGAGACACAGATACATATGATTGGGTCTAATATTTTCCCCTTCCGAAGATATGAACTGACTTTGATAGCAGTATCTATTCTAAGGAAATATATAGTTTAGCAACAAAATCTTGCATAAGGAAAATTATAAAATGGGTGAATCAACAAAGAACATCCCTCAGTCTACTCTCACTCGGTTCTTTCATCAGGGCCCTGACTCACACAACCTTACATACAAGCGTGCTGCTGTTCGCCGTCTGGTGCAAACTTTAGGACACTTCTCTACCGTGAATCTGTATTCTTTGGATAAAGAGAATCCCAGCTCTGCAGATACAGGTTTCTTCCACTGCATCCGGGGAGCATTCACTTCACCAGTTTAATTTTAAGATTGCTGTTAAGGTCACTTGAATCAGTTTGGGTAAGAAAGTTAAACGGGCACACAGTGTCAGAAACACGAGGTTTCCCTTAATTAGGAAAATAACCGGTGGACGACTTCTCTCAAAGAATAATCTTGGTTCACCACACACTTGGTCAAATAATGTCGGAAAACGTTAATGTTTTTATTCTGTAATTATTCTCGCCACAAGGCAGCATGTACATTAGAGTTTGTGAAGAAATATGATCTGGTTCAAACGTCCAGTATAAGCATTTATTCTTTAAAAAATCCGTTAGTGGTATTGGTTTTCTGTCTATCTCTGAAGGCACACGCCCTGTCAGACAGGTGTTACTTGAAAACCCACGTGGTTAAAGATATAAAATGTCTGTTTCTCACAGGTATGTCTCTGTACTAAACGCCGGCAAAGTTGGGTTACCCCAGTATTCACTGAATAAAGAAAAAAAACACATATGAAATATTTTACATATTATGTACTCAATATAACTTACATTTTGAACTGCAAGCGTAGAGCTTGACTTGACGTTTAAACCTTCCCGTGAAATAATTTATATATAAAAATCAATCATCATGAATTAGGAATACATACGTATTCCGTCAACACTCATGAGGCATCTAGCATTTATCAGTTAGTTTTAAAATATTCTCGACTGAGTATTTAGCAGTTAAATTAAATTCCTTTACAGCCGACTGAGTTTAAGCTAGAAATAATAATTTATTCTCTTTTCCACTGTAACTCGTCGACTAGAGAATATAACAGACTTATAAATTAATCACTCTGCACAAAAGAAACTAGTAGGATAAAATAGGCGATTTAACACTTAATCACTCGCAAAATCTAGATATATTAAATATAATATTTACCTCAACACAGAACTACGGTATCACAACGAAACTAAGAGATTTCACTTATAAGTTTAAGTATCTAGAACGGAGTGACCACGTCTACTGCAAATGGAGAATGAGTGAAATCAAGTTTAAAACTCTGATTAATATCTTAAACCAGACAAAGGCTCCTACTATTTCCAAAAACCCGATCTCTCCCCTCTCCTAACACCTATGTTAACTTAGACGCATGCCGTAACTGCCACCGTGCGTCTTCACACCTACGTTAACAAACTGACCGCGAGCGCGCGTGTCAGATGCGAATCTCAGACAACCCGTCTCCAGTGCAGAGGCAGTTTTTCACACCTCCCCGAGAAACTCAGCCTGAGAACCGCTGTGACAGGTGAAAATGCTAGACAAATGTCTCATTCTGCACCGTGAAGATGTCGGGTTTGACACCTCACCTGAGCACTCAGCCGATGCAACTCGTTGTGACAGGTGAAAATGCAGACGATATGTCGCCTATAAGTCTGGCGAAAGCGAATATTCGCAGTTTTACGTCTACAACGCAATAACCTCCAGAGCCTGACATCTACGTAATAACATCACTAGTGCGTTTCTAAATGAGAACCGACACAGGCGAACGTTAGAATGGGAAAACAGTACTGTTTATAGTCGCAAACGAACGAATGCGAAAAATACAAAAAGGATAAAAGAGTGATAATAAGGTAGAGGACACGGGTAGAGAAAGAAAGGAAAATAGAAAATTTATAGATCATAAAACTCTCTTTGACAGTAGTGAAAGAACTGACTGTTGCAATGACATCATATGCCTCACTGTCAGCACAAGAGTTTTTCTTGTCATTCTTGTCATGGAAACATGCACTGGCGCTTTGCCTGCTCAATTTGTATTGTTTTCAGCAGATGTATGGCTTACTTCTTTTTCCTTCGTTGTCTTTCCAGTTCCTCTTCTCTTCTATTCTACGCAAGCACCCGTTTATAAAAGTCTGCAGCCTTTTGGTTGTTGTTTTTGTTGCTCTCCATCTCTCAGAGCCATACAATAGGACTGACTTGACATTTGATATGAAGATTCTTATTTTCGTGTTGGACTTGATTTCTCTTGATCTCCATATGTTTCCCAATGCAATGAAAGCTCCTCTTGCTTTTTGTATTCTTATTTTGATATCATTGTCTGTCCCTCCAATTCTGTCTATATTACTGCCAAAATATGTGTACGATTCTACGTCCTTTAGTGGTGTTTCTTCAAGTTCAACCTTGTTATCATTTCTTGCATTAATTCTCATAATCGTTGTCTTTTCCCTGTGTATTTTCAGGCCCACTTGTTGTGACCTCTCATTGAGAATTTTCATTTTCTCTTGCATCTGATTATGGTTATGGGAAAGAAGAGCCAAGTCATCTGCAAAATGCAGATCATCAAGCTGTTTAGTCAGATTTCAATGGATTCCATTTCGTTTGTGTGATGTCGATGTGTTTCATAACCCAATCTATTGCTAGTAAGAAAATAAATGGACACAAGAGGCATCCCTGTGTCACTCCCGTTCTAATCCTAAACGGTTCTGTAAGTTGTCCTTCATAAAGAACTCTGCATGTCATGTCTTCATACGTCTTCCTTATTAAGTTAATGATCGTCATGGGAACTCCATAATGCCTCATCAATTGTCAAAGTGATTCTCTGTCTACACTGTCAAATGCCTTTTCGTAGTCCACGAATCCGATGTATAGCGGTGAATTCCATTCCAGACTTTGTTCAACTATTATTCTCAATGTGGCTATCTGGTCTGTACATGATCTGTTTTGTCGAAAACTTGCTGCTTGTTCATCTCTCAGTTGCTTGTCTATGGACTCTTTTAATCTCTCAATGATAATTCTGTTTAATACTTTTCCTGGCACTGATAGTAACATTATTCCTCTATAATCTGTGCACTCTTGTAAATTTCCCTTCTTAGGCAACTTGACCAGATAACCTTCCTTCCATTCTGCTGGTGTTTCCTCTCTCTCCCAGACTTTGTCACGTAGTTTGTATAATGTCTCTGTAGAGGAATCAATATCTGTTTTGATGGCCTCTGCTGGAATTCCATATGCACCAGCTGCTTTTTCATCTTTCAGAAACTTTATGGCTTTCTTTATTTCTTCTCTACTTGGTCGTTCACAGCTGATTAGTAGCTCCTCTTCTGCTGGCTGGATGTCTGGGGGATTAGTTGGAGCTGGTCTTTTGAGAAGTTCTTCAAAATGTTCTGTCAATCTCTTCATTTGTTCTTGTATGATACTAAGCAATTTTCCATTCTTATCTGTTATGAGACCATTTGCTTGCTTACATTTCTCTGTAAGCTTCTTTGTGTTGTACAGGTCTCTCATAATTCCTTTGGCTGCAGCTTCTTCTGCTTCTCTTGCCATCGCTTCAAAATAGTTCCTCTTGTCTCTTTTGATGTGTCTTCTTACTTCTTTGTTTGCTGCTATGTACACTTCATGAGCCTTGGCTTTTAGAGCTTCTGGTTTTGCTTCTGTTTAAATCTGCTTTCTTGTTTTTCCTGTCTTCTATCTTGCTAATGGTTTCTGTTGTTATCCATGCTGTCTGCTGATGTTCTCTTTTTCTCAGTACTTCTTCACATTTCTCGTTCCATTTATATTTTTACTTGTTGCCAGTGGTCTTCCGTATCTGCTTCATCTTCCAGCTGTTGAAGTACTTGGTATTTGTTGGATACTGTGTGTGGTGAAGTGGGATGTTATAAATATTTATAGGGGATTTAGTGTACTGACTGAGATCAGCTGTGAAGGTATCTATATCTATTAAGAGTAGTGTATTATAGATAACCTTACTTGCTACCACATATCTATATATCTCAGTCAGAATTATTCTGGAATAGTGTGATGACTACGTTAGGTGTCTAGGGTATGTGTATGATGAAGTGTAGGTCACAACAACAGACAGATAAACAATTTAATTTAATCCACTACTCTTGACAACACTGTGACACTCACATACATATAACACTCTATGAGAATATCTTAAGGAGTCACTGATAACTTTTCAAATAAGAATATGTATTCATTGTTATCATAAAGGTATATGTGTCCTGATTCAAATACAAAGGAACCAGGAATCACAATCAATTTTAATTACAAGTATATGTACAGACTTTATCAATATGAATATTGTAGTGACATATATTATTAAAATATCCTATGTGTGTCAGTTGTGTAGTGGTAATATGAGGTAATACTGGTTTTGTTTTGTTCAAGCTCTGTTGGTATTTGTCATCATGACTTCAATAGTTTGTCTTTTGGGACTAGTATTGGAGATGTTCTCAGTTCCTGATATTAAGACAATTAAATTCCCCTCTGAATGTTATTTTTACAAAGTCATTTCAAGATGAGGGGACATAATGTTGAGCTCAGCTGGCCAAATCAGCTTATCTTGCGTGATGGCGGCAGGAAAGGACTCCTCTGCTCGAATTCTCCCCTGGGCTCTGGAGACACCTCACTGATAGCTAAAAAGACCAAGGAGTATGCTGTCCGACTCTGGATTCAGCAAAGCTCTAACCAGGTGCTGCTCAATACCATCAAGACCACGGTCCCTGTAAACAAGAAGGATGTACCTTCTACTTCATAACTAACTTATACTCTCTTTTTACACTGATCACAATACATCACAAACATTGAGTTCAGAGCGTTAGGCCAACTGTCAGCTTCATCTGAAATACTTTATACCAGTATTTACCTCCTTAATGGTTACCACGCCTCTGCACTTCCAGCATTATTTCTTTCTAGTCAATCATCCAGGTGTCAGTGTACTATTTGGCCATTCCATGCCGTTTTACTTCCCTCCGACACCCTCTGTTCAGGCTGGAGCATTATAGGCTTTATCTCCTGTTTGCCACTGAACTACACATATATATACAGGCATAAATTAACAATTTACATTCAATTTTCATTAAAAGATACTGAATGGTTCAAGCTTACCACAATTCATAGAATAAACACAGATACGTTGATTAGCAATGAATTCTGGCACATTTACTGGCACAAATTCCCATCTGCTTATGTTCCAGGCTTTTATTTAACACAAATATGAGCTGGCTTCAACGCACTGTTGCTTTATCAAGATTATTTGCACTAGTGGTCTCGAACTAACGCTCCTAAGTGAGTATATCAGCGAGTCTAGCCAATGAGGCCACGTTTCGACAAGTGTTTGAAAAAATGTTACCTTTTCACGTCTCCCCTAACAACGAAAGATAGTATTTATAGCCCGACCAATCGTGGTTAGTCTTTCATTTGTTGCGCTCCAATCAATTTGGAGTTTACATGGTAGGCTATTTCTGTAACGTAAGGTTTTGTTCAAACACGTTATAAAAAAAAATTTTATGAGCAGAAATGATTTTATGTTGTCAGGCATCCCCACTATTTTATTTTGGTTATAATTTATTAATTCCTGGACTATTTGCGTAACGTTTTACATATTCTTTGTCAGCAAGCCCTAAGGAACCCAAATATCCAAATTTAAAAGAGCTACGTGGCTGCGTTCAAAATATGCAATTCCTTCTACCTCCTGTTTCGAAGATGTGCTGTCTGGGTACTGTAATGTTTTCAAACGTGAACCCATCTATTGTTATCTTTCCTAATAAGCGTTTTTTGTGATTTTAAAACCTAACTCTGGGAAGGGTAGTGAATTTATCACTGTCCGTCTGAAAAAAAGTTAGTGCATGTAGTCTTACACGCGTGATGGCAGCATTTGTGTATCGCGCGAAGCGTGTTTAGTGTTCGGCTTTCTGCCTCTCCCTTCTCGCTATCCTTTAGTCCATCTGTCTTTTGATCTTGGTAACATAGTGTAGAAAAAGACATGAATGGAATTTAAAATTTAGGTCAACTTGCATATTTCAAGGTTTTTCTTAGAAAGGCAGCACACTTTATTGTGTGTTTGGGAAACGCGTGTATGTTGCAGAAGGCCTTTAATATCAACGTGAAAGCGTTACAATTTGCCGACGAAGTAGAAAACAAGGGGAATTTCGAGTACCTTCTTTGTGACAGCACAGTTATTTACCATTGCTCTTTTCTTTATTAATTTTATTTGTTAGGCTTCATATTTACCTAATAATTTATATATGTGGATTAGAATATTCCACGACACTGTGATTGAAAATATTTCTCTTATTTCCTGATTTCTTAGAAATCCCACTTTATACTGTTGTCTATAGCTATATACTGTTGTAAATTTATTGAGTTTTAATTTTGTTTTAGCCAACAGAAGAAGGTGGTCTGATACCACATCTGCTCATCTACATACTTTTACATCATGCAATGATGACCTAAACTTCTTACTTATGCATATGTGATCAAACTGATTCTCAGTTCGGTGGTCTGATATCCATGTTGCTTTACGTATTCTTTTATGTGGAAATATGCTTCCTCCTATAGCTAGTTGATTTGAAGCACAGAAGTTAGCTAATAGTTCCCCATTCTCGTTCATCATACCTAATCCATGCTTTCCCACGATTTCTTCAAAGCCGGGGTTTTCTGTTCCTATTTTCGCGTTTAGGCCCCCATCAAAATTGTGATGTCCTTTCTTTTCGTTTTGTCCAAGACATTTTGTAGTCTGGTGTAAAAGTCTTCTTTCTCCGATTCTTCTCCGAAGCAAGTAATATTACAATATATTTCTTCTCTCTAGCAGATTTTACAACAAAATGTGTACAGTACATTTGCTCTATGTGTACACGGTTGTACCAAGTGAAATGTTCAAAGTCACCTCAGAGGTGTTAATGCCAGCAGTGATCGTGTCGCTAGGAAATTCTTTCTGCACACACATAGCCACCCTACGTCATGGTAGCTGCATGGCTGTCTCTTTATTCCTAACTTGATTTTTCGCAACTAACTGGTAACTCATTGTGACAAAACGGTTTGTGCATGTACTTTGGCGTCCTTCTTTCTCGCTTTCATCGTCCTATTATTTGGGTGCACTTTTCATAACTGTCGTTCTCTCCGGCAGTATATCTTCATTTTCCTCATTCATCGTCCTTTATTCGGCATATTTTATGCCCTACATTTTTTGCTCTGAAGCCGCTCCCAGACTTGTTTACGTTTCAAAAGTTGGACTATATTATTATAAAGGTTAATTAGACCGGTCACCGGATAATACGTTTATCACCTTAGGCGTCCAGCCACTTTGTTAGAGACGCTCTTTATTGACGCAAGCTGGTCGCACACGGTCGATCAAAAGAAAGCCATATTGTCTGTCTGAGAGATCTGTCTGGGGGATCTACGCCAACACAGGTGATAATTAGATAATCGCTTCCGCTGGCCCGTCTTGGTATCAATATTACCGATAACCTGTCTGGGGAGATTATGGTGGGGCAGGAATGAGTTCACAGATTTGTTTGTGAGTTTGCATAAAGATGCAAGCGGAAGTATTACGGCCTTACTGGAAAGAGGCCACGCGATGGAATTTTAAAATGTAATATTTTAAAACACGCGGAGGATATTATGCTTTAACACCCGACCCATATAGTCTAAAGAGCTTACCATTGGCTTAATTTGAGAACCGGGATAGACTTCGACGTCCATTGGCAAATTCGTCGGAAGCACAGTCTGGGATTAGAACTGAGAATTGGAAATATAATCTAGCGAAATCAGAGTCACAGATCAGACTGCATCGCAACGTCAAGCTAGCAATTCACCAGAGCCAGAGAAGGATCGGACTAAGAATTCCAAAATTATAAGTGACAGATCGAAGTATTTGTGCAACTTTAAAACTTAAAAAAGTAAACCCGCATTTTTAAATACAAAGACTGGAGACCTAAGGAATCAGATCATCCGTCATAAGAGGAATACTAAAATTTTCCAGACCAAGTGATTCGAAAGCATCCTACGTGCTGTGTCCATTCTAAACTGTGCCAGGAGATTGTGTTCCCAAAAGTTACTTTGGGGTAAGTGTAAACATTTATTTTACAAATGTTAATTTGACATATTTTCCTTGCTAAGTGGTTATATATGAGGCTGGCAACCTCAACATATGAAAATAGTATGTTCATAAACCACTACAGCAAGCGCCGGTGTTTGTTTTATGCTAATTCGCTCAGAAATGCGAAAGCAGCAGCAACCCCAGACTCCGAATGGAGAAGTGATCAGTGATGATTACATCACATGTGCATCAAGTGTATAGTATCATTTTGTGAGATATATGTACCCTGTTAAATGTAATTCAGGCAAATCATGGTATTTTGCGCTGTCCAAGCACATATTTTCCCAGTTTAATACCCAGAAGAATATTGATGATGTCTAATCATCTTCCCTGAGCTGCGCTGTGTATACTCAAGAATATAATTATTCAGAGAGGCTAACATTGGTGGGTGGACAGCGAGACAATGCACCTGTTAATCTTCCAACCAAGTTTACTTAGCAGAGGCATTTGTTCTTTTTATTTTGTCTAAAGTTCGTAGAACGAAGCTTTTAGATTGTTCGTGGTAAGAAGCCGCACGACGAAAGTTCGACGTTACTAGTTGTGAAGTAAAAGCAGGGAGTCAACACTAACCGCCTAAATTGGACATGTTGTGTGAAGAAGTGCCCTCATCACAGAAGAATTGACGAAACCACGGCTGCAGGACTCATTAGACCAGCTAAGCTTTTTTTGTACAAGGAAACAGCAAAAGGATACAATTTTTGTAAATATCAATCCTCAAACCAAAGTCTCAGTGAAGACAATTTTAATTACACCTAAAATTCACCATCATTTCATCGTTATTTTAACCTGTTAAAACTAATTGATTATTAAATTTTTTACATGTTATTTTAAAACTAAACAATCATTGTTTATTCAGTTTTTATCAGTATGAAAGCAAACGTAAGAGCAAGACTCATATATATATATATATATATATATATATATATATATATATATATATATATATATAATATATATATATAATACTATATATATATATATATATATATATATATATATATATATATATATATATATATATATATATGTATGTCACAACCAAATATATTGTGGATTTATCATAACACAATATTAATAATCATAGGCTCGCTCTCTAGGAGCATGACCACAACATATAATGGCTGACAAAGAAAGATTAACACTTTCGACAGGTACTTCCCTTTAATGAATAAATGAACACACTACCGCCACACGGCTAACAAACATATGAAATACATATATCAATGCCAGAGAAAACTTGCCTCAATAAATTTATCTAATAGCCTCCTATCACACAATATGACGACCCTGTACAAGCACTGAACTGATAACCGCTCACCATAGCGGCCACCATCTATCACAATGAAAATACCCAAAACATAGATCACTTATCATCTGCGGTACATAGGAAATTCCACTAGATAATACACAAAATCTAGACTTAAACAATATGATCCACTTAATCCGCAATAACGCAAAACTTAGAATACACCTCTCATGGCACACTTCTCAGCAAGAATGCTGGCAAGGAAAACATATGTACGTCCTCACCCGAACGCGGCTAGACGACTAATCCCTATCTTGGCCCCTAAATACCCGCTTCCGCTAATCACATGACTTGCGGGTAGTTATCCCAATGTTGCCAAAACTCAGCGTTGCCAGTCTGATTATTTCGTCAGATATATAGATATAGCTGTTGCATGCGTTCGGGGTCTTTATATTTATATGCTTGCGTGGGTAAGAGTGGAACGGTTTGCGAATGTTATTATTGTTGCTGACTTAATTACTATCAGCTCTGGTTGGGCTTACAGGTGGCCGACAAATTGTGGGTCGTAAAGATAGACCAAACAAAATTACTCAAAGAACATCGTACAAATGGTGTAGTCATAAAGTTTGACTAACTGGAACAAGATGTACGCAGGATTCATGGCTCAACAAGGACGATACATTTATTCGTAAACGCAATACAGATTCAATCATAGTAGTAGCAAGCATCATCATTAACGTAGGTAATTACATCGAGGCATCATGGTGCATACCATTCTTATATATATCTTGATCATGTACTTGATCGACATTCTAGATAACGGCCAACCTCTCAAGGACGGCGATGAACGTTATGTCAAATAGTTCTATCATGGCTTTTTTCGTTATGGAGATTGTCTACAACGACGGGTTTTGTGGAGTAACCCTTTAAATATATTGAAGAATAATCCCGATAAACTTCGGTAAGACTCTGGATCCCACTAGCAATACGTCATGTCATATGCGTATTGAAGTTCAGCCAGATCTCGGCAAATGGCAAAGATATCATAATAATTGACACACAAACGAGCCCTGTATTGGCTAACGTGATTACTCCTTACCAGGAGACTTTTACTAACTTCATGACTGCTTCCCATAATTTGGGTAAGGCTTACAATCAGGTTCATCCACAGACGACCGTCTCAGATCATCGCCATTAGGCATATCTCTACATAACGTGATTGTTCTCTGGCAACAACCGAGCGCACCCGTTTGCGCTTCTGTGTTCAACATAGTGTATGATAGCGCGTAAATAATTAATCATATATATTTTCTTAGATGTGCTCAACATTTAAATTACACGCGCAAAAGGGACTTAACAAATACCTTCCCCCCTACGAGACAAAAAAAAAGCGAAGCTTTTTTTGTTTTAATTTATAATAAAGAAATCGATCAAGTTCATTTCTACAATTAATTATCATTTAAATGTTACGTTATTTGTGCATATTAATATGTGGGATGAAGTATGGAAAAAAGAACACAAATTCCAAATTAAAAATTCAAACAAAGAAATGACACATAATGTGTCAAAATGGTACGAGTTACCAATGCAGCAATGAAATAATAGTATCGAAGGATGAAAAGAAATGGTGAAAAAATGAAGACAACAATGAGACAAAAATGTCAAAAATAAAACAGTGTGATAAATGGTAACCAGAATTAAACAAAGTCAATATGGAAATTAAACATTAGAAGAAAATTAACACAGTCCATAGCAAGTGTTGGGAGAATCAACAACACGCCTTAGTAGATAAGCTAATAAGGACACATGAATTGTACTTATGTGACAAAACCATAATATGTCGCCAATGTGTGATAGTAAACTAATTATGGCAATATGCCACCTTTTTATATATGGATACACTAAACTAATGAAGTATATAGTGTGGTACTAATTATATTATATTGTTCCCGGAACATTAAAATGTCAATAATTAATCGCAAATAAAATTAAACCCAGTGTCAATAAATGAATAACTCAGAAAAGATAGTTATCTTGGTTGCACAAAATGTCTGTGATATATGATAATTACATACCAAAAAGTTATTAAATTATTAATGTTAATTTATAATTATATCACTCTTCAAGTTCCAACTATGTCACAGTATTTCGAGATTGAAATAACGCACCAAAATGTTACTGTTGAATCAGCGAACTAGATATTTAATGTACATGAAAACATGTTGACGTTCGGTAAGATAGGCATGTCAATTTAAAAATGACGAAATCCTGAATAAACACGAAATAATTTACAAGTGATTAGAAGGCAGTGCAGAAGCGGCACACTCTGTAAGGCGTAACTGCCCGGTAGGTTCTTGAAGGAAACGTTGAAGTTTGAGGATGGAACATAACATTGTCAGAAGTTCCTTGTCCAGTACAGAGTAATTTCGTTCCGTCGCTGTGAGCTTCCTTGATACATACATGACTGGATGTAGTGTTCCGGAGTAGCACTGCATCAATGCCGCAACGATCCCAACATTTGAAGCGTCGCTGCGGAGTATAAATGTTAGATCTGCGTTTGGTAAACGTAAAATAGGCGCGGATGAAAAAGGTGATTTGATTAAGTCTAAAGTATATATATATATATATATATATATATATATATATATATATATATATATATATATATATATATATATATATATATATATATATATATTATATATATATATACACACACACTTAGACATATATTTACATATATAGACCTAATTCTTAGAAAATAATTTTGCTGGATTTACACCAGCTTTGGGCTTGAACGGGCTAAAACAATTGCTTGATTCTTCATAAAAGGCGGCGGACCGATACAAGTTAATAATTGCCCTGCCAATGCAGCTTTGTTCTTGACTTCGGACATTTCTTATGAAGACTACCTTGAGATAGAAGCATCATTATCCTTCTATCTTGTGCAAAGGTAGACACCTTTGAAGGCCCATATTAGATACTCTTGAGTTTTTGCTTTTAGTGGACCACTACTGCAGAGCTAAGAGGAGGAAATCCGTGACACTCATTCATTTACTGTAAGCCTAGAAACTTAGGAACTGTTGTATGTTTAGAGATTAATTGAACTATTCCATCTACCGAGTCTTCTGTTTTTCGTTTGTTTGTTTTTTTGCCAATCGGTTTTCTGTTCGTGTCTTTGATGGCTCCATTTAGTTATTTATATTTCTGGGTTTCTTTCTTGTATTTTGCTTCTGCACAGATGCTTCTTACTTCCTCTAATTTGTTTTTGTTTGTTTATATCTATATACGTATATATTTATATATGTCATAGACGGCAGGTTTTCTTGGATACTGTAAAAATTGATAGTTCTTTGCCAATATCCACGCTTTGATTTCTTCGCATACCGTTTTTGCAAGATTTGTTTCTTCCGAACGCATCCTTCCATATTTCTTTTTTACCTATTGCTAGTGCTAGTCTTGACATATGGATGCGAGTCATGGGCAATGACTACAACCCATAAAAGCCAGATCCAAACCTCAGAAATGAGGTATCTGAGGAAGGTGGTTGAAGTAACAAGAAGAGACATGGTACGCAACCAGACGATACGTCAAGGCCTTAAATCCTACCCCCTGCAGACCCAAGTAGAACAGTCCCAATTAAGATGGTTTGGCCATGTCTGCAGAATGGGAGAAGATCGGATACCACGACAAGCATGGGAAACAAAGAGCCAAGGATCCAGACCCCGAGGACGACCCAGAGTCCGCTGGGAGGACAACATTAGACAATCTTTGAAGGATCGAGGACTAGAATGGAACCAGGCCGGGAGGAGGACAGCCGATAGGATAGTCTGGCGCTCTCTCTTCCAAACCTCTACACCTCACGGTAGAAGGGGAACGACTAAGTAAGTAAGCTAGTGTTTTTATGTAATTTACAAAGTTGCATGCCATTTACTTCTAGAACTGAAATGCAAATTAAAATGGAAGCATTATAAAGTTTTCGAGATATCACGAACAAAAATCGGACACAAGATCCTGGGCGTCGAAACCTGCCTAAACATGACCATTCTAGAATTTCGCCTCATTTGGTGGTTTGTGACTGACGTAACACGTAAGATTGCTTGTCTAGACAGGTCCTTACACAAAATATATTTCTTGTCTGGAATAATGTTGTTTGTTTTTCATTGACATTTGGAGTTCATTTGTATTAATAACTCATTGAGAAAATCAAAGCACGCTAATCTAGTTACAGCAATAGTTGATTTACTCAACCCAACAGAATACTAATGTAATTATTTGTATACATAGCGCTATTCTGAGGACGCACCGTTGCTAAAAATATGTTTAGGGCGCGACTTCCGTTTCAGTTCTTGTTCGTAATTGTGTTGTAAATGCTTATATTGTTGCAATTGTTTCCTATCTTCTATGTTTTTAAAATCCTTGAAACTCATGTGAATTTTTTATATGAAATTTCATAAATATAATTTTACACCTTATTGTATAATTGAAATATTTTGTTTAATTGACTTTTCTATTTCTTGAGGATCTTGAGAGTTAATATTTCCACAGGATGTATAGCCAGTCCCATGCCCCCGCCTTCTTTAGTCCCTTGCTACGAAATGCTTCTAAAGTTACAGTGTTACTAGTCTTCGATCCTTTTCCTGGCACCGGTAACACTAATGTGGAACTGATAGAAAGAACCAAGCAAACACCAGTGGAACTAGAGGTGATGAGAAGACGGTGATAGGATACACATTAGAAAACTAGTTGATAGAATTACAAGGTAGCCCCCGTTCTGGAATACACTAGCTAAGAGAAATAGAGGAAGACTAAGAAACACGTGGAGAAGAGAACTGGTAAAAGTAATAAAGAAGACAATAACAGACCTTGAACGGTTAGCTCAGAACAGAAGGACTTGTCCTGTTTTGATGACGCGTGCTCCCTGGTGAGATCAAGGGTACTGATTGATTGATTGATTGATTGTTTAATTGTATAAGGGAAGATGTTCGATAAACAAATGACAATACATGCGCGCTACGTGTCGTGATCTTTAATTAACCACAGTTACGGCCAACCCTCTGACAATGATCTTTGTAATTCTCGTGACTCTGATCTTGTATTTCGCGCTGGCCTGCCTCACAGACTCTGTATTCAACACTGAAAATTGCGTATACAGGGGCGTCATCTTTTGTTTCAGCCAATCAGACTCTGTTATAACAAGCGTGCCTTGATTAGAGCGATCTGAAGTGCCATTTAATTGTTAAACATTTGCCATTTCTATTTTAACACGCCTTTTGTCTCTCTCTCTCTCTCTCTCTCTCTCTCTCTCTCTCTCTCTCTCTCTCTCTCTCTCTCTCTCTGTGTGTGTGTGTACACGGTTATACACGGTTGTGCATCATATAATGACAGACGTAGTCAGCGGTTAAACAAATTACAGGTACCCAAGCCAGACCTATTTAAGACTAGTTTGGCTTACTCAGCTGCTCATCTTTGGAACAGTCTTCCCAATGACCTGAAAAACACGTACTTTCCATACTCATATAATCGTATACTGTTCAAATACTTTATGAATGCTGATTATATGCCACCCTAACTGATTATGTTTTATTTTTATCCAATAAACTGTACAATGATCTAGTTTTTCATTATAAATTAGAAATTTTGTGATCAGGTACTATTAATGTATGCTGTTATTAGTGTTATACTACTTTGTAATGTTGCATTGTCCTTAAATTAATACTTTAAGTACGCTGTAGAATGTTTGAGTAACAGTAATAAACGATGAGCAAGAGGAAGGAAGAATGCAAGAGGGGACTGTATGCCCGATTTTCAACCCTTGGAAAATTAATGTCTTTCGTTTATGTCTATCTAACTATCTACTTAGTCTATCTAACTATCTACTTAGTCTATCTAACTATCTACTTAGTCTGATTCTGTTCTTGAGTTAGGGAAGGCAAAGACAGCGAGGAAAGTAACTGGTTACCCCACCTCATGATGATGGACCTAGTATTGTGAAGGCTTAAAGACTCACTCAATGCAGCAATGTCTTCTATGGGACTCAAAGCTGCTCATCTTTCGCGTGCACTGGAAAACACACCGAGTCCCTAGTCATTCAGTAGCAGACTGTTCTAATATTTCACGAGTTCTTATAACACACCATCTGATTATGTCACAAATCACTGTCTAATTTACTGTATGAGGAATTCGATTTTTGTCAGTCTTGTTGTTTGTTTGTTTTGTTTTTGTTGGTTTTGTCATGTAATTTTTTTTTATAATTTATTTGAAAAACATACTTTTATTATAATGATTATTACAAATGTTTGATGTTATATTACTTTTATAATGATAAATGCCTAAATAATGCTTAAATTAAGTTTGAGGATGAAAGGATACAGTATACATGATGAGAGAGAGAGGAAGGGCAGAATGTCAGACGGGCCAGAGTGCCCACTTCTTAACCCTTTGAAAATAAAATTCGTTCGTTCCCCTCTCTTTCTTTCTGATCCCTTCCTAACCCTCTAATGTGGAATGTTTATTTCTTCAATTACTTTCTTCTTTATTTGTTTTTGTGTTCGCTCATGCTCTGGTGGCTTCAGCGATGAGGTAAACGAAAATAAGTAATGCCTCTATCCTGAGTCACAGGACAAAGAAAATGCCTACTTCACGGTCACAAGGCCTTCATCAGGGTCAAACGACGGAATACAGAAGAGAAAGAAATTGAGAATTAGCTAAATTAGTTTATTTTTTTTTTTTTTTTTTAAGAAATGGGAGGCAAGCGGACTAGTTTCCGGTGACCTTCAACTTGCCTCCGCTCATCCACCATGTTGGTCTAACCTAATTGTCGGTTATAATTAGGGTATTTAGTGTAATTTTATGGTTAACCTTGTGCTGTATTCAAATACATATTATCATTTACAATTGATTTATGTTGGTGATAATTTACATTACAAATTTGTGCTTGTTTATTTCTTGACTATTTACAGTTACAACATTTTGTTGTTGGTAGTTGACACGTATCTCGTGTTGTTTGTATTATTTTAATGTTTTTCGTTACCTTATGATTAGGTAATAGTTTTTTTTTAAATTATGTTGTTTCTTTTGGTTCATGGTGTGAATGTTTTTATTTATTAAGTATTAGACCATTTTCTCAATATTTTTTCTTAATCTTTTTTTTTCTTAAATGGTATTACTATTATTATGACTACTAATATTGTCTTTGTTATTATGCGTTCGGGGAGAAGGACTTGGTAATTAGCTAAATAGAAATAAATAAATACATGAAAAAATACGGGACCCACAAAATGGAAGAATCCGATGTCGAGGTCACAGATTCTAATGTCGATAAAATAGCCACTCGGAAGGACCCCGTAACATCAGAATCTATTTCTTAAACATATACGTATATTTGCAAACAAACTAAACACAACATGCAACAACAATTTATTTATAACAATCATTTATTTACAATCATATACATTTCCGTTGCATTTATAAATTTTCTTCTTTTAACAAACATTTTTATCCTCTTTTCATTCCAATTTTTTTCTGTGAAAACTAACGGAATGTTTTCAAATACATACTTTTCCAAATCGCCAGCAAATAAACGGCCGTGCACGTCAGCGCGCAAGCACTTCATATTGACAGACAAATAAAACTAACAAAATCAGACAGGGAAACAAATATACTGCGGTGACAGTTCGGACGAAGGATCCGTAAATAATCGAAACCAAGACACAATAGTTTGAATACATAAATATAAATATCCACCATTCTGATTGTAAAGTATGAAAAGATAACCCAGGATTGCGGGGCGGAAATGAAAAGTCTCCATGAATGACGTTGTGAACGCTGCAGTCTGCGCTTTGGATTGGATGTTTTTGTGTATATATAGAGGTGTTCTTAAGACATGCGTCATCCCTCATAGGTGGCATTTAATATTGCGGATATCACTTTTTTTTGTGCTTTGTTTATCTCTTACTCTCTCTTTAATTGCTTCTGTCTGCCTGTCTGTTTGTCTGACTATCTGACTGTCTGTCTGTGAGTCGTCTATCTATCTATCTATCTATCTATCTATCTATCTATCTATCTATCTATCTATCTATCTATCTATCTATCTATCTATCTATCTATCTATCTATATATCTGTCTGTCTGTCTGTCTGTCTGTCTATCTGCCTATCTTTAGTCTTGTGGCCGTGTATGATGGCTTGTCTACTATTTCATATTTTTATTACCTAGTGTTGATCGTATAGTGGGTTTCGTATCTCTACCGTAAACAGAAGGCAGCTTATTTGTGGTAAAGAAACTTCTTTCTCTCAAGACGACAACAGTTCATATACTGACAGCTGATGAATGATTTCAACAGTTGATGAATTACTTCACGCTGACAGCAGTAAACAGTCATGTTGAACTTTATTTACATAAGTGATCAAAAGGTGTAAAATGATATGCCTAACCTTCCACTTGAGGTTGGCAGACTTGTACAGCAAAATTCAGTAGGTAAAATTTTCAATGTCTCTTTATCTTTCTCTCTCTGTGCTTCAGTTATCATACGGGACGCTAAGATGCAGTAATAGAGAATGCAGTCAGCAACTCATAGCTTGACTGCTTGTGTCAGGGTCAGCGAACCAGAGCTGACCAAGACCCTACTCCACCTCCACGTGGTGGTCCTGGAAACAGGCTGCATCACTGCAGTCTGGCTGAGAGAGTAGGGATCGAAGAGGGAAGGCAAACCCGGTCCCAAAAAATGCCGTGCTGAAGTCGGATGTGCCGGCCGAAAGGCGCAGATATCACAGCTCCGCTGTAAACAGACACAACGCAATCAACGTCCTTTTCAGGACGAACGAGGAAGAAGAAGAAGAAGTTATCATACTGTCTCTTGTAGTTATTGTGGTCACAGGTTAAGAACAACTGTTGTTGAAAAACTACTCTTCTGCTATTTAATTCTTCGTATGTAAACATTGTCTCTTTTCTGTTCTGACATATTTCTTCAGTTTCTGCCTTGGCGTACCTTAGTGAAACTGGCCTAACCACCAGGGATGTAACTTTACCAATTCTATCTTCTACACGCAAGCCTGTAAGCTTGTCTATTGTACTTCACTACTAGTTACGAAAACGTATAATGTTCAACGTACCTGGTTTCTCAAAATACACACATTTTCTCTGACTGGGAACACTGTCCTCTTGTCCTCAGAATAAGTAACAAAACTGTCGTACATAATTGTGGCAAGAAATATGCAATCTGAGCGTCTAGGCGATAGTCAAGTTTTCTGTCACTACAGAAAACAACCAAAACCATTTGGCATATCGA
Source organism: Oreohelix idahoensis (assembly GCA_024509875.1). Lineage (NCBI taxonomy): Eukaryota > Metazoa > Mollusca > Gastropoda > Stylommatophora > Oreohelicidae > Oreohelix > Oreohelix idahoensis. The sequence continues at coordinate 84,474 of JAMPIV010011255.1, read as the reverse complement.
CCCGATGAAAACTCCCAATTCACAGCCACTTCTAAATAATATCTTTAATCACAGCTGGGAGAAAACCCAAACTGAAATTAACGCTATCGCATCACGGATCTGACTGCTTTAATTTAAAATTTCGATTTACAACGATAACTATTTCCGAACCTTCCAGAACATTTAGTCACACCAACAACTCGCCCAAACACGTGAATTTACAGTCTCGTAGCCGAGCTCACCCCCCCCCCCCCCCAAAAAAAAAACTCCAAACATAAAGAAAGGTATAGATGTTCTTGCAACTAAGGAAGGGATGTAACACTACTCTTGATCCCCTCTTCTCGTTCTCTCGATAATTCCCCTTAGACTATAAATTTACAAGTCCGTTAATCTCCATCATAAAAATACTTCTAACTGAATTTTCTCTACCTACTCTAACGGTTACAGTCTGCTTGCCTCTTTTCCCTCTGTTTTTGCTTTCCTTGTTAATGGGCCTCTTTGACTGTCAAGTATTTTATTTGTCTGTATACTTATTAATTTTTTTTCCAGGCATGGCTGCTTGTCTATTTTTCTGTCCGTTCGTCTGTCTGTTTGCTGCATGCTGCCAGTCTCTGTGTTCCTCAATAACCTTACCGTCTTTGTAATATCATTCTGTCTGTTTAAGCTCTCTGTCCGTCCAGTACAAGAGCGTCTACCACTCTCAGACTTTCTTTTTAACTTAAAACTGTTGGCCTCACTGCCTCATCCCACTTCCTCCTATCATAACTTACCAATGACTTTTTTTTTTATTGCTTTGTATTTGGTCTTCCTCGTTTCTTTTTCAGAATTGTTAGATTGCTTGCTTTTCGAGGCAATGTTACCATGATCGAAACCTGGTAAAAACCATGCTCCAGTCTTCCCAGCTATAAATGGATACCGTAGTCTGTTTTTTTAAATTATGGTAGGCAAAGGCAGAGAGGAAAATTTGTTTCAATGTTTCTTTTCGATGAGCATGCCTGTTGGGTTTTCAGTTTGCTTTCTAGATGTTAATGAGTAACTTTTCCTGCCTCTCAACACCAGGTGTTATGACATATTCTTTCTAGGAAGTTAAAAGTAGTTGCTTCTTCAGGGAGATTTCTTTCACACGCACACACACACACAAGAGAATGTGGCATGAGCTCACTTACTGTTATCGCTGGAGACTATGAATATAATTCAACAAGCCGGACCTGTTAGTAGTGAGCGTGGGAAAACAAGTAACTGCCTCACCTCTTCAGTGACTTTGCCTGTCTTCGGAGAATTTAACGGAGATTTTACCCTTAAATATTACTCCAGTCTTGTTCAGTGTCTGTAGAACTTTACAAAGACGTTATGCTTTAGCGTGGGGATAATAAAAAGCACTATTTACATAAATCAGTTTTATTTAGTGGCGCTATTTCCCTATGTCGTCAGTGGGTCAAGAACCACTGTCCGTCAATTGGTTAGGACAACAAAAAACAGTCTGATAGTCCCTCAGTGTAACAATAGTTGTCACTGTAGTAGGCCAGTGGACTTAATACTGTCATTGAAAATTGGCATATTTACATTCATCAGAAGTCAAACAGAAATTAAGGAAAAGATAATGAAAATGACACTAAGTCACCATAAACATAAATATTAATATGTACATGAAATATGCATACAAATATGTTATAAACCCCTTGCCGTAGTCTTGGTCACTTCCAAGAGTATCGTCGTTTGGATTACACTTCCAGAGCCGGTGGGCTTATAAGCATCACTGGCTGATTTGTTAACACTAGGATATAAATGTCTCCACAATAGAACATTTCTTTTAACCAACAGGTTTTGCCAAATTTATTAGGACATTAGCTATTACGACATGGTCTTTTGGCAAAAAGTTACTGATTTACTGCGCTATAGCTCTAATCTCTACTGAAGTGCTTTCCAGAGGTACACTGAAGGAGTGAGTGACTGATCTCTCAGTGTAGTTATTGTAAGCATCTTTTGGGCGTTGAGTAGACTCCGCCTACCATCAGTGATATTCCGAGAGCTGGAGAATGTGTGCCAAATTTTATTGCCAGAATAAATTCTGGTCATAGTTCTTATGGAGAAATGAGGAACCGGCTGATTTTTCGTTCTGCATTTTACGAGAGACATTAGATATTCCAGACGCGAAACGTAGAAGAATAGTCTGAGTTTTGACGACTGGCATGGATATCGAGAGACACTCGAGAATAGCATGATGTCTTTTCACCAGGCAATTGTTTTAACGGTTTGTAACATTAAATTCTTTAAGTGAGTGACGGACTCTGGCTCACATACAGAGTAAAGGAAACTTAGAAAAGTAGGGGAAAGCTTCGTCCAAAGATAAGGGGAAGAGAAAGGGAAAGACATTTAAGTGAATGTATTCAGAAAAGATGCAGCATTTTACGAGTTGATGATCGGGAAGATAATGACAGCACTAACACAGGATATAGAAGGCGTGAACTCATTTCGTCCTGTGCCGTCCGCTCAGGTCTTTTAACGTCTTCTCTATCCCTTTCTTATATTTGTTCAGTTCTCTTTTCCATATAGTTTTTAGTATCCCACTATTTTTCTTGTCCTTGGGGTCAAAAACTGGGACTGCCTTTAATATGCTATCAGCTGGTTTCTTAATGTGTGTTCTTATCCAACCCCAGCGGTATCTCCTCGTCTATAGTTCATTGTAAATTATTTGGTTCCTTTAATCAGTTTCACATTGCTGATTTTGTCGTACCGTGTCAAACGTGTATATGCTGCGCCAGCCCATATTTACGAAAGTGAAAAAAGACATAACAGAAAACACTAAATTAAATTTGAATCATGTCTTTTTCAAAAACATACAGCATTAACGCATTTATTCTTTTCCTTATAATTTACTTTGCATGTACTTTTCCTTGCATTACAACGAGCTCAGTTGCTGACAGAATAATATTTTATTTTAGGAAAACATGACATTCGACCAGACCAGGGACACATCATCTACATCTTAATGTCAAGATCTCAGCGGTGCTCGCCCCTCTTTCTATTTATATAGCTGAGATAACTTAGTGCAATCAATTGCAAGCTGCAGTTACTGTTCTTGCTTGTTTCCGGTTTCGAAATTTCACGTGAGAAAATAAAGACGAGCCATTGATTACTCTGTTTACAGGGCGAGTCATTATTTTCACATCGACTGATTTTCATGGGTTTCTTCTCTTTAATTTTCATTCGATTTCCTGCCTTTGTCTAGATGGTGAGCGTGTTGCCGAAGATGTTTAAATTCCGGCTCGGAAAACACTAATCCATTTCTGGCTAAAAGTGTACGCTTACTTGATTCTTTTGTGTGTGTATGTGTGTGTGAGGCGCGACGCGTTCTACCGATGTAGGGCGCATGTCCATTGTGGTCTCATTATCGCATTTAATCGTGTCCCCCTGTCCACGGTGCAAGAAAAGGAAGAAAATCATCATCGTACGAGATTAAATGTTTGAGAGCAGCTATTATAGTAACCAAGAAAGACATGATAAGTGGAGAAAATTAAAAAAAAAATTGCAGGAACTATACCATGCATTGAAGATATAGAGAGACGAACCATAAAATGGTTTGGTAATCTCAAGAAAATTGAGCCCGATCAGTTACCACTACGTGTCTACAACAGGAGAAGATCTGACTTTAAGGCGTGGGGAAGACGGAGATGGAGAGACAGTAATACAGACACCCTACAACGACATAGGCTCACATCAGCCAATTATGCTCTAAACAAAGCCCACATTGGAAAAGTTAGTTGCTTATCCTTTACAGGACGTGGCAATCAATCCCAGCTTTTATTGGCTGTTTGTGATTTTTCTAGGCAATTTTTTTCATTTAGTAGTTTGCCATTGCTTTTTGAACGGTACGGTGCTTATACCATTGTTAAAAATCCACACAAAGCGATCTGCTACCAAACCGCCTGCAGCAGGTTTCGAACCTGGTATATCTGGATTATGAAACTGCGTTCATATCCATTAGGCCACAGACGCCGACATACACATTAGAAAGTAAAGTTATATTGAATATCTTTAATTATAACCGAAACTTAGGTTGACCTCCACTCCCCCCTTTCCCCAGTACTGGAAGGAGAGGAAGCGGGGGAAAAGAATAGAACTTCTTATCCCTGCAAAGCATTCCGTAAAAAACATAAACTATGGAGGCTTGTGCTTAGGAATAGCTTCTACAAAGTGCTACGAAAACCACAACTGCAAGGAGACATAAATGCCTTTTCTCTGGCTTTTTTAACACACCCTACTGTTTGATAGTCTCATATTCGTTAAGGAACACAAGTGATAAAAAAAAGAACAGCAATTCTACATTGAACAGTATACATACCAATAGGGGTATCTTTTATCTGCTGTGAAAAGTAGGTCCTTCCGCGTTCGAAAAAATATCTTTAACATACAGTTTCTTAGCGATCCAATTTCTCTTTAATTTCTGGACTTCAGTGAACATTTGATTTCTTCGCCAGTCGTGTCTCCAGCTAGCAGATCCTTCTGTTTTATTTATTTTTTAATTATTTCCCCGATTCTAGTTTAACTGTACCCACGCGTGCTAGTCTTTCCCATAATCATTCTGAGTGGTCATTATGTGTACACTGGAGTCAGTGACACCGATATCGGATATTTCCATTTTTGGGTTATTAGAATGGAAGAAGATCGGTTACCACGAAAAGTATGGGCTCAGGTGCCGGGAAAACTAAAAGCCAGGGATCCAGACCTCCAGGACGACCCAGAGTCCGCTGGGAGGACAACATTAGGCAATTTCTGAAGCACCGAGGACTAGATTAGAACCAGGCCGGAAAGAAGACAGCCGATAGGATAGAATGGCGCTCCATCCTCCAAACCTCTACACCTCACAGTAGAAGAGGGATGACTAAGTAAGTGTCACTTGTATTTATTTTGTATGCATTCAACTAAGCTCTCATCATCTTCCTGGTCTTAGTTTGTTCGTGTATCCATAAAGAAGGCCATATATGGCCATAAAGTAAGCATATTCATTGTTCTTTGTTCTATTGTCACGAAGTAGCCTATTTTCCTTTACCCCAGCGTGTAGTGATTCAAGAAAGCATAGAATTTATAGAGCTGAACTAATTAGATTTATCGCGGTGACTCAAAGAAACCCATTCAAGCTGGCCTTTGATTTATTTTTTAGTTTGCAACACAAACGTTACTCCCTTAGCTTTACGTCAATTTATTCTTCATAGAGTAATTTTTGCTATTAGATCCCTCCCGATCGAACGACAATTGATAGTCACTGAGCCAAGAAAGATGTATGAAAATATCGAGTTTTAATTTAAATTTTGCTTTCAGAGCAGTCAGTTTTTTTCTTTCTTTCTTTTGTTTTTCTTTCATTAACTGTACGGTACGGCTCCCAAACTTAAAAGATTCTCATAAAAATAATTACCCTTAATTTTGTTGCTCTAATCAGGCCGAACAAATGTTTAATCCCCAGAATTACATTTTCACAACACTTGTATATCCCCGACGTTATTACAGTTGCACTTAATATCTCATCATATTGATTTATTGAACTGGTGTGTGGACAATAACAAAGATGTGTGAATAATTCTGCACATATTTCCTTCACGTTTTCTAAATTTACGACACACATTGGGATATTTTAGATTAGCTTCATGTTGCAGAACTGACTCTTCACTTCTGAGCTGATTAGCCGTCACATACATAATGGTGGTCTGTGAATAGGAGATTGCAGACAGCATGACTAGATAGCAAATAAAGCGGCAAGCGGTGGAGATTGTACACAAGATGATAGAAGAGCAAGTATAGTGACAAACAGTAGATTATACAGAGAAGGACTAACTAGAGAGCAGATACAGTGACAAACATAGGAGATTATATCCAGAACGACTAACTAGAGAATATATATCGTGACAAACGTAGAAGACTAAACACAGAATGACTAGCTAGAGAGCAGATGGAGTGATAAACCTATGCGATTATACACAGGATGACTAACTCGAAAACTGATATAGTGACACACTTAAGAGATTATACACAGAATGACTAACCAGAGAGCTAGCATGGGGATAAACAGAATGACCAACTAGAGAGCAGATATATTGTCAAACAGGAGATTATGCACAGAATGATTACATCCTCATTGACTCTTGAAATCATCCACACACTTCCAGGGATTCCCCCTGTGGGGAAACTTGTTGAGAACCCAGCATTGCACACTAAGCTTGAAGAAGTCTTTTGAGCCCCAGTCGTAATTCTTTGGCTTTGACTTTGTTGATTGCATGCAGAAGGATATCACTGTGGACCCAGTGTTAGGCAGGGGAAGCTGAGACGTGGATCTGTGCAGGACGTGACAATTCCTTGGGAGAGCCCAGAGCCAGATTGCAGTTTTGTAGCTCTGCATAGTTGGGGAGCCCTCTTGGATGGAGAGGAACGCACAGTATGCCACACACTTCTTACTCCTAGCTTGGGACCAGATGTGACGATCTTAAATTAAATGCAAGCGAAGCAGGAGAAACTGGAACTCATGACTTTAACTCAACACGTTTCGGAATGGCAGAAAAGACGCAGGAAAAGCCTAGATCTACAGTGTAGATAATACCAAGGTGTCTTCAACTTGGCATTACATGATACAGTTAAACAAACACGTGACTCACTAGAGAGCCGATATAGTGGTACATGTAGGAGGTTATACACAGACTGACTAACTAGAGAGCAGAATAATGACAAACGTAGAAGATTGTGATGTAATGAAAGACCTATTCTTTCGTCCAACTTTCCTTTCTCCGCTCCCTTCTGCCATTATCTTAATTACTTAGTCGTTCCCCTTCTACCGTGAGGTGTAGAGGTTTGGAAGAGAGAGCGCCAGACTATCCTATCGGCTGTCTTCCTCCTGGCCTGGTTCCATTCTAGTCCTCGGTCCTTCAAAGATTGTCTAATGTTGTCCTCCCAGCGGACTCTGGGTCGTCCTGGGGGTCTTGATCCCTGGCTCTTTGTTTCCCATTCTTGTCGTGGTAGCCGATCTTCTCCCATTCTGCAGACATGGCCAAACCATCTTAGTTGGGACTGTTCTACTTGGGTCTGCAGGAGGCCTTCTGCCACTATCAATGTGAGCATCCATTTTTCGCATCTAGTAACTTCTTTACTTCTACTTCGATATCGACCAATAATAATCTTATGTTTCATAAGGACACTCCCGATCAGTTTACCTTAATCGGCGCTTATGCGAAAGCGGGTGGACAATGACACATTGACCTCGGTTTGCTCGCTGTGAAGATTGTTTTCTTTAGAAATCAGGTATGGACATGTTAAACGGGCTATCGCCTTTCAGATTACTCAACGACTTCCGGCCAGACAGTAAATGTGTCTTATAGTCTAAATAGCAAGGCAGGTTGATTGAATAAACACCAGGGCTGTGAGTCTGATAGTAGGACAACAGATGGCATTTTAATGATAACGTGTTAATTTAATTTTGCAAGCATGACTTGCACAAATACACGGACTATCCTTAAATGATGTCTAGACATGACAAGGCGGGCTAGGTTTTTTATTTTATTTTGTAAGACAGGGATGTCGGTCGGAGAATAACAATCTTGATAACAATAAAGGTAGATAAATGATATAATCGACTTCCGGCTAGATACTTTGTTGTAATAAATAAAGATTAGAACACAGTACAAATATGGAAGAGATTACCAGCAGTAATAACCTAGGACAGGCAGGTCGCGTGGCTTCGGTAAACATGACATGCAAGGGGCAATACCATATATGGTCAGGTGATAATGTTCAGATGAGGATGATGGGGAAAACCCCATCTAAAATCAGACTCCTTACTGTGGCAGTTGGTTACGGTTTGATACAAAACTACACTTAGTAGTTTCACCCAACAAGAACCTCACAGGGCAACATTTGTATATTATTATGATTGGATCTCCCCCAATAGAATCTCACGGGAGCCCTGTGTGAGGAGGCCGAATTCCCGCCTAAAACCAAAAGCATTTTAAGTTTTCTACAATATATTTCTTCTTCGTCAAGGAGAAATCATAGACAGCCTGAAGCGAATAATATTTAGGATCACAAAGCAGATATAGTGATACGTTTAGGAGATTATTTACAGTATGACTAATTAAAGAGCAGATATAGTGACACACTTAAGAGATTATACACAGGATGACTAACTAGTGAGCAGATATAGTGACAAACAAAGGAGACTGTAAATAATATGACTAGATAGCAAATATAGCGACTAACATTGGAGATTGTGCATTGCATGAGTAGAGAGCAAATACAGCTGTCACGGTATTGCCTCCCCTGCTTTGCAGTAGTGGTCCAACAATGGCCAAAACTCAAGAGTATCTAATATAGGCTTCAATCGAGTCTATTTGTATACAAGATTACTCTTGGCAGAAATGTAGATAGAAGAGTAGTAAAGCTTCTATCACATGGGAGTCTTTACAAGAAATTCAGGTAAGCGAAAACATTGCTGGCTGTCGCTGAGCACGTTAATTCTGTACCCTGCCGACCACTTGTGTGAAAAATTGAAGCACTTATTTATCAGCTCATTTAAGCCTCCACCCCTGATTTACTGTGGAATTCTCTTATTCAAGTATAGCTCTGTTTAGAATGTGTGTAATAATTCACAGAGACAAATATGCAGTAACTTTAAAATGATCAACACTTAACTCAGAGTTTACCCTCGATGAGAATTAAATAAAATCCCTCGGGATAAAACTTCCTTTACATTTAAACTGAATAGCTTTAGCTTTACATTACATTTAAATGAAAAGGCTAAACGTACAGATATAATATGTTTTACATTTACATCTCCACTGTTTAAAAAGTGTTCACAATATAAATTCATTTATATTTCCTTTACATTTACACTTGTAGAAAAGTTTGAAACTTCTATTAATTAAAATGAATATTTTCACATGGACATTTACGCTGGTTTCAAGCGTGAAAGCTTACATTAATATTAAAGTGAATATGTTTATAGGGACATTTACACTGCTTTGCAAATGTAAGTAGTATTCTGAGAATGTACATCATTTCTTTCATCTTTCCCTCCCTGCTCCATAGGGAACCTGGAACTACTTTATGCTTTTAGTTCTCTTTACGAAACTATCATTAAAGCAATCCCGATCCCTTGCAATGGTGGTTCATGAATCATCAATCTATACGCTGAGGTTGCCAGCCTCAAATGACTTTGGCATCCAATAGCGAGATTCACACTGTAGCGAATTCTGTGAGATAATCGCTAAATTCAGTAAGATTTTGGTCCTATGATAATAAATAAACCCGACCGTAAGTGTCTGCTTAAAATCGTCTCTACGCCAGTATAGCGCTGCCTTTGGTGCAGAGGAAATGCTTATAAAAACGATCCCGCTGTAAAATCTAACCCGCTTTCTTAGTTTCGGTTTTGATTTTTACAATTAACGATCTGCCGGAACTGTGACGCCAACCTACCGTCTGAATTAACGTAATATTTTAACTTTAACGCTCAAATTAGTAGTAACTCGGACATTTTCCAGTAGAAAGAACGAAACGATAGTAATAATTAACGCCAATACTACCAACGCTTGGCAAAAACCCCTCTTCGTTCTGCACGCGGGACTAATACTATAACCTCTCTGTTGGACAAGTCAGAATATATAAACACACAGACAGTTTTCAATTCTCGCCGAGTAGTGTATTTCTGACGTAACCCAGACAAGTTAGTTATTTGAATGGAAAAAATGAGAGAGGGAGGGGAAAAGATGGCCGACTTTTGGAAAAGTTGAAATTGACGATTAACAGGGACAAAACTGAAAATCTAAACGACAAATATTAGGGCCATAAAAATCATATATACAGATAGCTTAGGATCCCCTGGGCAATAATATATTTAAATATATATGGTAGTCTAATTATTAGCCAAGATATTGAGATAATACTATATGTCTACGCACGCTAAGACGGACAGACTGTTGTTTTCGCTCATTTATCCATTACGTTAGTGGGGACGCCAGTTTAAAAAGAGGCATTAGATTGATTCAAATCCGATTGGTTGGTAGAAGAGTATAGGAAGGAGGGTATTGGTTAGGCAAAAAAAAGCTAACTACATTTTGAAGACTCACTCCTAGAAGTTTGGAGTTTGGCTTTTGTTTTTTAAATTTTGAATTAAAAAGCTAGACCCTCGCTGATTGTGCCGGTCTGATAATATTGGCAAAAGCAAGCAAAGGCTTGTCGCCAGTTGATACAGAAGTTTTTGAAAGCAAGCTGCGTTCAGAACAGCAGTGCCTAGAGTGAAATAATAATTCTTGGCAGTCTGGACTGGGGCAAAGCTAAACTTACCTTAATGCTAATGCCAGTCAACGTATATTTGTGATATTTCTTTGAATTGTGGTAAGAGTGACTTTATTAACCTTATTATTACAACCAAATTTGGTGTATGAGATACTGCTTGATTGGGAAGGCGTTACGACTAAGTACAGAGGTCCCCAGCAGACTTATGCAGGGCCTGTGGTGTTGCACACAAGCAGTAAAAATTGACATGAGTTGTATAACTTAACATGATTTCCACAGTTACCAGTGGGAAGGCTAACCCACAATATTCTATGGGAGAGAATCAGTGTTGCAGTGTCAGAGGCGTTGTAGCCATTAGGGAAAAGCACAGGAGCACTGGTATGAGTTGTTATATCAGAAGAAAATGGTTGACATGGGTTGGTCAGAGAGATCTGACCCTTTTCTTTTATTGAATTATGCCATGTATTGATTGCGGAAAAATATTGTAGATATGTTGTACAGAATCATAACCTTGTTTCAGGGTTTTTTGTTCTGGTGCTACTGTAGTACCAGGACCCTGGTGATTTTACTAGAGAGAGAGAGAGAAGTGAAACTTTATTGGACCAAGCGGTCTACTATACTATTCTACACCAGGGACTATGTCAGTCTGGTCATTCAAGTGAACGAAAGGAAATTGTCAGCATCATATCTACTATCCACCTACAGTTAAGTGCCTATGTGTCGGCATTTCAACGGTCATCCACTGACTTTATTAACAGAGACATACAACCTTTGATTATTTAATAACTTTTTCCACAAGATACTAAAATAAAGAAGGGGGATGATGCAAACACCCCACCCCACCATTAGTTACCAGTGTCACCCAGTTTAGAGAAATACCTAAATATAATTTGATTATAATAGTCCTTTGTATGGACAGAAGATCCATTGTGTTATAAATATTTATGTAAATAAAACCATAAATTTCATTTTGTTGTTGGTCCTGACTCAGAAAATTCTGAATCAGGGCAAATAAATTGTAATCTAGTATATTACATAAAATTCAGCCACAGACTTCCATAAGTTGTATAATAGAGTGTTAGTTTGTTTGTGGTTGTGGTATTGACCCTGTCTTATATCTATATGTGATAGAATTTAAATGTATTTGTAGTAATTTTACTTACACTACATTACACACTTGCATAACCCTAGACATTATACGTAGCTATCATACATACTAGTCCAGAATAAGTCTGATTGAGGTCATAAGGTGGTAGCAGAAAGGTACCCTGATAACTCAACCCAAAATTTGTTATAATCAGGGACCTTCACAGCTGACCTTTTTCAGTACACTAGAAATATTTAATGATAACATCTATTAACATCAAATCCACCACACACACATTAAACTTCACATGGTAATATATACATATATATGTTAGTTCACATGTTAGTAATAAAATATGGAATGTAAATCACAACTTATGCCAATCCTGGCTACAGACTTGTCGCACAGATGAATAAAAGAGACGAATCTTTATCTTGCACGTGGCTGGGATTCTGTAATTCTACAATAGATTCCTTTTCTGACTCCGTGTTTCTTCAATTTCCTAGTTCCAGTGTTCCTTATTAAAATTTGAAAGAGATTTCCTATGCTTTATAAGTCTTATCTGGTTCTCCAATAAAAGGTCTGGATAACAATTAGGAGTTATGAATCTAGTTCTTCCTCTGGCGAAGGTCTGGTGTTGTCTTGGCGAGCGTGCAAATCACAGAGAGATAAATCTGTGAAATTGTCAGCCTATATTCCCTCCAATGATGTTATGAATCTAGTCAGAAAGATCCAATCATTTCAAATCATGCAGGATAGGCTGTGAGATTTCAAAATATGAAATAAGGTGCGTGCCTGCAAAGGTCACGTATTACCATATATGGACATCTGATGCCTTGCATACACTCTCACTAACACGTTGTAGACTCATATTGTCTAAAATGTAATAACTCCATGATTACTTTTTAACCAAGGACCGGAAGCGATTATATCACATTTGTCTGCCCACCTGAGTCACACAGACAGTAATGTCGTCTTATCAGCGGTTCAATCTAAACGCGCCGGCGACTATCTTATCTCATCTTCTCGTATGCTGGGATGACCGGGTAACAAACCGGTGACATCTGCAAGGAGTGTCACAAATGAGATATTTATCACCTACAGGGTGATTTGATAAAATCACATATCTGCTACTTAGCAGACAAATAAAGAAAGAAAGAAAGAAAGAAAAGTGCGATAATTGACATTACATAATAAAAATCAGTACCACAAATGTACCGATACTGCCGGAGAGAACCAAAGATCGATAGAGGTCGTCCATTTCGTCACAACAGCGGCAAATACGAGATTGCACACATCACGTCCAGGGAGCAAATATAGAGACCAGAATAGGAGATTGTACAGAACAAGTCTAGGGAATAAATATATCGACCACAATCAGAGATTGTACAGAGCACGTCCAGGGAGCAAATATAGCGACCAGAATAGGAGATTGTACAGAACAAGTCTAGGGAACAAATATATCGACTAGAATCAGAGATTGTACAGAGCACGTCTAGGGAGCAAATAATGTGGCAAACATAGGAGATTGTAAACAGTATAACTACAGAGCAAATATAAGGACAAAGAAAGGATATTATGTAAGCGCAACATGACTTGACAGTATATATTCTTATTCGTACACGTTCGTTTTTTTATATGTTTATTTAAAACAGTGGCCAGCCTGAGGTTGGTAGTATCTCCATAGAGTTTGTTCAAGAACAGTACTGGTGACGACAGCATGTGCTTTTTTCTGTCCTCAAAAGCTGAGCCTTTTCGCAGCAGTTATTCAGTGGTCATGAGTGCCACAGATATACTCGTCAGTAGGTACTATCTTTAGCTTAATGAATAGATGTCATCTCAATCTGTTGTGGCCTTGCCAAATCTAACATACGCGTGAGAGATTATACATACAGCATATCTTGAAACACACATGGGCGATTTACATAAAACATAACGTCACACATACATGGGAGATTGTACATACGGCATATCTTGACATACGCATGGGAGATTTACATAAGACATAACGTCACACATACATGGGGAATTGTACATACGGCGTGTCTTGACACACGCATGGGATATTTACATAAGACATAACGTCACACATGCATGGGAGATTGAACATATTGCATAATTTGGCACACGCATAGGAGATTGTACATACGGCAGTAGTTTGGCACACACTTAGGAGATTGATCCCAGTTGAGTACAAATAATCAATTCCCTTTAGCTCTCCGAGGAGCATAGGCCTTCAACAAACACATGCCAAGTCTGCCTGTCCCGTGCCATCCGCTCAAGTTCTTTCCATGTTTTCCTCATCATTTTCACCTCTGTATCCAGCTCTCTTCTCCATGTGTTTTTTTTGGTGTACCTCTCTTTCCCTGTGGATTCCAGAACAAGGACTGCCTTGTAATGCTATCAACAGGTTTCCTCAATGTGTGTCCTATCCATCGCCAGCGTCTTCTTCTCAGCTCTTGTTCCACTGCCACTTGTCTGGTTCTTGTCATCAATTCCACATTTGTGACTTTGTCATACCATTTCAGTCCTTCTATTCTACGCAAGCACCCGTTTATAAAAGTCTGTAGCTTTTTGGTTGTTGTTTTTGTTGTTCTCCATGTGTCAGAGCCATACAATAGGACTGTCTTGACATTTGAGTTGAAGATTCTTATTTTCGTGTTGGACTCGATTTCTCTTGACCTCCATATGTTTCCCAATGCAATGAAAGCTCCTCTTGCTTTTTGTATTCTTATTTTGATATCATTGCCTGTCCCTCCAACTTTGTCTATAATACTACCAAGATATGTGTACAATTCTACATCCTTTAGTGGCGTTTCTTCAAGTTCTATTTTGTTATAATTTCTTGCATTTATTCTCATAATCTTTATCTTTTCCCTGTGTATTTTCAGGCCTACTTGTTGGGACCTTTCATCGAGAATTTTCATTTTTTCTTGCATCTGATTATGGTTATGAGACAGAAGAGCCAAGTCATCTGCAATATCCAGATCATCAAGCTGTTTAGTCAGATTCCACTGGATTCCATTTCTGTTGTGTGATGTCGATGTTTTCTTAACCCAATCTATTGCTAGTAAGAAAATAAATGGAGACAAGGGGCATCCCTGTCTCACTCCCGTTCTAATCCTAAACGGTTCTGTAAGTTGTCCTTCATGAAGAACTCTGCATGTCATGTCTTCATAGGTCTTCCTTATTAATTTAATGATCTTCATGGGGACTTCATAATGCCTCATCAGTTTCCAAAGTGATTCTCTGTCTACACTGTCAAATGCCTTTTCATAGTCCACGAATCCGATGTATAGCGGTGAATTCCATTCCAAACTTTGTTCAACTATTATTCTCAATGGGGCTATCTGGTCTGTACAGGATCTGTTTTGTCGAAAACTTGCTGCTTGTTCATCTTTCAGTTTCTTGTCTATGGACTCTTTTAATCTCTCAAGGATGATTCCGTTTAATACTTTTCCTGGCACTGATAGTAACATTAGTCCTCTATAATGTGTGCACTCTTGTAAATTTCTCTTCTTAGGCAACTTGACCAGATAACCTTCCTTCCATTCTGCTGGTATTTCCTCTCTCAAAAAGTTTACCAATTAGCCAAAATTAAACATTTCCTGGATGAAGAGGCAAGGAAAATGTTCTACATATCTCATATACAAACGCATCTAGACTATTGTTCCACAATCTGGGATGGTTGTTCTGTCTCCAACACAAGAAGGCTCCACTCGCTTCAAAAACGCGCAATGCGCCTTGTTGCTGATAAACACCAATCACATTGTATAGATTTATATAATTATCTTCAAATATTACCCCTCAGGAAGCGCTTCCTCTTTAACAAAGGGAAATTTATTCACAAAATCCTGTCACAGAATGCTCCAAAGTATCTTTGGCCGCTTTTAAAATACAATGACAGACGTAGTCAGCGCTTAAATAAATTACAGGTACCCAAGCCCAGGCTTGACCTATTTAAAACTAGTTTGGCTTACTCAGCTGCTCATCTTTGGAACAATCTTCCCAATGACCTGAAAAACACGCACAGTCCTTACTCATACAATCGTATACTATTCAAATACTTTATGAGTGCTGATTATATGCCACCCTAACTGATTGTGTTGTACTTTTATCTAATATACTATATGGAGGCTCTGATGATCTAGTTTTCATTACAATATACTTATTCTTAATATTATATTCTTAATAACTTATATTCTTAATTTTATGATCAGGTACTGTTAATGTATGCTGTTATACTTCCTTGTAATGTTGCACTGTCCTTAAATTAATACTTTCAGTACGCTGGAGAATGTTGAGTAACAGTAATAAAAGATGAGCAAGAGGATGGAAGAATGCAAGAGGGGACTGTGTCCGATTTTCAACCCTTGGCAAATTAATTGCTTTCGTATATGTCTATCTAACTATCTACCTAGTCTGATTCTGGTCTTGAGTTTGGGACGCAAAGGAAATGGAAAGGAAAATGGAAAGTAACTGTCTACCCACCTCATCTTGATGAACCTTAAAAAAAAAAAAAAAAAAAAAAAAAAAAAAAAAAAAAAAACCCTGAGTCATTCAGTTGAACACCGTATGAACATTTTACAAGTTCTCATAACATACCTCTAAATATGTCTCAAATCACTAATTTACAGTACGAAGAATTCGATTTTTTTTTTTTTTTTTTTTTTTTTTTTTTTTTTTTTTTAATATTTATTTTTTTAAATTTATTTATTTTTTATTTATTTATTTATTTATTTATTTTTCAAATTCATTATTACTATTATTTTTTTTTATTATTATTTTATTTTATTTTAAAAACACTTTAATTATGATGATTATTGCAAATGTAATATTACTTTTATAATGATAAATGCCTTAATAATGCTTAAAGTAAATGTGAGGATGAAAGGATATTAGTATACATGATGAGAGAGAGAGGAAGGGCAGAATGTCAGACGGGCCTGCGTGCCCAATTCTTAATCCTTTGAAAATAAAGTTCGTTCGTTCGTTCGTTCGTTCGTTCTCTCTCCCAATCTTTGCCAAATAGTTTGTATAATATCTATGTAGAGGTATCAATATCTGTTTTGATGGCCTCTGCTGGATTGCAATCTGGACCAGTTGCTTTTCCATCTTTCAGAGGCTTTATGGCTCTCTTTATTTCTTCTCTACTTGTTGTTCACAGATGATTTGTAGCTCCTCTTCTGCTGGCTGGATGTCTGGGGATTAGTAGGAGCTGGACTATTGAGAAATTCCTCAAAATATTCTGTCCATCTCTTCATTTGTTCTTATATATTACTAAGCAATTTTCCATTCTTATCTTTTATGAGGGCATTTGCTTGCTTATATCTCCCTGTTAGCTTCTTTGTGTTGTTGTACAGGTCCCTCATATTTCCTTTGGCTGCAGCTTCTTCTGCTTCCCTTGCCAACTCTTCAGTATACTTCCTCTTGTCTCTTTTGATGTTTCTTCTTACTTCTTTGTTTGATTCTATGTACACTTCATGAGCCTTGGCTTTGGAGCTTTTGGTTTTGCTTCTGTTTAAATCTGCCTTCTTGTTTTTCCTGTCTTCTATCTTGCTAATGGTTTCTGTTGTTATCCATGCTTTGTGCTGATGTTCTCTTTTTCTCAGTACTTCTTCACATGTCTCGTTCCATATATTTTTTACTTGTTGCCAGTGGTCTTCCGTATCTGTTTCATCTTCCAGCTGTTGGAGTACTTGGTATTAGTTGGATACTGTGATAGAAAACCTTTCTCTTATTTCCTGATTTCTTAGATATCCCACATTATACTGTTGTCTATAGCTATTTACTGTTGTGAATTTCTTGAGTTTTAATTTTGTTTTAGCCAACAGAAGATGGTGGTCTGATACCACATCTGCTCTTCTACATAGCTTTACATCATGCAATGAAGACCTAAACTTCTTACTTATGCATATGTGATCAATCTGATTCTCAGTTCTGTGGTCTGGTGATATCCATGTTGCTTTATGTATTGTTTTATGTGCAAATATGCTTCCTCCTATAGCTAGTTGATGTGAAGCCCAGAAGTTAGCTAATAGTTCCCCATTCTCGTTCATCATACCTAATCCATGCTTTCCCATGATTTCTAGTTGAGTACAAACACTAAGTTAAAAGTATTCGAGAGCTGCGTAATTTCTGTACTTCTGCACGGTGCAGAATGCTGGAGAATAACAGAAAAGGAAATGTGCAAACTGTCATCTGTCCAAGGAACATACATAGAATTTTCTGACCAATCACCATCACCTAACCAAGAACTGCTAACTGGATGGAGACACGAAGAAGACATGCACATCAAAGCGGAAAGACGATGGAATTGGATTGGCCACATCCTCAGAAGAGACACTGACACCATCACCAGAACTGCCATACTATGGACTCCAGAAGGAAAGCGAAAGCTTGCCCGATTTAAAGCCACCTGGCGGAGAACTGTCGAGGCAGAGATGCTAAACCATGAACCAGAGCCAGGGCACCGCACAAAAGATGGCAGTCGACCAAGCAAAGTGGAGATAGTTAGTCACTGCACTACAAACGCCACCAGGCGTGATAGTCACTGTTGCTTTATAGTTAGCGGCCAAGGACTAAAGAGAGAAGAGGATAGGAGATTGTATATATGGCAGACCATGACACATTCATGGGAGATTAAACATACGGCCTAACTTGACATTCACTTGAGTGGTTAAACATACGGCATAACTTGACAAACACATGGAATATAACAAATATAATGACCAACATAGGAGATTGTACACGGTATGATGTGGCAGCAAATATGGCCACAAACAAAGGGGATTATTCATGCAATGACAAGAAAATAAACATAGCGGCACACCTAGAAGAGTATGCCTGGGATTACTAAAAAATCAAATATCGCGACAAACATAGAAGATTATACTCATAATGATTAGAAAACATATACAGCGGCAACATTATACTCGCGTAAATCGAATTTCGAATCAGTAGAAGCATTTATGAAGGTCCCGGACAAATACTTTTTTTTTGGCTTTGTTAAACAAAAAATAATAATTAAAAAGATCAGGTTAAGTCGAATTCTTTAACTAGAATTTTCAGATAAGATGAACACATTTGTCTGTCCCATCTCAAATTTGGACTCAAGTAGAAGTTCTGCCATCATCGTCTAAGTTATAGTATTATATGGCCATGCATAATTTTTTGGTGAACCGGCAATAACAGGTCAATTAACGATCGAGCTTCCGTCAATAGATACAACGTAACATTCAATAAACTAGCAAGCACGTAATCTTCTGGCTGACCGATGGAACATTGGTTCACCTCGTTTAGCGAGAAAAGGGCTGGCGTTAAACACGGGATTGTGCGTTTGAGGTCTGAAGATAAACAAACTAGACAGAAAATACAGCGAAAACTATTTTAAAAAATTCGGGGACTGCAGTAAGATGCGGTGAGATATATATATATAATAGCAACTAAAACAGTATATAACCTTAGTGGTTGTCATCAATTGCTTGCAAGTGCGGCCGTGAACTATACGTTTGCCTCTGTGAGATTGCAAATTCACTACCAATATATCAGGCCAAGTAACCAATTAACAACAACTAGCATTTGCTCTTCGGTTAACAAACTCCTGGGTTGAAAATGCCACAGTAATACCAAACAACCCCGAACTGACACAGTACACATTGCGTAATTTGGTGATCCCAGGCCTGAGGGTCACTTTTACCTTTGTGAAGTTGCGGTCTCTTTGCTGACGTTCGTCTGACATGTTTAGTGCATAAATATTTTAGAATGAGCATACAAACTCATCCAGTTTCCCTTGTCACAAACTTTCAATGCTCTTACCACTTTCCTCAAGACAATAACTACATGTTAACGTTGCTATTGAAAATCTCAAATACCTTTCAACGCAAGTCATTATGTTTGCCATATGTTTCCGTCTTGTGTTTTCATACGTAAGTTTCTCTATGATGTTTTTTTTTAATTGTTCTTCACATTTCTAGGTTTATTTTGGATCTGTTTCCATTAACTCTACCCAAGTTAAAACTTGGCGGACTTCAGAGAGCGCCTCCGGAACAAAATTCAGATTGCTAGTTTTGATGGGTCACGCTATGAGACGGGTCGTAATCCCCTGTCTAGAAAGCGAAAATGACTATGGAATTACGTGATGACACAGGAGATTTACCATAATTCCAGGTCCTCCACTCATGAATAATTCTCCCTTTCCAGAAAGAGGCAGCAGCGCGGCGCTGGGTGGGGGGTCTCCAAGGAAATATTCTCCACACGAAGGAAATGACATTGTTTTGGCCCTCGGTGATTTGTAGTCATTTACTGCATCTCTTATCTGTTGTGAATGTTTTTTTAATTTATTTATGATTTTCCTGAAGGTAATATTACTTCCTTGTGTTCATTTCTTCTTCAGTGTGTACTTTCATTTTTCACGGTGAACAATTCCTTGATGTGAATATTTCTTCATTGCATTATGTTCTCATTGCTGCTTCAATTTCCTTCGTGAACACAATATTACTTCTTTGTGAACATTTAATATGTCCTGCAAACATGTGATAGTCTTTGAAACCTTATATCTCTCATGTAAACTTGTGTTTCTCTTTGTAAACGTTGAATCTCTCATTTAAACATTAGATTTTTTGTGAACAATAAACATTTCCCGTAAACATGTGTTTTTCTTTTTTTTTTTTTTTTTACGTTAAATCTCTCATTTAAAAAACCGATCTTCTTTGTAACCATTGCATCTCTTCTGGAAACAAGTGCTTTTCTTTAGGAAAGTTAAATCTCTCGTGCAAACATATGATCTTATTTGCCAACCTTACTCCTTTCCTGGAAACATGTGTGTGTCTTTGTGAACATTAAATATCTCATGTAAACATGTGTTTGTTTCTTTGTGAACATTAAATATCTCATGTAAACATGTGTTTGTGTCTTTGTGAACATTAAATATCTCAAAAAAGGGACGTCATTGGAAACGGTACTCCTCTATTGTAAAAATGTTTTGTCATGCGTTAAATGAGAGTTAAATTTCTCATGCGTTAAATGAGAGTTACATTTCCCATGCGTTAAATGAGAGTTAAATTTCTCATGCGTTAAATGAGAGTTAAATTTCTCATGCGTTAAATGAGAATTAAATTTCTCATGCGTTAAATGAGAGATAAATCTCTCATGAGAACATGTAATCTCCTTTGTGAACATTGCTCCTCCTCTTAAAACATGTGATTTTCTTTACGAACGCTAAATATCTTAATGATCGTCTTTAAGAACATTACACCTCTTCTGTAAACATACGTTGTTTTTTTCTTTTTTCTTTTTGAACCTTAAATCATCTCTCATATAAACATTAAAAGTCGTCCACTACCTGTACAGAACACTTTACTTTTCTGTGTAGATTAAAGAAGGTAAAGGTAGCGACATAGAGGATTTTGCCGTAGTGGAAGGAAATAATAGACTGCTCTTTACTAGGTCTCAGTTTTATTAGCACCGCTTCCCTTGCCGTCCTTAGCTCAAACCCAGAGTCAGGTGTCAAAATACAGACTTTTTGTCGTCTTTCTTATTGTATATCATTCGGTACGAGAACATTTTAAATTGTTTCATTCAATACCCTTTAGCTCCCCAAGGAGCATAGGCCTTCAACAAACACATGCCAAGTCTTCCTGTCCTGTGCCATGCGCTCAAGTTCTTTCCATGTTTTCCTCATCATTTTCACCTCTGTTTCCAGTTCTCTTCTCCATGTGTTTTTTGGTCTACCTCTACCTCTCTTTCCCTGTGGATTCCAGAACAAGGACTGCCTTGTAATGCTATCAACAGGTTTCCTCAATGTGTGTCCTATCCATCGCCAGCGTCTTCTTCTCAGCTCTTGTTCCACTGGCACTTGTCTGGTTCTTGTCATCAATTCCACATTTGTGACTTTGTTATACCATTTCAAATTTGTTTCATTAAGTGCATTATAGTCCGCATGATAAAACTGTATTACGCAACGAATCTAAATATGCATCCGACATCATTCACCACTTGATTCTCAAATATAAGACAATTTTTTTTTTAAATCAAATTTCTATCAGGTTAATCGACTTCTTGCTTTATCAGCATTTTCCTCGCCTATTTCAAGCCTATTTTGGGTAAAATACAAAGAACATAATGGACAGAAAATAGCAGAATATTTTATGTAAATCTAAAACCTCGATCGTCATTTTATGTTCCTATTACTTAATATACATATAATTATTAGACGTTCATTTAAAAAAAAAAATTATATAAATAAATAGCTTTAGCTCTTGCAATATGCACATGAAATATTTATCACACATTAGGATGCGAAAAGTGATATTTCAGAAATACACGCCAACGCGTGAACCAGTAATGCACGTGCACAAACTACTTCCTGTTATAATTGTCCACACCAAATATCTGAATTGCCACTGGTTACATAACCGTCTGACGGCTTAATATAGTGAAGGATGTTGCTGCTTGTTTTTATTAATATTATTTTTTTTGTCGGCAGTTTGGTGTTAGACTGATCACGTGACAGATATTTTATTTCGAAGTCTGCGATGTGACGTTTGTATCTCATGACCTACAATGTTCAGCACAAGATGCAAGTATGGGTGGGGTGGGGGTGGGGTGTGGGGGGGGGGGGGGGGGGGGTTGAGAGACACAGAGTGAGAGATAGAAAGCATGTTAAGTGTTTGGAACAAACTGAAAGTCAAGTAAACACACTCTCCAAAAAACTATGTTAAGCTACAGACTTCCAGGGAGACAGTTATTCGGAGAATTTTAGAAAATAGACAGCATTGATTTTACTCCGACAGTTATGCAAAACGGTCGCTCTAAGTATGTGCGATCTCCTGGCTATATTTGGTCCGTGTTTTCCCAGACGCTAGAGTTCAGTACAATTAACCTAATGTGATTTGGTAGAGGCCGACGCATTCGTGAGAGCTTCAGTGGTAAACGCTGAGTGGTGGACTTATAAATTATGGCTTTAGTGTCCCTGCTGTAGTGGCAGAAACGGAAATCTGTTTGTGATTTAATGAAATGGATTCTGGGAGAGGTACATTGTCACACGATCTCTAGAAACGATATCACCATCATTGGCATCCTCCATTCTATTTCTATAGTTTAAGCGTGTGTTCTAAAAATTAGGAAACCTACCCACCTGAGAAATATATTGAATGTAAGGTTTCTGTATATACACAATTTGGATCATCGCCGGTGTTACAGAGTTCGTGCACTGAGCTGAGGTCCACCTTGTGTGATCGAAGGGTAAAGATCGGAGCACTTATGGAGTTGTCCGTGTGCAATGAAGATGATCCTAAAAACCAAAACCAAGTGTGTGAT
Organism: Oreohelix idahoensis; assembly: GCA_024509875.1. NCBI lineage: Eukaryota > Metazoa > Mollusca > Gastropoda > Stylommatophora > Oreohelicidae > Oreohelix > Oreohelix idahoensis. The sequence continues at coordinate 61,817 of JAMPIV010011255.1, read as the reverse complement.
TTTTTTCCTTGTGAATGCAATAGTTATTCAAAAGTAGAGAACTATGTCAGCTCTACTGCAGGGCTGGGAAATACTAAGCCCTAAAAAGAGCTAAGCATCATCAACTAAACATGGTGAAGCTCCGAAAATGTTGTACTGAAATCACAAATTTGTTAATGAAATAATGATGATAGCAGTGTATAATAGAATGCGATTGTAATTTTCTTATGGTTTTAGACATTAATAAGGAAGAAATGCAGTGTCATCAATGCTGAGAGTAAGAGGCTAGTTATCACGTTGGACTGATTAAAAATGAGTTTGGTGTGAGAAGCGTGAATCTGGAGGAAGATGACAATTGAGGGGATGTGAGGAATGAGAATGACGAAGGGCAAAAGTTCATCCAAAACCACCCCCCCCCCCCCCCCCCCCCCCCCCCCCCATGAGTTTGGTAAGTAAAATCATGGAAAGGTAAACGGAGAAGAGGAAGGCAAAGAAAATCCTGGGCTGATAACATCAAAGAATGGGCAGGGCACGGTTTTTCCACACTTGTACGCATTGCTGAGAATAGAGAGCAGTGGAGGACCATGTCTGCTGATGCTTCCACCATGGCACCCCTACGACCCATGACGGGTTATGGGTTGAGATGAGATGATGAAGTAAAATTTGGTACTAGGGTATATAAAAACCAACCTCAAATGTTCTTTACAGTGTCAAATGCACGTGTTGACCTGAATTGCGTTCGTTTTTGTAATCGTTACAACGCAGTGGTCAATAGTGTTTATGACGCAATTTTTGACCACAGCTCATGTTGCGCGCACGTGAAAGCAACAGCATTTGGGGTGAACACTATTCACTGACTATGCAACTGAAACCCTATAAAAGGATAACGCTACACACAAAAATTCAGTTCATTTTCAAGCAGACATTTATGGCGTCTCTATCGATAAATTTAAGGAACATTGCTATTGGCCGACTGCATGCAGGCGAAAGTCAAAGTCAGGTTGCCAGGCATCTAAACGTGCATCAGAGTACCATCAGTCGACTTTGGCACCGGTTCCAAGCCACTGGCTCAGTTGAAGACCGGCATCGCAGTGGACGACCCAGAGTGACAACAGCAGCGGAGGATCGCTTTATTCGGCTTTGTCACCTCAGAGACAGGTTTACAACAGTTTCCTCAACTGCCCAGTCATTACCTGCAGGACGTCATGTGTCTGATCAAACTGTCCGGAATAGACTGCATGACGCTGGACTTTGGGCACAACGACCTCACCGAGGACCTGTCCTTACGCGCCGCCATCGCCAAAATCGACTTCTTTGGGCCAACCAGCATCGTCCCTGGGCAGCTGACAATCAATGGAGACGTGTCTGGTATAGTAACGAATCTTTCTTTTTGTTGCAGCGTCATGATAGACGGCGTAGGGTCTACCGTAGGCGAAATGAACGTTTTGCCCAAAATTGCGTTGATGAAGCTCCGCCGCACGGTGGTGGAGGTGCAGTGGTGTGGGGAATGATCAGTTACAAGGGAAGGAGTCAATTGGTGCACATTGAAGGAGGCTTGAATGCGCAACGATACGTCAATGAAATTCTTCGACCTCATGTCCTTCCACTTTTGGCTGCCCAAAGGTCTGTGCTTCAACAGGACAACGTCAGACCCCATTGTGCACGGTTGACCACGCAGTTCCTGACTGCCAACAACATTCTCACCCTTCCCTGGCCATCCCTGTCTCCAGACATGAGTCCGATTGAGCACCTGTGGGATGAGCTGCATAGACGTGTTTGTCGCCGAGACGTTGCTCCAGCCAATCGTCGTGATCTGTTCCAGGCACTCCAGGAAGAGTGGGCAGCCATCCCACAGGCCCACATCAGACGTCTGATCGCATCCATGCCCAGGAGATGCCAGTCGCCGATTGATGCAAGAGAAGGCCACACACCATACTAACGGGAAAGCCCGTACGCCAAAAAAATATCTAGACCCAGATGCAAAACAACTGTCAATTGATTGGTTGAACCCTAAGGTATTCTTGTGTGCAATTTGAACAATTAACTCATTAAATTAAAAAAGTTATTGAATGTCAAAATTATGGCTATGTGTGTGCCTTCAGTAGCTATGCGTTTCTTTTTTTTGAACAGTATAGTATTAAGGTGACCAGACGTCCCGGTTTTTCCGGGACAGTCCCGGTTTTCGACCATTTTTGATAATTTGTCCCGACTTTTTTTCGATGCAATCCGGGACGCCAATTTGTCCCGGTTTTGAACGAATTTGCCAATTTGGCATAAATCTCACAGATTAAAAAAAAAATTATTATTCCGTGGCTGACTTGAGGGAATTTTTAATTATTAGTGAACTGGCGCCGAAACAGCACAAGAGGTTGTCAGGACCGCGAATTAGTTTTGTAGTTCCAATGTGATACTCGCAGTTATTTGAAATTTTAGGTAGTGGTAAAGTACCAAGATTTTGCGTACGGTATACGTTTATTTAATTTAAACGGTGAACTATTTGTTCATATTTTGTTATTGTTGTAAGAAAATGGTACCAACGCGTAAATGCAGTTTCAATGAAGATTTACAAAAGGAATATCCGTTTATTAAAAAGAGTACATCAAACTTCAATGTACGATGCAATTATATGTGCCTCCGGGTTTTCGATAAGCCATAGTGGACGTGGTGATATTAAGAACCACATAAGCAGTGAGAAACATAAGAGAGCCGTCGTTACACCTGCATCAAGCTCGTCGTTAACCACTTTCTTCAGAGCTGATAAAATTGGTGACCAAGAAGAGCAATAAGCTGCTATAGAAGGCGCCTTTGCATACCATTCAGGTCTATGGATTGCACATCAAAATTACTTCAGGTTACTTTAGAGCCAAAATTTGCATGTGCACATACGAAAACAGAAGCCATTATTCGAAATGTCTTGGCACCCCATATTCTAAATGAGTTAAGGTGTGACCTAGAAAAGTCTACATTTATTTCTGTACTGACAGATGCATCCAACCACAAAGAATTCAAGATTTTTCCTTTGCTTGTCAGATACTTTGATCACAGTAATGGAGTGAAAATTAAAATATTAGAGTTAAAGTCAGTGCCAGGTGAAACATCTGATATTTTAAGTAGTTTTCTTAATGACTGCATAACTGAAAATGGTTTAGACAGGAAAGTAGTTGGATTATGCGCAGACAACACAAATTCTAATTTTGGAGGTGCTGAAAGGAAAGGACAGAACAATGTTTTCAAAAAACTGCAAGAAAACCTTGGACATGGTCTTATAGGAGTTGGGTGTGCAGGTCAAATTTTCCACAACACTGTTCGAACAGCTGCAGATGTACTGCCTGTTGATGTCGAGCTGATTATTGCTAAAATTTATCTACTCTTCAAATCATACACAGTTCGAGTTAAAAGACTCAAGGAGTTTTGCCAGTTTGTGGAAACAGACTTCCAGATGATCTTAAGTTATGCTCAGACTAGGTGGCTTGCTCTGCTGCGTGCTGTTGAAAGGGTTCTTCAGATGTTCCTGCCTCTAAAATCATATTTTCAATCTCAAGACAGATGCCCAGTTTTTATACAGACATTCTTTGAAAATCCTCTATCTGAGACATGGCTTGTTTTTGTTCACAGTCAGGCCTCTCCATTCCACGAAACAGTGCTAAAAATAGAGGGACAGACGGTCACTGTGTTTGAAGTCATTGACAGCATCAACAGGTTGAAAACTATTTTGAAGTCGAAACTGGAAGACTGTTTCTTGCCATCAAGAGTTAAGCTAATCCTTGAAAAGCTGGAAATAGAAGGACTTCCAAAGGAGGATGTGAAAAGTTTCTCCCTAGCGTTTCTTCGTTCTATGAAACAGCTTTCAATTATTTGAATAAATGGGCTGCAAAAAATTTTCAAGACCTAGAAAATTATTGAATGGAGTGCCAAAAAAAACATTGCCACCACAACGTTGGATTGAAATGGTTTCCCACTTCAAAAACAATAATGTGACATTTTCAAATATTTTGAAGTTGGCAGAGTTTTTTTTTTCTGTCTACCTGGAACACATGCTGCCACAGAAAGAGTGTTTTCTTTGATGAACAGCTTATGGGCAAGTGATAAAACACAGCTAGGTGTTGAAACGTTGAAAGCTATGTTGACAACCAAAGTGAACTGTGAGGAAACATGTGTCGAGTTTTTTTTAAGATGCTGCTTGCAAAGAAGGACCTATTGATAAAAATCCACTCATCTGAAAAGTGCAGTAACTCAGCTTCACCTTAAGTAAGGATTATTGATGTTTTTCTCTTTTATTAGTTTAAGTAGTTAAACTTATACAGTAAAATGTATGTTATTCAAATGTATATATAAAATGTATATTATTTTAAATTGACATCAACTTGATTTTTCCGGGACATGTCCCGACTTTTGACCTTTTCTTTACCCTTTTGTCCCGATTGTTTTGCATTGAAATAGGTCAAATCTACTATTTTGTCCCGGATTAGGGTTTTGAAAATATGGTCACCTTAATAGTATGGCAAGTAGTATAGCCTTACTGTTATTAACCTTTATCAGTTAAATAATGAAGTGATCATCACACTTCAGCCCCCCAAGGAGCAAAGGCTTTCAACAAACGTATGTCCAAGTTTTGCTGCCCCGTGGCATCAGGGCAACGTCTTTCCATGCCTTCTTCATTGAAACCTACCCCACCACATAAATATTTATACAGTGTGTGATTCCTATATACACAAATTGGGATTCTCGCTGGTGCTACGGAGTTCGTGCACTGTGCTGAGATCCCCCTTGTGTGATCTAAAGGAGAAAATTAGAGCACTGATGGAGTTGTCCGTATGCAATGAAGATAGTCCTTAAAACCAAACCTCCCCCCCCTCCCCCACCAAAAAAAAAAAAAAAAACCAAGCCTTCTTCATGCATTCCATGTCCGTCTCCAGTTCACTTCTCCAAGTGTTCTTTGGTCCCCATCTACCTGTCTTACCTGGGGATTCCAGATCAAGGACTGCCTAGTAAGGCTATCAGTTTCTTCCTTGTGTGTCCTATTCATCTCCAGCGTCTTCTTCTATCCTCTGTTCCACTGGCACTTGTCTGGTTCTTGTCATCTCTTGTTCCACTGGCACATGTCTGGTTCTTGTCATCTCTTGTTCCATTGGCACTTGTCTGGTTCTTGTCATCTATGGTTCCACTGGCACTTGTCTGGTTCTTGTCATCTCTTGTTCCACTGGCACTTGTCTGGTTCTTGTCATCAGTTCCATATTACTGATCGTGTGATGTGGACACATAGAGTGAAAACACTGATGAGAAAACATTATTTGCTGTATCAAGTTCAAAGAAATATAAAGTTTTCTTTGATGAAATTTTTAATTTTTTTTATTTTTCAATGTATATAAACGTGGATAGAGGCTTTCTTTTGTTATCTTTACCGTCCTTCTTGCGATAACGCCGTCCTCGTACCACACACACCATTTTGATTGTCCAGAAATGGTAAAACGTAAGTAAGAGTTGAGTTGTTCACATGTTTGTTATTATGATCTGTTACTATATGAATGTCTCATTCATTCATGACCCGTCACTTGAGGCAACATGTTGACAACGTTACAAGGCAGTTCTTGTTCTGGCGTCTCCATGGTAACAGATGCAGAGATAGCCCAAAGGACTGCAGACAGAAATGACAATGATGAGGAAGACATAGAAAGACACTGAGCTGATGGCACAGGACAAGAGGACTTAGCCTGTGTTGTTGAAGGCCTATACTCCTTGGGGAATTAAAGAGTATTGATTAATCGATTGATCAAATTTTTCACTGCTTATAGAGCATGGAACCACTATCGCAGATGGCCCCCGTGAACAACCTGGGGCATAATGATAGATCACTCTTTCTTAAATACACCTTCCTCGTCCTTTCCTTTTCTCGTGTTTCCACTTGTAAATCTTCTTCTTCTTCTTCGTTCACCCTCAGATGTCAACTTGAATAAGTTCAAAGAAAGCAGTGGTCAGCCTGAGGCTGTTGATATCTCCGTAGATTTTCTCCAGGAATGGTACTGGTGATGGCCATATGCGCTTTCTCTGTTCCTCATATGTTGGGCACCTTTGAAGCAGATGTTCGGCAGTCATTTTATCGGTGCCACAGTCACTCATTAGTACTTTCTATTTTTAATTTGTTGAATAGATTGTATCTCAATCTGGTATGACCTGTGCGAAGTCTGAAGATTACCACTTGTTCACTTCTGCTGAGCTGGTAATATGGATCATGTTTTTGATGGCCTGGATGCTCTGCTTCCCACTTATGCCTGCATCTGCGCTTGATGAAACTCTTGGCCTCCTCATGTTATATTTGTGTCAAGTTGAGGAAGCTTTCCCCCTTTCTTTCCCAATCTGTCAGCCTCTTCATTTCCATCGATGTTTGCAGTGAGATGGAATCCACTGTATGATGACTCTTTTATATTGCTGACATAGTCTGTGAAGTGTTAGGTCATCCAGTTCAGCATTACTTTGACTTTTCAGCGTTGTAATTACTGACAACGAATCTAAGAAGATAGCTACTGGTCTCTCTGAGTTTTCTTCTGTCATTAGGATTTCTGCTGCGGTTTTTAAGGCATCTGCCTCTGCTCTGAAGTTACTTGAAAATGTCCCTGTTGCGACTGCTAGCTTTTTTGTGTGTGTGCCATTTCTGAAGCTCAGAAAGACTCCTCCACCCCAATCTTCTGTTGCATTAGTTGCTGATCCATCTGTGTATGCATGGATCCAGGTGTTGCTTGGGTAATGTTTCTCTACATATTTTGTAGTTAGGACTCTCCTTTCTGTTTCAATTTGGCTGTTCTTTCTCTCAATAATAATAATAATAAATTCTTTAAGCACCAAACACGGCGCATAAGGCAGAAACCAGTGCTCTCCAGGTTGTTCATTGTGACGCCACTCCTCTTAGCTGAGCGCCTGTAGTGGTATTCTGTTGTTTTGCATTCGTAGGACATGACCGATATATGACCATCGTCTTTTCCTTATATAGTCGGAGACATATTTCTGCCTAGAGTCTTCTCTTATTTGTCGATTAGTCTTGAATTCTTTCCAACTGATGTTCATGAGTTTTCTAAGACATTTGTTCTCGAATGTATTCAGCTTGTTCTCCAATGATTTTGTTATTTTCCAACTCTCACAGCCGTATGTTAACACTGAGATAACATTTGAATTAAACAGACGAAGCTTGGTATGTATATTCAATGATCGTAATTTCCAAATGTTAGATAATCTATTGAAGGCGCTAGCTGCCAAAGCAATTCTAGTATGGATTTCTCTTGTTGTGTCACCATCCTGAGTCATTTTACTGCCTAAATAATTGAAACTTTCAACTTTCTGTAGTTTTTCCCCGTTCAAGATGATATCAAAGGTCTCGTTAGAAAAGTTCATAGCTTTAGTTTTAGAGGCATTTATTTGGAGACCTATTTTACCCGAGAGATGACACAAATTATTTATTGCTTCTTGGGATTGTCTTGGTGTTGAACTTAAGAATGCTACATCATCTGCGAAATCCAGGTCCCCCAGGAATTTTCCATTTGTCCATTTTATACCCAATTGTTCATTGTGGGTATAGTTTCTCATAACCCAATCAATAGCTATTCCAAAAAGTAGTGGTGACATAATACAGCCTTGTTTCACCCCTGTTTCTACTGTAAACCATTCTGTATTCTCTCAATACCAGGAACGTTTTCTATCATCTCAGGTAAGCACTGTTGTTTCCAAATTGGTAACTTGTGTTCAGTACATATGGGCGTAGCTGTTGACATTGCATTTATGGGGTCTGCTCTCATCTTTGTTTTGACTGTCTCTACAAAGTTGGTTCGCTTCAGTCTTCCCCGTCCAAATCTATGTATTCTCTGGTACATTGGGTGGTTGTTGCGCACATATTCTTTTGTGACGCACAGATTACTGTTGGTAGGCATACAAATGTAAAGTATAACTATTTGTCTGATGAAAAGTATTTATTTGAGAATCAATGATTCTCAGTCTAAGGGACAGAACCTTGATTGATCGATGTTATATTCGGTAATATGGGTTATCTGTTCTTGTGTCACAATCTGGCGTATGAATACTAGATTTACGTCATTTTTCGTCTGGTATGGCCAGAAACAGATTGGTCTTGCTTAAAATGTTTATGGCCCGAATTTATATTTATTCCTTGACTATTTAAGGTGATTCGGCCTTATATCTTTGTATCTTTGTATTTCTATGTCGGACTATTTTGTGAGCTGAACTCTGGGGTAAAATGCCTTTCTGCGCATGCGTCGATTTGGTGTGTGTGGACAGAGAAGGCTGTCATGTCGTCGCTACTATGGGCTGGTCGATTAGAAAGTTTGAAGATTGATCTCTGTGATTTATTCTAGGAAGGAGATTGTTTCTCTGTATGACTGTATTATCAGAGATTCTCCTAATGTCCATTATTAACGCCTAGGAATGGCGTGCGTTATTCGCTTGTATGTGTTTTCCTAAAGCCAGGTAAAACCAGAACATTTTTTGCTGAACTTTTTTGCTAAGCCTAGATGGGAGACGTATTATCGTACATCTAGGATTGTTGATTATAGATGAAGATGACGTGTTATCTAGCAGCACTAGATCACTTGATGTAACCAGCCTTATTGATAGCATATATGTATAGAAGCCCAATGAGGACATTTACTTATGAATAACGAAGTAATTCTGCTTCATAATTTTTCATCCTGGGTGAGCGAAGCTCACGGAGGAGAGCCATTTTGGATTCCCGCCATTGTAAGCGGATCATTGTCGGAGAACAGAAAAGGTCTTATTATCTGATGATGGTACAGAGATCTATGTATTATGAAAACCCACTACTGTGGTTTAACATTGTTGCTATAAACATTTGATGAATTTACGGCTTGAGAAACTTAGCCAGGAGAAGGTTCTGTCAGTGAACCATTGTTGATGATTATGTATCCACCTTAACTGACGCGATTAGTCAGTTGAAGCATGAGACGATAGACAACCAGAATATTGAGTGCTTGCCTACTATCGTTCCATTATATTTTCGTGCCACATAAATGTACACCTGATATTGTCACCCATTTTTCAAGTATACGATGATTATTTGCCAACCTGTTCAAGTGACTGTAATTGTGATGTCGAAATGTACGTCCATTATTAAATGTATGAAACGTCATCAGCAGTCTACCCTTTATTGACTTCTGCTTATGATTGAGTGAGTGACTTGTCAACTCCACAGAACTGTACACACATTCGCGTCCTTTACATCTACATTCTCACTCGATGTCAGCACTGTGTCGGAACGAGTTGACCATTCATCTACGTGTCCAGTATGACCTTATGAAAGCAGTAACATCACAACAAAACACCTTATCAATGTGATGGCCTCAAAAAGGTCGTTATCAGTGGTCTATCAGCCTCCTGAATTTCTCGGCTTGTTGATGGGCCCTGCTATCTCTTCTATCCTCCATAGGCTGGAGGTGAGTAATCTTTTCCAACTCTTCAATGGGTGTTGACTTCATACCCCCTGTTATGATTCTCATTGCTTGGTTTTGGGTTCTGTTAATTTCGACTTAACTGCCGTTGACAATGCTGCAAAGCCATATTCTAAGACTGGTCTCACTCGCCCAGTATATAGTTTCTTTAGTACTCTCTCGTCTGCTCCTCAACCCGTCCCACCAAGTATTTTCATGATTGCCATTCTCTGCCTTGATCTTGTCCTGTTTTTCTCAATCTGGGTTTTCCAAGTCAAGCGTCGATCAAAGGTAATGCCCGTGGTACACTTGTAAATTGTGACGGTATTGCCTCCCCTGCTTTACAGTAGTGTTCCAACAGTGGCCAAACTCAAGAGTATCTAATATGTGCTTCAAAGTTGTCTACCTTTGCGCAAGATTACTCTTCGCAGGGATGCAGATAGAAGGGTAATGACACTGGTTTTAACAGTTTGAAAATAAATTGAATAGTTTTGAAGAAAAGTTTCATCATTGATTTATAGTAGAGATGATGGAGAAAAATTCACTTTGGCAGCGTATATTTTTCACTTGCCAGTAGTAGTTTCTGCTCCCGCTGATGGGTTCTGTTTATACTGCTCTCGCTCGCCGCTTGTCAAGGTTTATCACAAAATGGGGCGATCATTCTCGATCTTTGTTTTACTTCGGCAGTATCGGTACATTTGTGGTACTGATTTTACTGTGTGCTTTCATTTGTCGCACTTTCTTTCTGTCTTTTTCTGCTACGTGTAGCAGATATTATGTATTTTCCTTCTTACACCCTTCTATGGGATAAGTAGACATGTCTGGTTGTTATCTATTTCTCCCTACGTTGCAAGGAGTGGCAGCGACCTAACCATGTTGGCTATCGTGGGCGCAGCGATATCAGTACACAGATAAAATACGTAATACGTCTCAGTGCAGTGCTTAATCACTGATAAGACTGATAAGACACTGGTGCGCTCATCACCAAAGCTTGGAATAGGGGGAAGACAACTGATGGACAGACACAGATAAGAGATTACTTTCTGATAAAAGTAGTGATTGTTACATTGGGAACACGTTGATATAAGAGTTTACCGACATGTTCGTAAGTTTGTACCACAGGGCAACCGGATGTTTACCGCCCATTTTCAGAAAAGTAATGTTTGAAATTTTGCATTAGCTGAGTCATGCACTATATTCAAATCAGATTAGCTGATCTCTTGAGGCGCGCATATCAAATGCGTGGGAAGGCAGTGGATATAGTTTGACCATTTTCTCAAGCTATTTCACATGAGAAATCGCTCGCTACGATTCCAGACCTTGCAACAGTGAAGAATAAGAGTTCAGAATTCTTTCTTAAACATACCGGACACCTTTTATTGGAGTATTTATCAGGACTTACATTATAGCCCTGGCAATCTCTTACATTTTAAATAAGGAAACCGGGACTGAGCAAACTGAAGGACCACACACGAAGTCAGAGACGGAACTTATTAAATTAACGACACCCCAGACGCGTGTAAGAGGCCGATTCAAGTTTCTTTTATTCATCTGAGCAAAACGTATGTGAGCCAGGATTGGCTTATTTGTGGTACCAGCAGAACGTACAATCTCTGGAACAAGAAGGGAACAGTGGCCTACGCTTTAAGACGTAGGACGCACGTGGTAGACTCTCCTTGACATTTCTGGGAAAATAGCTACACACGACAACCTTGATCAGGGACGAGCGTGAGCAGTGTAAAAAGAACCAACCCATAAGAAGGAGCAGAACCATCATTGACAGCTAAGTTCAAATATATGCTGCCACTTGAACTTCTTGTAACATTTCACAATCCATAACGACTGTGATGATAACTTTTCTTGATCCATAACTATCCAAATTATTTTTTCAAATGTTAAAACTTAAGTGATTATTAAATTTTGTTATTTGTAATTATACAAATTTAACTTCGATTTAATCATTTATAAGTTACTGCATGTTTGTCTCAATCAACATACTACACGCACTCTAAACAGGGACATACTAGAATAATAGAATTCCACTGAGTAAATCAGGGGTGGGGGCTTGAACGAGCTGAAATTAATAAGCGCTTAATCCTTCACAAAAGTGTCGGCAGAATTACATACTCAGCCAAAGCAGTATTGTTCTTGCTTATTCTGAATATCTTGTGGAGACTCCCGTGTGATAGAAGCTGTATTACCCTTCTATCTACATCTCTGCCAAGAGTAATCTTGTGTAAAGATAGACTCCAATGAAGTCAATATTAGATACTCTTGAGTTTTTGCCACTGTTAGACCACTACTGCAAAGCAGGGGAGGCAATACCGTCACAAGGTTAAAGGCGCCGCACGTTCTCAGAACGTCAAGGAGTAACGGCCAAGCTGGTCCAACGTTTGTCTATAAGACCCTCTTATGATGGTGTCTCGAACAACGTCAGTCCACTTCTACCTTCACTTGTTCCAGAGATTGTACTTTCTGCTGATACCACCAATAACTATGATAAAGAATAGAAACGAAACGCTCTCCTCAGTATTGCGTTTCCCGACACATAATTATGTGGCCCCCCCATCCCATTTCTATTCTACCATCCCATTTATCTCAGAATTTACCCTCAATGAGAATTAAATTTAATCCCACGGGATAAACTTTCTTTATATTTAAATGAAAAGGTTAATAATACAGATAGTGTCTGTTTACATTTACATCTCCTCTGATTGAAAAGTGTTCACAATATAAATTGAAAATGTTTTCATTTATGTTTAAACTGATTGAAAAGTTTGAAACTTTCATTAACTTTAAAATGAATATTTTCACACAGACATTTACACTGGGTTAAAGCTTGAAAACTTACATTACTGTAATTTTAAAGTGAATACTCGTATATTGACATTTTCACTGCTTTGAAACTGTACATATTTATACTTAGAATGTACATCATTTCTTTCATCTTTTCCACCATGCTCTCTATGGAACCTGGAACTACTTTATGATTTTAGTTCTCTTTAAGAAACTAGCAATAAAGCAATCACCAGCCCGCGCAGTTGTGGTTCATGAACCATCATTCTATTCGCCGAGGTTGCCAGCCTCAAATGACTTGGACATATAGTAGCGATTTTCATATATTAAAAGTCACATGGCAATATACATATATATGTTAGTTCACATGTTAGTAATGACAATATAGAATGTAAAATGACAACTTACGCCAATCCTGGCTCACAGACTTTTTTGCTCAGATGAATAAAAGAGACTTGAATCGGCATCTTACACGCGTCTGGGGTGTCGTTAATTTAATAAGTTCCCTTTCTGATTAGGCAGATAGCGCTGGGCGATGTACATGTTAATCCGTAGCTGCCAAGCTTGGTACAAGGGGAATTTTACCAACCTGCCTCTGGTAATATTATCTCTACATCTCCCTGCAAATGTGAGGTTTTTATCATCATACACAAGGAGTGTTAGACAACAGACAAGACACAATATACTGAAAGTAGTGAAAGAATACTTGAAAATATAAACTATCTGCTACATAATGTAGAAAGAAAGAAAGAAAGGGCGACAATTGAAAGCACGCAATAAAATCAGTACCACAAATGCACCGATTACTGCTGGAGTAATACGTTTAATCCTGGGGATTCAGTGACTTTAAATGCGTGTGGTCTGAAATTTTCACAGCTTAAAAGTTCTTTGTTTCCCTTTGCTACATAGAGATCTATCAAATCTTGCCATGTGATCTACCGGAAGACCGGGTTCTACGTTACCCCTTATTTTAGAGTGTTGTCAGCTAAACAAACGATTTAATGGTGACATACAAATTTTTTTTTCCTCAGTTGACTTCTCTGAGTCAGCCATTGTTCTATGGTGTTTATACACGCGTTCTGATTTGTTCACGTTGTGGTATTTCTATCAGCTTATGTTGCCGCTGAATAGTTTTAGACTCTCGTATGTAAATATATACATGTCTCTACTCTTGAGTGAGGAAAGGCATAAAGCTAGACCTAGTATAGTTAAGTGGCTAGACCTAGTATAGTTAAGTGGCTAGACCTAGTATAGTTAAGTGGCTAGACCTAATATAGTTAAGTGGCTAGACCTAGTATAGTTAAGTGGCTAGACCTAATATAGTTAAGTGGCTAGACCTAGTATAGTTAAGTGGCTAGACCTTATATAGTTAAGTGGCTAGACCTAATATAGTTAAGTGGCTAGACCTAGTATAGTTAAGTGGCTAGACCTAGTATAGTTAAGTGGTTAGACCTAATATAGTTAAGTGGCTAGACCTAGTATAGTTAAGTGGCTAATATGTCACTTCCCTACAGCAGTATATACTATATGACGACCTTCACCTGTTATGTAAGAGACGGACACCTTGGACAGAAGGAATCCAAACAAGGAAATACTCAGCAAAAACAGAAGAAAGTCGTCCATAAAACAACATTCCTTCTTTTCTCTTTTTGCTTCTAATATAGTATAGTCCCATCACCGCAGATGTCCCCCTTACAAAAAACCTGAATCAAAGCATTCATGTACTCCTGCAGTAATGGTTTCTGAAGCAACTTCTTCTACATGATGAGATTGCAAGCTCCATGCACAACCTCATATTGACTTGCCCATGTTTGTTGTGGTAAAAAGTTTTTTTACGGGATGGGGTAACCAGCTTCATGCCCAACCCTCCTTAGTCGCTTTTTACGACATGCCTGGTAGGGTACAATGTTACTATTCTTTGCTCCCCTTTCGGGCCCTGTTGCCGTAAATGTTTAAAGATAGGTATAGGGATTTATTTGGCCCAGTCTGAGCAGAGGTGCTAATGGTAAATAGGTGAGAATAAAGATGTAAGAAATAAATTTCCACGAGAGTGTTTAAGGGTAGAATCTGTCTCTGGATTGAGAAGATACTCTAATCCAGCCTATCTTTACGACTGTAATTTCTTATTAGACAATACTACTCTCCATACAGGTAATCTATACGTTTAACCACTCACACGCTCACAATTATGCGACAAAAAACAGTACGCACAAACGAGGAAAACTATGGATAAATGGGTAGGGGTCTGACCGACACACTAAGTTAGTTTTTTGTTAAGTTTATTATCACTTAAACTTCACAACATCAAACATATATATATATATATATATATATATATATATATATATATATATTTATATATATTTATATATTTATATATATATATATATATATATATATATATATATAATAGTGTTTACCGAAATAGGAAAATAACCCAATAATGCCCTCCCCCTTGTTGGGGAAAAGAAGGATCCCAACAAGTCAAAGATTAGCACTAGGGTATTGAATAGACAGCACAGAAAAGAACAAGTCCCACTACAATGCTATCCAGTTTAAAAAAATATTACACAATAGTAAAAAAAAGAACAGAAGTTTGCAGGAACAATGTTTCCTGTAACAAATAAAAATATTTCACTCTTTCTCTCTTTCTCTTTTATACTTTGCCACTCATTCGCTCCTTACCTACTCTGGTGAAAACATTGGTTTTGACAAATAATCCAGGAATGTGCCTGTAAAGTCCAGTAATTAGTGTCATCCGAATCGGGCCCCAGTTCCTCCGATATTAATTAAACTTTACACAGGGAACGTGTAATTGGTGATAGGTTTCTGGATACACAAGTTTTTCCACTAGGTTGGTTAATGCCGGAACTCTCTGAGATATGTCATTCCCAGTAAACAGCAGGGAAACATATGATTGCAAAAAATAAACTACTGTCAATTCTGATGGTGATGATACTCCTATCGGTTTGCTCTGGGTGAATACCGATTATGAACAGCGTCTCATCCTGGGTAAAACTCCACATGGGTAAACGACTGTCAGAAGTCGGGAAAATTGTTATGTACTGTATATGGCCACAACTGGCTGATAAAATTGAATGAAAAAAAATATGGGTATTTCGTAAGCCCCCTTAATCAATTACAGTTCAAAGGATGTTATTGTGTCGCCCTGGTCATTCCTGTTCACACTGGTACGGGCGAACGCCAAGGGAAAAACAACACTATTATTATTACTTCAGTAACTGAGGAATGACCACAAATAGGAAACCGCTAGCCGCTGGGTTTTTATCCAGCACAGTATTAGGAAGAAACAAAACATTCCTAACATGACAAATCCTAGGCTATCAAGCGTAAGGCATGATCTCTTAACCTCTCCGTCACTAAATTAAATTAAAAGGCACACGGGGTAGTAACCTATATTATCGCGCGTTGCTTTTCCGAGTACGGGTTTGATAAAGGATGCAGCATTTTCACCTCCGACCCGGTAAACAATCAGCGCACAATGTCAGTTTTAATTCAATTATGACTACGCTTCCTTACAAGTCTCGCCTGTCATTACTAGCTTGTTGATTGTCGGCGGCTATCGTTTTTTTCTTTTCCACATGATATTTAATGCTAGTCACTATATAATTACACACAATGAAAATATAATGCGCATTCTGCTCTGTCACTTTATCCGTCACTCATAGCATTTATTTAGTCAGTTAAACCGTTTACTCTAGTGAAAATTAGTTGATGGATTTTTCATTACTGAACCACTAGTAAGAAATATATATACGCGTCTTAACGCTAGGGACTCACGGTGAATAAAATGGTAACTCTCTAACACATTAAAAACTTAAGCACAACTTATATTATTATTACCAGAAAAGCCGAATATTCCCCACGAAGGCCATTAAGCACTATTTCACATAGGTTCTAGCGTATACGTTAAGATTATCAAAAATTTCTTGAGAGGCTTGATAACTGACTTAAAGTGCAGGCAGTATATATACAAATTTTGTGTGATCTCTCTGAAAGATGGCAAAAGTCACACCTTGGACGTTTTCAGGAGAAATCCGCGAGCTGGCTTAACGAGATAAAAGATTCTACGGCTCGCTCACTCGCTATGCCTAACGGCATCAGAGAACCGTCTCTTGCAAGCGAAGCGGCTTAGATTATCTCTCCTTTTTTTAGATCAAATACTTAATTCCCCTGAAAATGTCGGACATCAAAGATGACCGGGAAATATTATAGTCGCTCTTGAAGTTGCTACTTAGTCTGATCAGTTTCATCATATGCTTTCTGTCACTTCCCGATGATTGACATGTCAGCTAGCGTGAGAACTCTGTTAAACAGACCGGTTCGCCCCCTGTTATTGGGCATGACGCGAATAATAGGTAAACAACTCGTTAACGCGAGAAAGACAGGAAAAATAGGCGTTGCTAAAATGTCAGTCCACAGACAGCGAATTGAGTGGGTTTTTGCGTAGCAAAACGTAACCACTAATGAGGAGCAAAGGTGGACGGATTTATGTATTCTATTTACATACACACGTCACAGTTCGTCCGGGCTTGAAGATATGAAACCATTTCTTGTCTCATTTATGAAAATAGAGCTACTTTTATCCGTAGCTTCTGTGTGATTGTTATCTACAATTTCATCCTCCTCTTCCATGCTCCAATTGCGAATCATAAAATCCGCTCCTACGTTTTGTTTTCCTGGTATGTATTCTACTATGAAAGAGTACACGCTTAGCAGCAAAGCCCAGCGCAAAATCTTCGCGTTCAATTCCTTATTGGCCCCAAGAAACGCCAATGGAGCGTTGTCTGTCTGTACCGTGAATAAAACGCCGTAAAGATATTCATGATGCCTTCTTATTCCAGTCACGAGTGCTAGACATTGCCTCTCCACAGTCGAATAATTCCTTTCTGCTGGGTTCAGTTTGCGGCTGCTGTTTGCAACGGGAAATAACAGGTTAGGATTCTCGTCGTCTGCCTGAAGCAGTGTTGACCCGATCCCCTGTTCTGAGGCGTCTACCCGCAAAATGAAAGGTTTCTTAAGGTCAGGTAACCTTAGAATTGGGTATCTGGACAGCTGTTTCTTGAGAGTGACGTAAGCGTGTTCACACTTAGCATTCCAAATAACCTTTTCCGGCTGCCCTTTCTTAGTGAGGTCAGTAAGAGGTGCTGTTAGGCCATTAAAAATTTTAATGAACTTCTAGTAATATGCACACAGTGATAGAAATGAACGGGTGTCTTTCTTCGTTTTGGCCTTTTTGCTGCACGTATCTTCTCAACGTTTTTGGCGACTGGCCACATACAGCCTTGAGAAATGGTATGTCTCAGGAAGTCAAGCTTTTCAAATCCGATTAAACATTTGCTAGGCCTGGCTGTCAGGCCAGTTTCCTGTAGTCTCCTGAGGAGCATAGCAACAGTAGCAATATGTTCTTCGTAGGTATCCGTTGCAATTAGTATATCGTCCATAAAGTTGTGGATATGTGGACTGCAATGGTTCTAAAAGCATTTTCATCATCCTGGTGAGGACTCCTGGTGCGTTGTGCAAACCAAAAGGCATCACGTTGAAAGTATAGTGTCCTTCACTGGTGCTAAAAGCTAGCAGGGGTTTAATTTCCTCCTTGACTCGTATTTGATAATAACCTTTACTCAGGTCAATCTTGGAGAAATTGCTTGCCCTGCTAAGCTTGGTGAACAGTTCAGAAGCGCTCTGGAGTGGTTCCGGTTGGAATTCCGTTACAGTGTTAAGTAAACGGTAATCGATGCACAGCCGAACTTCCTTATTGGGCTTCTGTAACAGTACTACGCTCGAACTATAAGGAGATGTAGACTCGCTAATAATCCCAACTTGTAGCAGTTTGTCTATCTCTTCACGCAGCATATCAGCTTTACCATACGGGATAGGGTAAACTCTGGTTCGTACAGGTGTCTCGTTTGTCAGTTTCATATCGAACTCTGCAAGATGCGTTCGACCAGGTATCTCCGTTAAAAGTGCTGTGTACTGTTTCAGTGGCGCCCTCGTCTCTGTCTCTTGTGCTTCAGAGAGAGTGTCACCGTATTTTACACCCTTGTAAGATTTCGTTTGTTGCAATGGATATTCCATGCAACTATCGTCATCTTCTTCATCTTCGGTTGCTATAGCGACTGCCAGGAGATGTTCGGGAGAAGGCACCGGTCTTTCCATATATTTCTTTAACAGATTTATATGGTAGACTTTTTCCTTTCCTTTAATAGAGATCTTGTAGTTAGTTCTTGAGATCTTTTTAAGGACGGTAAACGGCCCTTGCCATCCGATACGTAGTTTGTTGCTTCCGGTTGGAAGTAACAACAAAACTTTCTCTCCTGGTTGTAGTTCTCTCTCTTTCGCTGCTTTATTGTATCGTTTAGCGTGCTTTGTGCGTGCGCGCCTAAGGTTGGTCGTTGCTTGATCCCATACTAGTTGTAACCTTTCCTTAAGATCCGATACATATTTATTGGCTGAGACGACTGTCTCGTCAGCCTTCTGGTCTGTCAGTGACCGGAGTAAGGCTTCTAGCAGGCCCTTAATAGGTCTGCCGAATAAAAGTGTAGCTGGTGGTAAACCTGTAGATGCCTGTGGGACTTCCCTGTAGGCGAATAAGGCTGCAGGAATGAAAAGGTCCCAATCTTCAGGTTTCTCTTGTCCCAGCTTACGTAACATCATGGTGAGGCTGCCGTTGAAACGTTCCACGAGCCCATGTCCGGTCGGATGGTACGGGCTGGTGTGGATGTGTTTGGCCCTCACGATCTTAAAGATCTCCTCCAGTAACAGGCTACGGTATTGTATCCGTTATCCGTCAAATCTTGTTGAGGGAATCCCAACCGTGTAAAAATCTGCACTAGGGCTTCTGCGACATGCTTGGAATCCGTGCATGTTAGCGGTATAGCTTTGGCCCACATAGTGCATATGTCGACTAAGGTCAGGATAAACCTGTTCCTTCTTTTAGTCCTTTCTAGGGGTCCTATTATGTCGACTGCAACCCGTTCAAATGGTGTCCCCACTATTGGCAATTCTTCCATGGGAAATGGGGGTGTCCAATGCTTGGGTGCCACACGTTGGCACTTGGCGCAGGATTTCAAATATCTGATAATATCAGTGTTCATTCCTGGCCACCAATAGTGAGTCGATATTTGCTGAATAGTGGCGTTTTGTCCCATATGTCCGCTAAAGGGAAGATAGTGCCCCATTTCTAAGATCTGGTCTCTGTACTACGTCGGTACTAGGAGCTGATTATATCCCTGTTCAGAGTCGCACGTTCTCCGATACAGCACTCCATCTTTAGAAAAGATGTCTCCGTTGTGTCTGTGGTCCTTTGCCATGGGCAGTTTTCTAAAGCAGGGCTCCAAAGTAGGGTCCTTTTTTTGTGCCTCTTTTAGTTTCGTTGGTAACATAGTAGGCGCAGGCTTCCGTTCCTTCTTGGTTTGCCCTCTTGTGGTTACTGCTGCCACAATCGGCTCTTTCGGTATCCCTATAAACACATATCTACAAATAAGTATGACTGGGTAGATTGGATCATCCATTATAGCCGCTTTAATCACACCTCCGACGAAATCAGAGTGTATCTCCACCAGTGCGATGGGAAGCGTTATGGGTGCACCACCTTTCAAAACTCCACATAGTTTGATGGTCTCTTCTGTCTCTTGACCAGGTTTGGCCACATGACTTGCGACAATAGAATCAAAAGACAAACCTGTATCGAATAGACAATATGTTGAAGTCCCGTTCAAAATAACAGTTCCTCGCGTTGAGGGCCTCTCCCCCTCAGGTTGAGAATCACTGACATTAATTCTTCTTTGCGAGTCTGTTTGCAAGCAACCAATCCGATTTGTCCCGGTGTGCTTGCCCTGATCAGATGTCTCTGGCGCAGGGGTTTTCCCTTTGTCATGTCCTTTCTGGCCGCGGTGCCATGAAGTGGGGTTGGGCTGATCGTTAATGTTGGTAGGGTATCTGTTTTTGTGGAACTTAGATTTTTTAGGAGGAGGATTCTGGGGTACAGTTTCTCTTTGGTTTTGGTGATGAGAAGAGTGGGAAGACTGCTCTAGATTATTTTTCCGAGAAGGCTCATCTGTCGGTTTTTGTTTTGTGCCTGGCAGTTCAGCCAGTGCATTGGTATATCGCTCCGATTTGCTCAAAATGTCTTACAACTTTACTGCGCCTTGTTCAGCAAGAAATCTACGGGTTTCATTTGACAATGTGCTTTTTTTTTTGCTCGGTTAAAATAAACTCTTCTAACCCTTCATAAGTGCAAGGGAGCTCTGAAAGCTCCAGGCACTTTGTCAAATATCCCTTCAGGTGTGAAGAGAACTGGTGAAATGTCTCAGTTCGTTCCTTCCTGCTGTTTCGGAACAGTTGCAAAAATTTGCGAGCATTCATTTCGAAACGCTCAAGTAAAGCCTTCTTTAACATGTCGTAGTTGTCTTGGTGGCTGCTTCCCAGTTTCACATAAGCATCATATGTATTTCCTTTCAAAGCCTGGGACAGCTTCAAACACTAACGCGAACTTTCTAAACCGTATAGATTTGCCATTCTCTCATATGTTTCTAGATAGGAGTCAATTTTCTCATTGGGGCTTGGGAAGGATTCCAGGGCGAAAGACATAGCTGCGAGTTGAGGAGATTGAGTACTGGATTGATCAGTAAGGAGTGACTGAGGAGAAAACGGCTCTCCGTTGCAGGACTTCGACGTGGCACCATGACTTTGGACTTCTAGAATCTTAAGCGCCAGCTCGTGCTGTCTTCGTTGCTCATTTTCTCTTTCCTCATGTTGTCTCTCCCTCTCTCGTTCGTTTGCCCTGCGAGCTTCCATCTCTGCCTCAATTTTCTTCTGCTCCAGTTGACGTTCTTTCTCTATCTGCCTAGCTTCTTCTGCTCTTTCTTTCTCTCTTGCTTCTGCTTCCTTCACCTCCGCGTCATATCTTTCGAGTTATTCGTTGACAAACGCTTTCGCTTCTTCTCTTTGTAATCCCGTTTCCCTTGCTTCCTCTCTTAGTATTGTTCTAAGTTTTGCACGCTCAGCCATGGCAAATAACTGACTGCGACTTACTCGAGAAAGAAAGAAGAAAATGATACACTGCTCCCTAACCAATTACGAGAAAAACACCAAAAAAAAAATTGTTATTTAACTGTGTTACCTCCTCCTTGTTATCAGTTATCTAATCTATCGCTGTTATTAACTGGCAACTAGGCTCCTAATACAGACGATTTAAACCATAAAAATGGTAGATCAGGCTAACAACTGAAAAAAAAACTACTATGACTACGGTGGAAGAAAAAAAAATTGTTTAAAATTCAAGGACAAAGAAAAAAAATGTCTCCTTATTTTAAATCCACCAACTCGTCCACACCTCAAGTCAATTAGAGTACGGGGAGGCTATTAACTTGACGAATAGTCAGAATGCTCTCCCTTTGCTAGGCTCACACTCCACTGCTCCCAAAAAAGACCTGGGGATTGCTAAATAATCACGCGTACTAGCGGTCTCCTCTTGTTTATATTTTCCCAAAATTATTAAATAACAAATCTCCAACAAAAATTATCATCAAAATCCAACTCTATGTAACTGTAAGAGGCTGTGGAAATACAAGTTTCTAATTTGTGCTGTCAGCACCAAAGTAAAAAGAACGTTAGTCTACAGGATAATTATTTAATATTCCTTAACTCACAAAACAACACACCACACTCTATCTAGATGAAATTCGAGAATCTATATCAGACGTTAGTCATTTATCTAGACTCACACACGCTCGTCATTGAAATCTATTTGGATTCGTAAAGCACAAATTTGATGTATTAAATTTCAAGACTGATCTGTGCTTTAAACGATTTTTAAAGTTATAATATCTTTCAAAAAACACTTAAGAGCATTTCAAATGTCAATGTCGTTTCTTGAAAGGTTAAGCGCTATTTTCTGCGGTAGCTGTGACACGTATGGACCTCAGGCTTCATTCATATTTTCCAACCAATCTTGGGAATTCACCGATTCCGTCGATATTTTTAGAAAGCTGATGACGTCATGCGAGAATCCTTAACTTGCAAAATGGTGTAATTACACATCTGAACACCTCCCCCTCCAGACCATTGCGAGTACTAATACCATCTCATCTCTGGACCGTGTGCAGAACCAAGCTCTCAGGTTAATTTGTGGAGGGATGAGATCAACACCCACAGCCTTATGCGAGATAGATGCCAATATAGAGCCGCTGGATATCAGACGTAAAAGAGCACTGAATGAAGCTGTAGAGAGATACAGGAGACAAGAGAAAAACCACCCAAACAAAGTACTTATTGACACTTGGAAACAAACACGAAGACTGAAACAACTATCTCCTGGACATAGCCAAAGAGGAAAATGAAAAACACCATCCCCGCAAGAGAGAGAGAATTGGAAAACAAATACTTTGGACCACCCCCTTGGGAAAACTTCCACCAACCAACAGTCAAAACACAACTGATAGATAAAACAGCTAACAAGGAAACACTACCCACAGTCTTGAAGACGTGTGCCTTGGAGACCATAAACATCTACCCAACATCAGTAATCCAGGCCTACACAGATGGTTCAGCTTTCAAGACCACTTCTTCTGCAGGATATGGCGTCTGCATATGGTACCTGGATGGATCCTCTTATGAGTTCTGTGACTCCTATGGTGAAAATTGTTCAAATTACGAAGCGGAGGCTGAGGCCATCAAGATAGCCATTGAATTGCTACACCAACAGTTTGACCTTATGGAACGAAAGCCATCAGATATAGTGATTTTTCAGTGACTCCATGTCGGTTCTGGAAGCACTTAAACAGACTCCATATGAAAACAAAGACATTTTTCTGATAGGAAGAGCGGTTCACAACTTGATCACAGCCTACTCCATCAGTGTAACCCTACAGTGGATCCCTGGATACAGTGATCTAACTGGAAATGAGACAGCTGATAGACTTGCAAAACAGGAGCCTCTAAACAACAAAAGGACAGACCCTGCAGCATGAGAACAGTCAAACAGATTCTCAGAAATAACACAAGGGAAATCTGGCTTAACAGATGTGCAAACGGGCCGACTGGCCGAAATGTCTTTAATGAAATGACCTGCCCAAAAGACAACTACAACATAAACAGACTCAGCAGGAGAAATCAAAGTCTTATCTTTCAGTTCCGAACAGGACCCGCCAGAGTCAATAGCCATCTAAACCGTATCAACCCTCAGCACCTACCCATGTGTAGACACTGCTCTCATCCCTATGAAACAACCAGACATCTCCTCATGGAGTGTCCATCATTCACAAATGCCAGGAAAAAACTTTTACAGACACCTCTGACAGTCACCAACTCACTATATGGAACATTAAAACAACTGCAGAAAACCTGCACTTTTTTAAGAATGGCATTGGGCTGCCAAGAGTAGACATGCTCTGCAGCTATGGGATATCGACAACAACAACAACATCAACACATCTGAACAGTGTAGGGACAAGTAACAACAACAACAACAACAACAACAAACTTACCGAGATGTGAAAACAGACAGCTCTGGGGAAATGTCATCAAATCGAACGGTTTGGGGATTCCAAGAATGCTTCTTTTCATGTTAAGAGTTCATAAAAATGACAAAACATATTCAACATGTGAAAGAAAGGATGGCTTGCGTCATTGTACGCCATGTTGGAGGCGGCAGGTTTTTTTTAATAAATAATTCTGGCTATTGTTTAAACTGTAAAGGAAGTAAATCACAAAATAGGAATTTCTAACTTTTAGAGCAGAGGTTAAGGACGAACGATAGGTCAGGCGTACCTACACGTGTAAGCAAATGTTATTTACCTGCACATGCAACATACACACCTACTTACCCAAATATATGTACACATAATCTGCATGTGTATACATATCAATACCCACATGTATAGACAGACAGACCGACAGATAGATGGATAGATAGATAGATAGATAGATAGATAGATAGATAGATAGATAGATAGATAGATAGATAGATAGATAGATAGATAGATAGATAGATAGATAGATAGATAGATAGATAGATAGATAGATAGAAAGATAGATAGATAGATAGATAGATAGATAGATAGATAGATAGATAGATAGATAGATAGATAGATAGATAGATAGAGAGATAGATAGATAGATAGAGAGATAGATAGATAGATAGATAGATAGATAGATAGATAGATAGATAGATAGATAGATAGATAGATAGATAGATAGATAGATAGATAGATAGATAGATAGATAGATAGATAATTTTATGGTGAGAATAAAGAATCAGTCAAAAGACTATTATAATTCATGCGTAATTCCTCACATTTAGCTGGTAGAAATAGAATTTCAAAGTAAATGGACTATACTACTGGACAAAAGTTAAGGGCCACCAAGAAAAACTCCACTATGGACCAATTAAATGCAACCAAGTGTAAACAATTTATTACAAAATAAAGTTGATTCATCCGTGGAAAAGATAAGCCAAGTGTTTTTTTAATAATGTGTGACTAACAAAAAGAAATTCAACTCACTTTTTCACCTTTTGAACTAGTGGGGCGTGTTGCAAAAACCACGAGTTTTTGCAGCAACAATGGCAATTTTCACGTGCGGGTTAAAGTGACCCAGTTTTTGGACATTTAAAAAAAAATTAACCTAGTGCACACAGAAATGAAGTGTCATTTTAAATGATGTTTAAGCCCTCGATCACTACAGGTGACAAAGAAATATTAAAGTAAATGGACACTTACATCAAATCTAATAGTTGAACCAGTGGTATTTCAGCCGATTGTGCCCCTGCTTGTTACAGAAAACTGAAGAACTTCTGTTAGGACGCTAACATGTTTGGAAACGTACGTTTAAAATCTAGTTTTAAATATTTTAAATTATTTTCCTCTATTTTCACAATACCGGAAATGAAAAAAATAACTAGACCAGTTGTGCAGCAACCAGTTATGCTTGGAAAAGATACAGAAAATGTGTTTTACGAAGCCGTGTTCCTAGCTTTAAATAGGATTAAGCGAAATGAATCCACATTCTCTGCCTGTGGTTGTATAAATTGACTTAAAAAAAAAAGAAATAGATACCTTTAAAGAAAGCGAAACATAATTCGCATTAAATAGCATAAAAGCTTAACAGAAGTATAGAATTGGACGGTGTTCGGTGACAGGTGTGTATATCGTCCTCTTAATATTTAGTGTCATGCCTAGGTGTCTTCTTAATATTTAGTATTATGTCTAGGTGTCTTCTTTTGTTTTTAGTGCCATGATTACGTGTCTTCTTAGTGTTTAATGTCATGCTTAGGTGTCTTCTTAGTATTTAGTGTCATGCTTAAGTGTCTTCTTGGTATTTAGTGTCATGTTAAGGTGTCTTATTAGTATTTAATGTCATGCCTAGGTGTCTCCTTAGTATTTAGTGTCATGCCTAGGTGTCCCTTAGTGTTGTGATTTTTAGGATTTAGTGTCATGCCTAGGTGTCTTCTTAGTATTTAGTGGCATACGTATGTGTCATATTTTTAATTTAGTTCTGTACCCAAATGCTTACTTTGCATCTAGTAGTACAAGAATTAAAAATGTTGCGAACACTAAATTTAATATCTATGTACAATAAAAACATAAGATAAAAAATACAAACTCAATAATGAATAGAAAGACACACACACACAAAAATGTCAGTTAAAAAAATTTCGAGTAAATGAAAAGCAAATTATTTTTTTTTTTTTAAACCCCCAAAAAATAAATCTGCCTTAGACTAGGTAAAACATTTCTTCAGTATTAAATAGAATCGATTTTATTATACAGAAGCATAGTATAAAAATGAACAAACCAATAAACAAGACGTAACTCCAGGCTAGGAAGATGTGGTTTTACAGATGAATGCTAATAATCCAATAGACAGCTTAAAACCATAAAATACGTGTTGATGTCCTATTTTAAAAATATAATTTTGCCTCGTTTTGACGTTTAAATTAGACACATTGTCCGTCGGTTATATTAGGGAACATGTCCAAATATAAAATACCTTCTGGTCTTGTTTATATTATTAATGTCCTTAAAAAAGCCAGCTTACATAGCATAACTTGTTGCACATTCTGGAATGGGGTAGTCCTCTTTTCTTTGTCTTCTTTAATCCTTAGCCACCGACTGTCAAAGCAATCGGTGGCCATCACGCCTGGTGGTGTCTTGTAGGGCAGCAACAAATTTCTTCCATTTTGCTCGGTCGGCGGCCATCCTTCGTGCAGTGCCCCATCTATGTTTTATTCTCTGCATCTCGCCCTCCACAGTTCTCCGCCAAGTAGTTTTTTGGTCGACCTCTCTTTCGCTTTCGTTCAGGGGTCCATAGTATAACTGTTCTTGTGATGGCATCGTGGTCTCTTCCGAGGACGTGGTCAATTCACCTCCAGCGTCTGCCAGCTATAATGGTGTGCATGTCCTCTTTGTTGCTCCGAGTAAGCAGTTCTTGATGGTGATGGTAAAAGGTAAAGGATCCCGTTACACGCCCATTGAGGCATATTGGGAATATGGTGTTTTCAGGCAAAAAGATTCGGATAATTTTCTTTGGCAGATTGTGTAGAAAGAGGACATTTTTTATATTTCCTTCTCGGTTACTCTCCAGCATTCTACACCATAGAGAAGAACAGAAAGTACACAGCTCTCATATAGTCTTAATTTTGTGTTTGTGCTGTACTGGGAAGACTTCCCAGATGTTATTTATACTAGCAAAGGCTGCTATGGGTTTATTCATTCTGTTGATGTCTGTGCTTGTTCCGAAGTCTAGTTCAACAATGCATCCTAGGTATGGGATTGTGTCTACCTGTTCTAGCTTTGTGTTGCTTATTGTTATGTGCTCACGTCCTCCTTTACAACGTACATTTTAATGATACTTTGTGCTAATAATCGGAATTTATATAGAACGAAAAACAAAAGGATAATGATATACATGATAATGATGTACAAGATAGAGAACGATATACATGATAGAGAATGATATACATGATAGAGAATGATATACATGATAGAGAATGATATACATGATAGAGAATGATATACAGGATAATGATGTGCAGGATAGAAAACAATGGATAGGATGAGGACGATATATAGGACACCAAGGAAATATAATACTGGATCGTTTAACAACATGGTATAGTGTGACAGAATGGGGCGACCCCTCACGATCTCTTTTTCACTCCGGCAGTATCGGTACATTTGAGGTACTGATTTTTATTGCCTGCTTTCAATTCTCGCACTTTCTTTCTGTCTTTCTTTCTTTGCTATGTGTCGCAGATATTATGTATTTTCCTTCTTACACCCCTCTCAGGGATACGTTATTACGTCTGTTTGTTTCCTGTCCCTTCGCTAAGCTTCGCAAGGAGCGGCAGAAATAATATTAACGACAAGCAGGATGGTAAAATTCCTTTGTACCAAATCTTGGCCACGAAGGATTAGCCCCACCAAAATCGCCAGTGTATTTGCTAAGCGCTGATAAAGGCCAGAGTACGGGGAGACAACTGATTTACAGACACAGATAAGAGATTACTTTCTGATAAAGTAATGATTTGTTACATCTTACACACATTGTCGTGTAAGGTTATCGACGTATTCGTGAGTTGGTGCACAGGGCAAACGGATGTTTACAACCCATTTTCAGAAAAGTAATGTTTGAAATTTTGCACTAGATGAGTCATGCAAAATATTCAAATCAGATTGGCTGATCAGTTGTGCGCCATAACAACAAATGCGTGGCAAGGCAGTGAATATAACGTGACGCTTCAGTCAGTCAAAACTACTGTGAGAAATCGCTTGCCAGACTTTGCCAGAGTGAAGCCTAGAAATCAGAATTCCTTCCGAACATACCGGACACCTTTTATTTGAGTATTTATCATGACTTACAAAAACAGCCCAGGAAATCTCTATCATTTTAAAGAAGAAAATTTGGACTGAGGGAACTGAAGGACCACACACGGAGTCAGAGAGGAAATCTATTGTTAAAACAACGACACCCCAGACGCGTGTAAGAGGCCGATTCAAGTCTCGTTTATTCATCTGAGCAAAATGTCTGCGAGCCAGGATTGGCGTAAGTTGTAATTTTACATTCTATATTGTATTACTAACATGTGAACTAACATAAACATGTGTACTGCCATGTGAATTTTTAATGTGTGAAAATCGCTCGGAATGTCCAAGTCATTTGAGGCTGGCAGCTTCAGCGTACAGAATGATGATTTCATGAACCACCACTGCCAAAGGATGGTGACTGCTTATTGCCAGTTTCTGAAAAGATAACTAAACGCATAAAGAGTCCCAGGTTCCATATGGAGCATGGAGGGAAAGATGAAAGAAATAATGTACATTCTAATTATAATACTTACAGTTTCAAACCAGTGTAAATGTCTATGTGAAAATATTCATTTTAAAATTAATGGAAGTTTCAAACTTTCAAATCAATAAATGAAACCATATTCAATTTATATTGTGAACACTTTTCAAACAGTGGAAATGTAAATGTAAACATATTCTATTTGTATTATAACCTTTGCATTTAAAAGTAATGTAAAGCTAAAGCTATTCAATTGAAATGTAAAGACAGTTTTATCCCGAGGGATTAAATTTAATTCTCATCGAGGGTAAATTCTGAGTTAAATGGGATGGTGGTATGGGAAGATAGGAACCCATGACTGTGGATTAGAAAACGCAATACTCAGGAGAACCTTTCGTTTCTATTCTTTTACCATAGTTATTGGTGGTAGTACCAGCTGACGGGTACTATCTCTGGAAGAATAAAGGAACAGTGGCCTGCGCTTTAAGACGAAGGACCAACTTTGCCGTTACTCCTTGACGTTCTGGGAACTTGCGGCACCTTTAACATTGCCTAGCGCCGAGCGTAAACAGCGAGACAGTCACCAGGAACCAATCCAGCGGGAGAAGAAACTACCATTGGCAGCTAAGTGCACAATATCCGCTGCCAAAAGTGACCTCCTTTATTCAGTTAAATCCCATCACAACAGTGATGAAAACCTTTTCCTAAAATATTATTCAATTCTTTAAACTTGTTAAAACCTAAAGTGATTATTAAATTTTGTTATTTGTAATGTTACAAATTTAACTTCGATGTAATCCTTTTACATGTACCGCATGTTTGTCTCAGTCAATTTACTACACACACTCTAAACAGAGCTATACCAGAATAGTAAGAATTCCACTGAGTAAATCAGAGGTGGGGGCTTGAGCGAGCTGAAATCAATAAGTGCTTAATTCCTTCACAAAAGTTGTGGGCAGATTCTAGAATTAACGTGCGCAGCAAAAGCATCATTGTTTTCGCTTATCTGAATATCTGAAGACTCCCTGGAGATAGACGCGTTTTGTTTATTCTATTTACATCTCTGTCAAGAGTAATCTTGTGCGAAGGTAGACACCTTTGAAGCCCATATTAGATACTCTTGAGTTTTGGCCACTGTTGGACCACTTCTGCAAAGCATGGGAGGCAGTTCACAGGGGTCTCTGATGAGAAAAAACAAGAATAGGAATACTGCTTAATCAAGCTTGTCGAAGAAGGCGATTAATTTGAGGTTATGCATGAGATTGGCAATCTCATCATGTCAAACATATGGCTATAGAAATCAAAGCTGCAAGACCATGTGAATGTTTGGTGCAGGCTTCTTGCAAAAAGGGTCCATCTTCATTGGTGGCTCCATGCTCTATAATGTGCGAAAAGGAAACTGTTGCTTATTATTATTATTATTATGATAATTATGATGATGATTATAATAATAACTAGCGTAAAAGCCCGTCATAAGACGGGAATTAAATTCAACAGCACCAATACCTAACTGCAATGTTAATTATTCCGATACTTTTGGAAAAACAATGTTAGTTGTGAATTTTCGGTTGTCCATCAAAAGAGCAGCTTGATTTTCTGTTGGTTTTGTCGCAAAATTGGTTTCAAGTCATTGCAAATGGGTTCAGTTAGATTTATAAACCCATCTACGATCGAGTGACCGCTTTCAAAATGGCGGCGTATCAGCAAAATGTGTATCGGACAGAGGAAATCACCAACGATAAATAAATCACAGAAGGGAATCCGTATGAAAAGGATTTTACATTTCAGTACAGGGAAGGATGGTGTATAACTGCATATAAGATGGAACGGTAGGAAGTTCTCATTTACGGAGATATATGCGTATTTCGGCTGCCCACAGTTACGCTAAAAGCATGTAAACCCACTTCTGTTCTAAATATTAAAATCAACAAATAACAGTTTGGGAATTTACATGGATAGGAAGATAGAGTTTTATCAGCCGTATAAAACTAGATAAGATGGAACAATATGGATATTATATATGCTGAGAATGAGAAAGGCAAAATTTCAGTCGACGCACAGATCGGCTGAAATCACGGTTCGGGAAGGATTTTTTCAGGTCTAGTCTTAGGCTGTGACGTATCTGCTCTCCGATACGTTCGCGCTATCGTATATAAAGCGTTTCGGTAAAACTCTGAGAAGACCCAACGCAAGAGGTTGAGACAAGACTGAGGGCAGATAACGCCACGACTCTAAATCCATCTGAAGTGTGAGCGGATCGCCAGAAAATTTCAGTCTAAGTGTCTGGAGTCTGAGGGTAAGCGAATTTACGATAGCTATCCTGTATAATAATTTCTTTTATTTTGTATTACAGGTTCATTTAGAATTCACAAAATATGCCTGTATAATATTCATTGATATAACGTATTATTATTTTAATATGATTTATTCATGTGCTTAGTGGAAGATGGTTGCTTGTACAAAAACGTATCAAAACTAGCCCCACAGCCAAATAGAAAATATTTATTATATTTAATGCTGTATCTCGTCGATATTAAATGCATTATCGCTTACGAAGTTAAAGGCAGTCCCATGACCAGAGATTGTCTTAGGGAAATAAATTGTTAGAAGCTTCAGCATGGAAGATACCGCTTTTACGAGGTTAGGTGACTAGTCCCCTTCCTCGCTGCCTTTGCCTTCCCTAGTTCGAGCGCACAACTTCGTATCCATTTACAGCTGGTAAACTGGAGTGTTCTACAGCCAGTTTCAGTAGAAAGCAACCTGATCACGTGGTCACTCACTCTATTTATTTTATGTATTAATTTTGGGTAGTTGCTAAGATAGCATCAGATTTGAATTTGTACTTGATATGATTTGGAAGGATCAAGTTATAGAATATGAAGGGATGTATAGGAGCGGATTAAACCAGATGATGTTTATTACTGATATGTTAATATTAATTCTGTATCATTGAAATGATGTTACTTGCTATGACTGTATAACTTTGACACCTGATGACTGACTTGTCTGACTTATGTGCTAGTCAGTTACACTTAATTGACCTGTTAATATTAATGCTATATCACTGAAATGATGTCCTTACTTACTATGATTGTATAACGGTGACATCTGATGACTGACTGGTCTGACATCTGTGCTAGTCAGCTACAAGTCTAGCCAGATACTAGCCAAGGCTGATATGTTGCAGGTTCCATGAAATAACTCAACCAGACTGTCCAGTATCAGAAGCCGGTGCAGTTCATCCGAGGCAATCCCACAAAAGTGCAGGACCCCAAAGAGTGAACTTCAACTGGTCATTGGCATCCCTACTGTTGGGCCTACCAAGTCTGATATCAGCAACGGACAGTTTCAGCAGTATCAAGTTGGAAAGATAAGTGTCCTGTTTGACACTGACCACCTATACATGTGAAACAGCCAATAGTTGAAAACAATAAGTAACCACACATAAACTCAGTCAACTGATGACAGTTATCCTAAAATTCAAAGGACTAATAACAGTGATTTCAGTAACTTTATTATTTAAGATCTTGAAGTCTAAACAGACAATAATATTAATTGTGTGAATACTTTGATATATATTTTTATACTCTTTTCCAACTAGTAGAAATAGAATATTAGTGTTAATATTAAAATATTTTTAACTGTACCTGAGGAATTATTCACTTATTACATTTGTGGTCACAGTGAATGTTCATTTTATTATCCCCTAGAATAAAAGTAATCATAAGATAGTCACAGGGAGGAGACACCTTAAATCCTGGTACTACTTCTTACCAACTGGGCCAGGGTTTTCACAGTCTGACTATTTTTATGATAACAATACACCAGTGCTTATTTCTAAGACTGGGGTATTACTTGTAAGACCAGAACTCTTTACTGGCATACTTTTACATAATAAATAATTTTAAATAACCTCCCGCTACAGTGGGGGCTCGTCTGCGGGATATATCTTTGATATTCCTGAGCCAACTTTCTATTTCTGCTGTGTAGAAATTTTGTTTTGTAAATTTTTTGGAAAGAGTAACATAGTAGGAAATAATTATATTTTTAGGAGTACCATTGAGTACAGATAAAGAAAGCTGTTTCATATATGGTGAAGTCAGTTTAATTAACTTTAATTTTAACTAAGTTAATTATATTGTAGTAAATTAGTTTGAGTAAGATCACTTGCCCTACTAGACTACAGATACATCATGGCTGACTTGGTCAAATTTAGGTCTGCTACACTGCAGGTGGGAAAAGAGCTTGGCATGGATGGTGATGCTCTGATCCGGTATGTCACGACGGAATGTGAAAAGTACACTGAGAGAGAAGCAAAGCAATTAGAAGCAGAGAGAGAAGCCAAGAAATTAGAAGCAGAGAGAGAAGCCAAGAAATTAGAATTGGAAGCAGAAAGAGAAGCCAAGAAATTGGAAGCAGAGAGAGAAGCCAAGAAATTAGAATTAGAAGCAGAGAGAGAAGCCAAGAAATTAGAAGCTGAGAGAGAAGAAAGGAGGTTACAAGCAGAGAGAGACCATGAGCTGAAAATGAGACAGCTTGAACTTGAACTTCAGGCTGGGACTAGCACCCATGGTAATAGCTCACCTCATTCTGAGAATAGCTCGTTTCAGAACATGGCAAATGGAGCCATGAACTTCCACCTAGATCCATTTGTTGAAAAGGAGGACGCAATTGAGTCATACCTGGATAGGTATGAAAGGCTAGCCTCTACATATGGACTGGAAAAGGAAAAATGGAGTCTAAAGTTATCCCAGGGATTGAGAGGTATTGCATATGATGTGTTTCTGAAACTCCCCAAAGAAGATCAGGAAAATTATGAAATCCTAAAGCAAGCCTTATTGATCCGGTATGAAAAGAACTCTGAGGCATATAGGAAGAAATTTAGAACTTCTAAACCTCTACCTGGAGAAACATATAACCAGTTCTCAGCTAGGCTAGAAACGTATTTGTTGAAATGGAGTAGTTTAGGTAAGTATCAGAAAACCTACGAGGATCTGAAAGAAATGGTTATGTTAGAGCAAGTGAAAGATTCCATGTCTCAAGAAATGAGGAAATTCCTTATGGAACAAGGAGCAGAGAGGCTGGAAGACATTTTGAAATGTGCAGAGAGATACCAAGCAGCTCAAGCTGAATTGGTAGGAACAAAAAGGAAGCAGGTAGAAGGATATAAGCCACCACCGCAGAATACCGATTTTGACCAGATGGATCAACCATACAGAAACAAGCAAAGATTTGATAATAAGGACAAGAACCCTCAGACTCAGGAAAATAAACCCTACAAACAGGGAGCTAAGTGGTGCAAATTTTGTAAGATGAGCAACCACAACACGGATGAATGTGGGAGGAAAAAAACCCCTTCATCATGCTGCATGTCTACAGGTGAGGACTTCTGTTAGGAAGGAACTGACTGTGGGTCAGAATAGCCTCCATCACCCACCTACCCAGGAGATAGTGACTGTGAATGGCAAACAAGTCACAGGAATGTATGACACAGGTTTGTCCTATGACGCAGTCGTGTGTGCATCTCTGGTGTGCCCTGAACAAATCACCACAGAAACAGTAGACATTCAAGGGCCACTAAAAGGAACATCACCCCTTACATTACCCATAGCAAAGATTCATATCAGTTGTCGCTATGTGGAAGGGGAGATAAATGCAGCTGTGATAGATGATCCCTTTTACCCCTTAATAATGGGGCGTAAATATGTTTTCTTAGGAGACCCTGTAAAACCTATGGTTATGGCAAGAATCCAGACCAGGTCCGACTCCAGGAACATAGAGAGGGACACCAACTTAAAATTTCATTCAACTGAAATGAAACGGGCTCAAGAAGCAGACAGCACGTTGAAGCCTTGTTTTGGCAAATTATCAAAAACACATAAAGCTCCAAGGAAAGGACATTTCTATATGGAACATGGACTCTTGTACAGGAAAGCTGGCAGAGGGACGAAAAGTCATGGTCAAATTGTTGTACCATCCACCTATAGGAATAAGGTTATAGGCTGGGGACACATATCAACTTTGAGTGAACACCTGGGTAATGGTGCCACAAAACAAAGAATAGCCACCCAGTTCTACTGGCCAGGTATTACGGAAGACATAAATCAGTATGTAAATTCCTGTCCAGAGTGCACCTATGTAGATTCAGAAAGTCGACGGAAGAGTCTTCATCAAAAATCTACAAGCAAACCAGCAATCAGGGGTACTCCCGAGATTTGCACGGGAGGGAAAAGGAAACATCCCACACAGGTTCAATTGCAGTCTGAACCCCATGCGCTGGAAAAAAGGAACAAATCACGTAGCGAAAATCAAACACCTACGGATTTGCGAGGGAAAACCACATCCAACTATCAACGAAAAGAGGGCGGTAAACTTCATGGGAAACCTACCGACCCGGTTTCACCAGCAGTAAGAGCCTGGATGAAAAGCCGAACAGGAAGGAGAGAGATAGTACAGGATGAATATATTCTTGGAAAACAGAATGTGGGCGCAGATTTTCTTAGTCGCCATCCCACAGAGCTTGAGGAGGATAGAAAGAAGGAAAACTAACCTCGGAACGGTCGATTTGCAATTGTCTTGTACCCAATAGTTAAGCTAGATATCATCCAGCTTAAAATATGGGGGAGCTATGTCGCAAAATTGGTTTCAAGTCATTGCAAATGGGTTCAGTTAGATTTATAAACCCATCTACGATCGAGTGACCGCTTTCAAAATGGCGGCGTATCAGCAAAATGTGTATCGGACAGAGGAAATCACCAACGATAAATAAATCACAGAAGGGAATCCGTATGAAAAGGATTTTACATTTCAGTACAGGGAAGGATGGTGTATAACTGCATATAAGATGGAACGGTAGGAAGTTCTCATTTACGGAGATATATGCGTATTTCGGCTGCCCACAGTTACGCTAAAAGCATGTAAACCCACTTCTGTTCTAAATATTAAAATCAACAAATAACAGTTTGGGAATTTACATGGATAGGAAGATAGAGTTTTATCAGCCGTATAAAACTAGATAAGATGGAACAATATGGATATTATATATGCTGAGAATGAGAAAGGCAAAATTTCAGTCGACGCACAGATCGGCTGAAATCACGGTTCGGGAAGGATTTTTTCAGGTCTAGTCTTAGGCTGTGACGTATCTGCTCTCCGATACGTTCGCGCTATCGTATATAAAGCGTTTCGGTAAAACTCTGAGAAGACCCAACGCAAGAGGTTGAGACAAGACTGAGGGCAGATAACGCCACGACTCTAAATCCATCTGAAGTGTGAGCGGATCGCCAGAAAATTTCAGTCTAAGTGTCTGGAGTCTGAGGGTAAGCGAATTTACGATAGCTATCCTGTATAATAATTTCTTTTATTTTGTATTACAGGTTCATTTAGAATTCACAAAATATGCCTGTATAATATTCATTGATATAACGTATTATTATTTTAATATGATTTATTCATGTGCTTAGTGGAAGATGGTTGCTTGTACAAAAACGTATCAAAACTAGCCCCACAGCCAAATAGAAAATATTTATTATATTTAATGCTGTATCTCGTCGATATTAAATGCATTATCGCTTACGAAGTTAAAGGCAGTCCCATGACCAGAGATTGTCTTAGGGAAATAAATTGTTAGAAGCTTCAGCATGGAAGATACCGCTTTTACGAGGTTAGGTGACTAGTCCCCTTCCTCGCTGCCTTTGCCTTCCCTAGTTCGAGCGCACAACTTCGTACCCATTTACAGCTGGTAAACTGGAGTGTTCTACAGCCAGTTTCAGTAGAAAGCAACCTGATCACGTGGTCACTCACTCTATTTATTTTATGTATTAATTTTGGGTAGTTGCTAAGATAGCATCAGATTTGAATTTGTACTTGATATGATTTGGAAGGATCAAGTTATAGAATATGAAGGGATGTATAGGAGCGGATTAAACCAGATGATGTTTATTACTGATATGTTAATATTAATTCTGTATCATTGAAATGATGTTACTTGCTATGACTGTATAACTTTGACACCTGATGACTGACTTGTCTGACTTATGTGCTAGTCAGTTACACTTAATTGACCTGTTAATATTAATGCTATATCACTGAAATGATGTCCTTACTTACTATGATTGTATAA
Organism: Oreohelix idahoensis; assembly: GCA_024509875.1. Lineage (NCBI taxonomy): Eukaryota > Metazoa > Mollusca > Gastropoda > Stylommatophora > Oreohelicidae > Oreohelix > Oreohelix idahoensis. The sequence continues at coordinate 25,163 of JAMPIV010011255.1, read as the reverse complement.
CAGTGACATCTGATGACTGACTGGTCTGACATCTGTGCTAGTCAGCTACAAGTCTAGCCAGATACTAGCCAAGGCTGATATGTTGCAGGTTTCATGAAATAACTCAAACCAGACTGTCCAGTATCAGAAGCCGGTGCAGTTCATCCGAGGCAATCCCACAAAAGTGCAGGACCCCAAAGAGTGAACTTCAACTGGTCATTGGCATCCCTACTGTTGGGCCTACCAAGTCTGATATCAGCAACGGACAGTTTCAGCAGTATCAAGTTGGAAAGATAAGTGTCCTGTTTGACACTGACCACCTATACATGTGAAACAGCCAATAGTTGAAAACAATAAGTAACCACACATAAACTCAGTCAACTGATGACAGTTATCCTAAAATTCAAAGGACTAATAACAGTGATTTCAGTAACTTTATTATTTAAGATCTTGAAGTCTAAACAGACAATAATATTAATTGTGTGAATACTTTGATATATATTTTTATACTCTTTTCCAACTAGTAGAAATAGAATATTAGTGTTAATATTAAAATATTTTTAACTGTACCTGAGGAATTATTCACTTATTACATTTGTGGTCACAGTGAATGTTCATTTTATTATCCCCTAGAATAAAAGTAATCATAAGATAGTCACAGGGAGGAGACACCTTAAATCCTGGTACTACTTCTTACCAACTGGGCCAGGGTTTTCACAGTCTGACTATTTTTATGATAACAATACACCAGTGCTTATTTCTAAGACTGGGGTATTACTTGTAAGACCAGAACTCTTTACTGGCATACTTTTACATAATAAATAATTTTAAATAACCTCCCGCTACAGGTTTCATTTGTACTTTTTCATTGTTGGGATTTCTCGATCGAGACAGTGCGACGTACAGCTGTTCATGAGAGAAGACTGGCTCGTTCAAAAAGATTCCAACATGTTCAAATGTTTGCCCCTGAGATTTGTTGGTGGTTATCCGAAACCGTTCACAGTTAGATTTTATTGGCGCATGCACACCAACACTTGCGCAATTTTCTTTGTCGAGTGTTACAATATTCGGGAGAGTACCTATAAGGGAAACAATACAATTAATATCTAACTTTAAACCACAGTTGCATCCCTTAGCGTTACGCACTGACAGAAAAAGCTGGGATTTTATATATAGGATGATGATAGTACAGGTTTTATTAAATTTGAGGGGTGTGCATCCCCAGGCGAGGTGCTGAGGGGGAGAGAGAGAGAAAATGTGTGAAGTTTCTCTCAGATAATATATCGCAGCTTTATCAGTGGATAAGGTTTAAAATTTTTGTATAAAATCATCTTTTTATTTTTATTTTGTTGGTACGTATGTTTGTATGAAACAAAACGTCGCTCAGCGCCACCTTTCGACGACCTTCGGAATCAAGTAGCGGTGTGTACCGTCATGCTATTCAGCGCCACCTTTCGATGATCTAGTGGTAACCCGTCAAGAGTCATTGTGTAACGCTACGCTTTCCCAATTTTGCACACGGATTCGCTAGAAACATTGTTATTGTGTTTTCTTTCCGTATGCAAGGAACAAGGTAGAACTAAATCCCAAGTAGTAACATCTTAACTATGTCTTGATTGGCTTCATTGATTAATTTGGGGAACGATCAGAGATGTGAACGTCACGTTCGATATAAGGGAAAGTTATGATGGCGATAAGGCTAAGAAAAACATCAAGAACAGCAGCAACAGCGCTAGGAACATAAATTACTCGAAGACATGTTCGTATACGCCACTCAGCATTGCACTTGAAACAAGAGAGAAAACGAGAGAGCGAATGAATGAATGAACGAGCGAACGAACGAGCGAAATATTTATGTCATCAAGGTAAAGAAATAGGTATTATTGCCCGTTTACATATGTCTGCCCTGCAATAATACAATTCTCAAAGTGTTTTCACATTCAAATATTCTTAACTTCAGTAGTAAGTAATCAAAATTATCATCGCATCCAGTAATTGATTACACACGCGCATTGCGATTCGATTCAGTAATAGAGAGAGTGAGAGAGAGAGAGAGAGAGAGTGGGAGGGAAGAGAGAGGGGGTAAGGACTTACAGTTCGAGCTGTGGCAGTGACGCGCTAAAAGGATTGAACATTGTGTAAAATTATACAACATATACCGAGGTTGATACATTCGACGTAATTTACGACCTGTGACAAGCCGAATCTAAGTGGCATCGTGTTCTTCAATTTTCTTGTAATAAACGAACAAGTAACCCGCTAAAACATGACACGAAATAATGATGTTGTTATCTTTCTCCTGCATGTCCTGCTGACGGCACCAATTTTCATGTGGTCACTTTATTACTTTCCTGTCACTACATTACTTTCCGGTCACTTCATTACTTTCCGGTCACTTCATTACTTTCCGGTCACTTCATTACTCTCCATTCCATTTCAACTTCATAAATCTTTGTTGTCAAACTTATCGAGACTTATGGTCAATGCAGAACGACAACAAAAATATGGTCTGGGTCTTCTTTTAATAGGTGTTCAATTTAGGTTTCACGGTGCAATGAGCGCCTTTTCCGTATTTTCTCAAAAAAGTAGCGGGGTTGTATGCACCGGTCATTACAGCTTAGACAATTAGTAATTTGGGGTATTGCTTTGTTGGTGTCTGTGCTTTCAACAGAACCACAATTGTCTCTTTTTTAAATAAAATTATACCTCTCACTCTGCCCATGATAATTCTGAATACTTAATTTACGTTATACATATTGATGGCTGCATATTTCTTTGCCAGGATTTGAATATCAGTTTTATATGTCTTCTAGTAAAAAAAAAAGAAACAATGTATAACATTACAAGGCAGTGCTTGTTATAGAATCCCACAAGGTTAGAGGGGTAGAGTGAGACTGGAGAAGACGTGGAAACACGTTGATCAGATGGTACCAGGACATGAGTTGGGCATGAATGTGTTGAAGGTCTATGAGTGAAGTGTTCGAGTATGTATGAGCATCTGTATTTGTTATTCTGTAATCAAATCTAACAGTTTTTTATATTCGGACATGTACCCTAATATAACCGACTAGTTTAAAAAAATTGTTATTCTGTAGATTCGTTATTTGCGTAATCTTTAATCTTTCTGAACCCCTCTTTCCCCTTCTGCTCACTGAGACTGATCTGGTCTGGAGGCAATGCTAGTCTTCGTTTATGATGTATACCATCATCATCATCACTACCATCATTATCATCACCACCACAATTTTCATCACCACCACCATTTTCATCACCACCACCATCATCATCATCACCACCATCTTCATCATCATCACCACTACCATCAGTATCACCAACACAATCATGATCATCATCACCATCATCATCATCATCATCACCACCATCCCCACCATCATCATCACCACCACCATCATCATCATCATCATCATCACCACCATCATCATCACCACCATTAGCATCATCATCACCACCATCATCATCATCACTACCACCATCATCATCATCATCACCACCACCACCATCATCACCATCATCATGATATCCACCACCACCATCATCATCATCTTCACAATCATCATCACCATCACCATCATCATCACTACCACCATTAGCATCATCATCACCACAATCATCCTCACCACTATCACCACCACCATCATCACCACCATCACCACCACCACCATCATCACCATCATCATCACCACCACCACCATCATTACCACCACCACTATCATCATCATTATCACCTTCACCACCCCATCACCACCACCACCATCATCATCAACATCACCACCACCAATCATCATCAACATCCCCACCACCATCATTACCACCACCACCACCATCATCATCATTATCACCTCCACCACCACCACCACCATCATCATCATGAACATCACCACCACCACCATCTTCATCATCAACATCCCCACCACCATCATTACCACCACCACCATCATTATCACCTCCACCACCACCACCACCATCATCATCATCAACATCACCACCATCATCATCATCAACATCCCCACCACCATCATCACCACCACCACCATCATCATCAACATTCAGCTCCCCAAGGAGCATAGGCTTTCAACAAATTTTTGCAAAGTTCACCTGTACTGTGCCACCCACTTAAGGTCATTCCATGTCTCGTCTCCATTTTTTTATCGTTTTCAGTCAACCTCTAACACTGGATTCTAAAACGAGAACTGCCTTATTGTGCTAACAACAGGTTTCCCTAGTGTGTGTCCTGGCCATCACCAGCTTCTTCTTTTTTTTTCTCCTGATCCCAGTGGCACTTGTCTGGTTCTTGTCATTAGGATGACATTGGTGGACTTGCCATACCAGTTCAATCTACGCAAGCACCGATGTATGAAAGTTTGTAACATTTTGATTACATTATCGAAGCTTCCAGAATATTTGCAGTAACTACATGTGATCTTTATCATTTTTTCTTTTCTACTTTCTCGTCGTCGTTCTTAAATATCCTACGTCTTTCATCTAACGAGACTTTTTTTTTTCTCCTTAGCCACACAGTCCATCAATTTGGTTGCTGATGGCAAAACTGTCATTTTTGGGTATATTTTTGCGTTGGCATATTTCAAATTCGTTGTCGTCATAGAGTTTATAGATGTATATCTGCCCATCCGTCTTCGACTTTCACATATCACATAATATTCATTCTTTTTTTTTAAATTTCACATATTCCTCAAATATTTTTTCCTATATATATATATATATATATATATATATATATATATATATATATAGATATATCTATATATATATATATATATATATATATATATATATATATATATATATATATATATATATATATATATATTTGGATGGTAAATACTTCCCCTTTCCTGCACATCTGATTTCAGTTAGGCTGTAGGTATCGTTGCAGATTGTTATTACTATTGTATTCATCTGTTATAAATTTATTGTACACCCGAGTGTTACAAGGACCCGAAAGTGGAGCATTAAGTGGTAACACTGTGACATAGGAGGCGACTAAGTAGGGTTCGGCAAGGGACCCGCTACCCCATAATTTTGACATTTAACCCCCAACAACTTCAAGAAGAACAAGGACATGTCATCCAAATAAGGTAATTCAACTGGGCCAACCAGAACCAAAGAACTCCCTCCATCATGGTGGATAATTACCATGTATGGAGAAAGCCGAAGACGTCTGAATTGCTCTACTTAGTACAGTCGGGGAAAGGGAAGAAATGCCAGTAAACGGAAGGGAAAAATTTCTGGTTAAGTTATCGAATAAGGGAGATTTCCAGGAGTGCACAAATTACAGAGGAGTAATGTTACTGTCGCGCCACGGAAAATAGTAAACAGGATCATCCTTGAGACATTAAAAAAGAAGATAACTGAGCGAGGAGCAGGCAGATTTTCAAAAAAACAGATCCTGTACAAATCAAACAGACATGCTGAGCACAAAAGCAGAATGCAGTTTGGAATTGGATTCACATTTAAATTTGAATTTTGGACTATGACAAGACCTTCGACAGTTTAGCCAGAGAATCCCTTTGGAAACTGGTGAGGCAATAAGAAGTCCCAATAAGTTCATTAAACTGATGAAGAAAACATAGGAAGACATTAAATGCAGAGTTCTTAATGAAAATTAACATAACCCATCAGACAAAAACTGGGGTGCGGTAGGGATGCTTCTTATCTCCAGTTCTCTTTTTTACTGCTTATTGATTGGATTGTATCAAGCGCAGGTACAGGCACAAGTGGGAAGAAGAGCATTGTAGTGGATTTTGATGGTATTGTATGGGTGATGTTACCTAGTGTGATGTATGAGGTCAGCTGTGAAGGCTCCTGAGATAAATGTAGATGTGAATTACAGAAGGCCCTTCTTGCTACCACTTACGACCTCACACATATCTTTTTTTCTAATGAATGTGGCTACGTTAAACGTCTAGGGTACTGATATGCAATGTGTTGTGGTAGTTTACACACACACACACACAGATAATTAAGAAGTCTAATAATATTAATAAAATTTATGACACACTGAACTAACTCCGGCTGTTTTAGTTTTTTACAAATTAATCTTTTTGATAAATTTATTTTGTTCTGAACCAAATGTTTAGTTAGTCAGAACATGAGAATTAGTATGGAGTCATAAATTGAATGCAAAATCATGTTACATAATAAAATGGAAAATGTGTACTTAATTATTTCAATGACTGGTTAATAGTAATTATCTTAAGAAAGTCTCGGAGAACTTAATTTTAGATATGCTGTTGGGATCGTGTCATCACTCCTAGTCTATGAAAGCCCACCATTGTCCCTTCACTGATGGGAGTAATACAAGTTTTATTTCCCAAAATTTTTGTGGGTTCTAGTGATGGTAATATAGTTGGTGTGTTAGTTAGTGAATAAGTTGGTGAAGGTCCAGCAGGCCAGACGCTCACGTATCTTGACTGAGTAGTTCTGGTGCTGGAATCTGGTGGCCCCACCTCTCCGTGCTTGGGGGCAATATACGGCTGCTCTAACACAATGACGGACTGCTCTGGTCCACTCTTGTATATATGTTAACACAGCATTTGACACCGCTTTGGTGCCAAATAAAAACTCACAGTTCTGAAACAAAAGTATTGGTCATGTGTCAGAATTCCATCCTTTGAACCACTTCTGTACAAAACACTACACACAACAATACCACATAGACTAGGTCAGATCTCTCTGACCATACAGCACATCTTACCAAGTTGGTTTCACATAGTATAAGTTCTCCAAGATTACATTACATATGAGATATGTTTAACAGCTTTCTGCTATTAAATAAGATAGGTGATATGTTCCACTGATCTCAACACTTGATCCGCCCTTCATAATCCTTGCTGGCGTTTATGTATTTTGTTTGTCTCTAGACCCTGAACTTGGGCTGGGGATCTAGAGCGAATCCTTACTTGTTGTAAGGGATAGATTTTGATATGGCAGTATCAAATCACTCGAAACATTAAACAATATTAAAATATACAAAGAAATACTTTCAGTCTTACCAGAATTATGAATAGAGAACACAGTTATATTCTAGCAAAACTCAGCTGAGCTGCTGGCTCTAGTATGGCGTCCCTCTAAATAATGCAATTAGCTTCTGGGAAATACACCACTGAAGAATTACTGTGTCTACTACTGGACAATTTATTTTGAATGGCAAAATTGCGCGTCTGTGCGCCGATAATATGATTATCTGTGGCCAATCACCGACTTCCCCCCTTTCAAATTTCAAACCTCCTACCAAAGTCAATTCAGTCATACCTCAGTCAAGTATGTATTATTGTCTGTTGGTCCGTCTGTCTCTACTTGTTTTTTTCATAAAAACACCCTTGTTTTTACATGCATTTCCTACACGAATCTGCTGTCTAAGTTATTTTTAGCAACAATGCTCCACCCCATTCCCTCTCTTTAATTACAGCTTGATTTTTCGTCTGCATGCTCAAGGCCAAGATTTTGGTTACTTTTAGTGACATGGGATAAAAGTGCAGTCGCTTGTCTGCTATGAACAATACAGTCTTTTGTCAATATCTTCCTTATTATCTATCCGTCTGTATAATTGAAAGCATATTATTTCACTGCTCAAGATGGGCCATCAAACTAGCTAGGTTTTATTTTCATAACTCTATTATTAAGAAAAACGTATTTTTTTTCTCAAGTTTAAATTTTGAATTTAGTTCGAGATCCTTCCATCATGTGTTTTGCCGCGGCATTCAAATAAAGACCAAGTATCGAAAAATCGTCGAAGGAATGACTGTCTCGATCCAGCGCTAATGTCCATTTCTTGTCCATTTCCTTACTTTATGTCAACTCGGGACGTGAATTTTTTCCTTCCACCACCCCCCCCCCCCCCCCCCCCCCCCCCCCTCCTTGCGTCTTTTTGCCGTTCGAACTTCAAACACGTGTTCAGTCATATTCCTCCATTCTCTCCCGTCTACAAAGGGTAACCGTTTCGTCTGCACTTCTACTCGTTAGTTTTAAATGGCGGGTAGTGAACCGCGGCATGGGCGATCATGTCTTCTAGTAGCTTACGCCTTATTTTTATCCCTACATTTTATCTTTGGAGATATTTTAACGTTGTATCACGGTTAAATTTATCACAAGCATCCAGGCCACACAAAAAATGATCCGTATTACCAGCTCAGCAGAAGTGAACAAGTGGTAATCTTCAGAATTCGCACAGGTCGTAACAGATTGAGGTACCATCTATTCAACAAATTAAAGATAGGAACTACTGATGTGACTGTGGCACCGATAAAATGACTGCCGAACATCTGCTTCAAAGGTGCCCAACATGTGAGGAACAGAGAAAACGGTTATGGCCATCACCAGTACCATTCCTGGAGAAAATCTACGGAGATATCAACAGCCTCAGGCTGAACACTGTTTTCTTTGAACTTATTCAAGTTGACATCTGAGGGTGAACGAAGAAGAAGAAGAAGATTGGATTGTGAAACCTAATCAACCACCAGAAATATAATTCATTGGACTTTGACAGATCAGCTCGATGATCTGGACACTGCCGATAACTTTGCCCTTCTATCTCATTACCGGAACAAGGTGGAAGATACATTGAGAATACTGGATGTAAGATCGAAACAATTGGGTCTCAAAATTTTATGAGTAAAGACGCATATAGATTATGACTTGAAATGCAACAAATGATAGTCAGACTGCACTTGGAGAAACACAACATACAATTAATCAATTTCTTCTTCTGCAGTTTTTTAATTTTTTTGTTGTTGTTCATAGCCGATGTGATTTGAATTAAAGTTTGGTATGTTCACTCCTTTGGTATGTCCCAATGATGACCTATGTTTTGTGTTTTTTATAACATGAATCTTTCACTATGATTGAGATATATAACCGACATTTTCCTTTTTTGATTTTAATAAATTTAAACCAAAATTGATATTTCAAGACAGTCGCACATGGCCTAGTTTTTGCTTATTTAAATGCGTGTCTTAACCTCCTGCAATCTTCAACCCAACGAGTTATGGTTAAAAAAATCGTTGATGGGACTTCCATTTCCAAAGCCGGTTAGATATTCTCAATACTAGGGTGTTTTACGATCATATCATATGATTTTGCTTACTTTTTTTCTTTATTCCGCAATTTCATTGCATTCTTTCAGCGATACCGACCACTCTCATGTTTTATCTTGCAGTTTCAACTTTTTGCCCCGTGAAGCTCCCGTGGGTCATTTATGCCAGGAGTTCACAACCTTTTTTTTTTTTTTGCTCATGCCTACCCCCCCTTCCCCCTTTTTTCTGAGCCTCATTTACCTCTGTAGCCCCCCCCCCCCCATCCCCCTCATAGTCGCTGTTAGCTGTAAAAAAGGTACTTTACCATCTTCCTGTGGCCCCCTAGAAATTCTGAATGGCCCCCCTGGGGGCTATGTGTCCCACGTTTAGAGACACTGTTTTATGTGACACAAATAGAGTAACACTACAGCTTCAATAGTCGGAGTCGTACAAGGCGACTAATAAGAGGTTGTTCATGAGGCTGGCACACCTTATCATGATAAACAAATAGCGAAGGAAACCACCAACACAAGAGCACGTTGATGCTTTGTGCAGGCTTCCCTGCCATGGGTTAGCTACAGGGGTGTCTCAGTGCTTCATAGGGCGCGGAAAGGAAAGCCATGTTAATGATGATGATGATGATGACGATGATGATGATGATGATGATGATGATGATTATGATGATGATGATGATGACCTTTAACTTTTACAATGAAAATCTCAAATCTGGCTCGGGATTTTTGCGAAGATTCAACGCCATTTGAAGATTGCTGTAGAATTTACCAGTACCGAGCTCGAAGTTATCCCTATAGCTGATCATATTTCTATACCATATCTCGTGTGGTTCCCGGATATCTCTCAGGAGGCAGAGAGAGAATACGAATACATTGCCCTCACTGATGTAACATTTAATCAATACGCTTTAGCTCCCCAAGGAGCACAGGCCTTCAACAAACAATTGCCAAGTCCTCCTCTCACGTGCCGTCAGCTCATGCTCTTTCCATGATTTCCTCATCACTCCTGTCTCCAGTTCTCTTCTCCATGTATTTCTTGGTCTACCTCTGCTTCTCATGCGCTGGGGATTCCAGAAATAGGAATGCTTCATGTCGTAACAGGCGACTGGGCAACATGTTGTGCTTGGGGTTGAAAATCTGATGATGTAAAACAGAATGTTACAGAAACTACCAGTGAAGAAGCACGCTACTTGCAAGGGGCCACCAGCTGTAATAGTGGCTACTCGCCAAGTAAGTGAAATAGAGAGCAAATGATGAATACAAATCGAATGGTCTGCCTAGTGCTGTGGTCGTTTCATTCCTTTCCATTCAATTTTTCAACGTCATTTGATCTTTATAGTCAAACTTATCATGGCTTATGGTCAATGCACAATGGAAAAAAACTGAAAGGTATGCATGCTGTTTTTTTGGGTTTCCAAGTTAATTTTCATGCATGCGCATTTTTCTTACTTTCGCGAAAAGCTGGTGAGACTGCTTTTTGTTGTTGTTGTTGTTTACAGTCCGTTTAAAAGAGATGATTAGTAATATTGCGAGTTAGAGCACGAACTGAGCCCGGATATATGGGAATCTGGTCGTTATAGGCACAAGCATTAAGTGTGCTGTTAAAAGTAAATCCCAGCATTTTCATTCCGTTGTAGACAGTTCTTCTTCGTTCACGTTCAGACGTCGGCTTGATTATTTTCAAAGAAAGAAGTGGTCAGCTTGAGGCTGTTGGTATCTCCGTAGAGTTTGTTTCTAGCAATGGTACTGGTAATGACTATACGCAGGAGTCCATATGCGCTTTCTCTGTTCCTCATATATTGTGGACAGTGAAAATACTTCTTTTGATTATAACCCACACCATGATTGGAAACATTTTGAAGAAGGTTACTATTCAATACATTCATTGAACTCATATTGCCAATATTCAATGATGTACACATACATTTTGAGTTCTGTGTTTTATACTACGTTCATGATGATTCATTATCTAAAATATATGGTATGTCTCACATCCGCAGAAGTCGGGTCCCGCACCCTCATGTAGGTACACGCACTCTGTGTTTAGAAACATTGATCTAGTATTATTCTAACTTTTCTTTGCTATGTATGTCCTTCAAGGTAAATTACGTTATTTGTTGTTTTTATTTTTTTTTTTTTGTATAACTCTCCAGGTTCTAATAAATGATTTCACAACTTTCATTTTCTTGTTCATGCTTTTCCCATTTCTGTCTCCAATCCTGCATTAGCGCCTTGATGTTCCGTGTTGCTATGGATAACGTGTCTAATTATTTACGCTAAAAATATCAAAACAAGTAGATATCGACAGGAAATACCTGACAGTAATTAGAAACATCTGTTGACACAATAAAGCTGCGATAAAAAGTTGTAGACGCATAGGTTCTTTCCACTGCTTACACAGGTATTCGACAAGAATGTGTCATATTACCTGATCTGTTATCTCTGCACAATATTTAATCTATGTGGCTGTGAATAAATAGATACACGTACCTGTCAAGGGTGAAAAAAAAAATAATAATAAAAAGTTATGTAGATTTATCCAAAGATTCCCGCAAAAATTATGGCTCGTCAGATATGAGACACGCGAGAATAGATAAAGCTAATGCGATTTAAGGGAAAGCAATTGTCAATTAGTTATAAATGAGAAAGAAGATAACATTAATAAACTTAAGGCTCCTTGCCACTTAATCTGAAGAACGTTAGAGAAGAAATAGCTCCTAGCATTGGTGTCTGCAAGATTGGATTACACTGAATGAATTAATGATTATAATTTCTGAATGAATTAATGACTATAAGTTCTGAATGAATATTTACAAGTAATGATTTATAACATGATCAATGAAAAAAAATTCGTTTAAATAGGAAAAATGAAACAACTGAGAAAACAAATGTTCAGGAGTTATTTATTTTTTACAGTTATTTTGTTATTCACCATGCTCTAAAAGCGCGTCATATACTTGTTTTCCTATTGTAGTAGTGGTGTTCGTTGTCAGACTTAAATAATTTTGTTGCGGCCTGTCACGGATTGCCTCCCCTGCTTTGCAGTAGTGGTCCAAAAGTGACCAAGACTTAAGAGTATCTAATATTGGCTTCCAAGGTATCTACCTGCGCGCAAGATTACTCTTGGCAGAGATGTAGATAGAAGATTAATGACACTTCTACCTTAAGGTAGCATTCACAAGATATTTCCAGAAGTCACGAACAATGTTGCATTGGGGTGACCAATTGTTAACGCATTATATCTGTCCGTCGCCTTTTGTGAAAGATTTAAGCAATGGTTTAGCCCGTTCAAGCCCCCGGTTGGTGTAATCCAACGAAATCCCTCTTATAAGGTATAGCTCTGTTTAGAGGTAAATATATGTCTAGGTATTTATATATATATATATATATATATATATATATATATATATATATATATATATATATATATATATATATATATATAAAAGAATCTGGCTCGTACGTTTGCTTTTATACATACAAAAACACTGAATCGACTATGATTGTTTAGTTTTAAAACAACAGGTAACACATTTAATAATCAATTAGAATTAACAGTTTAAAATAAATGAAATGCTGGTGAATTTTATATTGAAATCAAATTTTCTCTTCACTGAGATTTAGGGTGAGGATATATAAAAAGTTCTTTTTGCTGGTGCCTTTTTACAAGCACTTAACTTTTATTAGAGAGTCCTGCAGCTGTGGTTCATAAATTCTGTGATGACGAAAGCCTTCTCCACACTCTCTTCCACTGTAGGCGGTTAGGGTGGATGCTTTTCTCTCACACTATCGGCGTTAGTACCACAAATCGTCTGATGGCTTGTAACCACGAACTTTAGACAAATAGAAAAAAACAAATGCCTGCTAAGTACATTTGTTCACTGCAAACTAACAGGCCCATTGTCATGCGCTCCACCCACCAATGTTAACATCTCAGAAGAATTAAATTCCCGAGCATACAATGTAACTCAGGGAATATGATGAAAATTCACCAATATCCTTCTGGGTGTTAACTATGAAATTGCGTCTGTAGTGCGTAAATAATGATTTGCCTGAATTACAATTAAAAAAGGAACATAAATCTCACAAGATAATATGTTACACATTAGGCACATGTGAGGTAACCATCACTCATTACACATCAATACTCCCGTCGGAGTCTGGGGTCGCTCTGTGTGGTGAAGTGGGATGTTATAAATATTTATAGGGGACTTAGTGTACTGACTGAGATCAGCTGTGAAGGTATATATATATCTAATAAGAGTAGTGTATTATATATAACCTTACTTGCTGCCACATATGTATACCTCAGTCAGAATTATTCTGGAATAGTGTGATGACTACGTTGTATGTCTAGGGTATGTGTATGATGAAGTGTAAGTCATAACAACAGACAGATAAACAATTTAATTTAATCCACTACTCTTGACAACACTGTGACACTCACATACATATAACACTCTCCTGATTCAAATACAAAGGGAACCAGGAATCACAATCAATTTTACTTACAAGTTATATGTACAGAATTTATCAATATGAATATTGTAGTGACATATATTATTAAAAGTATCCTATGTGTGTCAGTTGTGTAGTATTAATATGAGGTAATACTGGTTTTGTTTTGTTCAAGCTCTGTTGGTATTTGTCATCATGACTTCAATAGTTTGTCTTTATTGGAACTAGTATTGGAGATGTTCTCAGTTCCTGATATTAAAACAATTTAATTCCCCTCTTAATGTTATTTTTACAATATCATTTTAAGATGGGGGTACATAATGTTGAGCTCAGCTGTCCACATCAGCTTATCTTGCGTGATGGCGGCAGGAAGAGACTCCTCTGCTCGATTTTTCCCCTGGGCTCTGGAGACACCTCACTGATAGCTAAATGGACCAAGGAGTATGCTGTCCGACTCTGGATTCAGCAAAGCTCTGACCAGGTGCTGCTCAATACCATAAGACCACAGTCCCTGAAAACAAGAAGGATGTACCTTCTACGTCATAACTAATTTATACTCTCTTTTTACACTGAGCACAATACATCACAAACATTGAGTTCAGAGCGTTAGGCCAACCGTCAGCTTCATCTGAAATACTTTATACCAGTATTAACCTCCTTAATGGTTACTACGCCTCTGCACTTCCAGCATTATTTCTTTCTAGTCAATCATCTAGGTGTCAGTGTACTGTTTGGCCATTCCATGCCGTTTTACTTTCCTCCGACACCTTCTGTTCAGGCTGGAGCATTATAGGCTTTACCTCATGTTTGCTACTGAACTACACATATATACAGGCATAAATTAACAATTCACATTCAATTTTCATTAAAAGATACTGAATGTTTCAAGCTTACCACAATTCATGGAAATAAACACAGATACGTTGACTAGCAATGAATTCTGGCACAAATACTGGCACAAATTCCCATCTGCTTATGTTCCAGGCTTTTATTTAGCAAAAATATGAGCTGGCTTCAACGCACTGTTGCTTTATCAAGCTTATTTGAACTAGTGGTCTCGAACTAACGCTCCTAAGTGATTATATCAGCGAGTCTGGCCAATGGAGCCACGTTTCGACAAGTGTTTGAAAAAATTTTACCTTCCTACGTCTCCCCTAACAACCAAGGATAGCATTTATAGTCCGACTAATCGTGTTTAGCCTTACATATCATTCCAGCCAATCAGTTCAAATGTAACTTGTGGCCCATTTCCCGTACAATGGTGGTTTAAAAAATCTACCACTGAGCGATTCTGATTTTGGGTGTTGTCTGACAGCACCATCATTTTATTTTGGCTATAACTTGTTAATTCCTAAACTATTTGCGTAACGTTTTACATATTCTTTGTCAGCAAGCCCTAAGGAACCCAAATATACAAATTTAAAAGAGCTAAGTGGCTGCGTTCAAAATATGCAATTTCTTCTACCTCCTGTTTCGAAGATGTGCTGTCTGGGTACTGTAATGTTTTCAAACGTAAACCCATCTATTGTCATCTTTCCTAATAAGAGTTTTTCAGGATTTAAAAACCTAACTCTGGGAAGGGTAGTGAATTTATCACTGTCCGTCTGAAAAAAAAAGTTAGTGCATGTGGCCTTACACGCGTGATAGTAGTAATTGTGTATCGCGTTACGCTTGTTGGGGTGGCATTAATAGCGAGACGCGTGTTTAATTTTGCATGCGTTCCTGATTTTCATTCGCCCCTCTCTCTTTCTATTTGAGTCCATCTGTTCGTTCGTTTTGGTAACGTAATATAATTAATGTTAGGATTAATTTAGGTCATTACGCAGTGTGCCTCCCAATGTTTTTCTCAGAAATGCAATACCCGTTTTAATGTGTTGTGGAAACGCTTGTATTTATGCAGTGGCTTATATTTAACGTGGAAACGTTCCAATTTGCAGACGAAGCATAAAACAAAGGGGATTTCGAGTACTGTCATTGTGACAGCACTGTTCTTTACCATTCTTCTTCCTTTCTTTATTATATGTATTTATTAGGCTTTATATTTACCTGATAATTTATATATGTGGATTAGAATATTTCACGACACCTCCCCTCTTAAAACAGACATTATATGTCAGTCCTTTATTCTATATACACATAGAGAAATTTATTATTAGTTCTGGGGTTTACGGTGATTCTCATCACACGGATGGCGGCTTAAAAAATCCGCTCCCAAATTTGTTTTTCCAGATATATACTCAATGCTAAAATTATAGGGAGCCAAAAGCAAGGACCATCGGAGTAACCTAGAGTTCTCATGCTTAGCCTGGGCTAGAAACGATAAAGGTTTGTGGTCCGTTTGCAACTTAAATGCCTTCCCATACAGATAAATATTGAATTTCTTTATTGCCCATATTATTGCAAGACATTCTTTTTCGCTAGTTGAGTAGTTGATTTCAGCTTTATTCAATTTTCTGCTAGCATATGCCACTGGGCTTAATTCCCCATCCAATGCATCTGATTTCTGTAGTAGAGTTGCACCCAACCCAATATTACTTGCATCCGTCCTTACTATGAATTCTTGACTTAAGTCAGGTAATTTCAAAATAGGTTTACTTGTGAGCTTTTCCTTCAATTCTTGGTAAGCCATTTCACATTGTGGTGTCCATGTAATGCGATCTGGGTGTCCTTTACGTGTCAAATCAGTTAACGGTGCACATATGGAATTAAAGTTTTTGATATACTTCTGGTAGAAACCACATAATGAGACAAAGGATCTCACGTCCTTCTTGGTTTGTGGTCTCGGGGCTTTCTGTAGTTTCTCTAAATTCTTTGGGTCAGGGGTCATGTTTCCCTGATAAACTGTGTGTCCCAAAAATTCCAATTCTTTACATCCAACGCAACATTTGGTTGGTCGGGCTGTTAAATTTGCTTCCCTCAGTCGATCAAACAGCATCTTCAGAGAGTCAATGTGTTCCTCAAATGTTTCTGTTGCTATAAGGATATCATCCATGAAATTTGTTATACATGGATTATTCAGAGGGTCCAATAATTTTCTCATCATTCTAGAGAAGACACTAGGCGCATTCTTCAATCCAAATGGCAATCTATTAAACTCATAGTGTCCTTCTGAGGTACTAAAAGCTAGGTATGGTCTAACCTCAGGCTTTACTGGAATCTGATAGTATCCTTTACTGAGATCCACTTTTGAGAAATATTTAGCTTTATTTAGTCTGGCAAACAGCTGATTTGTATCCGGCAATGGATCCACCTGTCCTTCTGTAATAGCATTCAGTCTCCTGTAATCTATACAGAGTCTATGTTCTCCAGAGGGCTTCCTTAAGAGTACAACACCGGAACTATACGAAGATTCACTGTGCGAAATAATTCCTTCCTTCAACAGATAGTCTATCTCTTCCTTCAAAGCTTTCTCCTTAGCAAACGGAATCGAATAATTTTTCATACATACAGGTGTGGGGTCTATCAGTTTCATATCATATTCCAATAGGTTTGTATGCCCTGGTCGGTCTGTTAACACCTCTGCATGATTATTTAGAACCTGTTGCACTCTCTCTTTCTGAGTTTTCGTTAAATGTGTACTGATTTTCACCTGTGCTGTTGTCTCACAGGGGTGTAATGGATACTCAAATGATGAAAGTGGTTCCTTTTTCATCTCCATGGCGATGGACAAGGTCAACAAGTGTGTCTCCTCCTGATGTTCTCTTTCCAAATATTTCTTCAGGAGATTCACATGATAGATTTTTTCTTTCCCCTTCTTATCTATCTTATAATTTGTTCTAGACACCTTCTCTAGAACTGTATATGGACCCTGCCATCCAATTTGTAACTTATTCTGACTCCCGGGCAAAAGAAGCAGTACTTTCTCTCCCACAGCCAAATTTCTGTCTTTCGCCTTCCTGTTATAATAGGCAGCATGTTTCTTCCTGGCTTGTTTCAAATTTTCATTGGCAAGTTTCCAGCCAGTTTTTAAACGAGTGGTCAGCTCATTCACATATTGGTATGAAGATGTAATGTTTTCCTCTGCCTTTTCATCAGTCCACGTTCTTAACAAAGCTTCGAGTGGACCTTTTATTGGCCTTCCAAACAATAATGTTGCCGGGGCCATACCGGTTGAACTATGGGGTACCTCCCGATAAGCAAAGAGGGCGGCGTGCAGGTACTGGTCCCATGTATCTGGTTTTTCGTGTGCCAACTTTCTCAGGATCGACATCAATGTGCCGTTAAATCTTTCCACTTGGCCGTTCCCTTGGGGATGATACACACTACAATGGAAGTGTTTGGCCTGGAAGATCCTGAAAACTTCTTCAGTTAGTTTCCCCTTGAACTGAGAGCCATTATCAGTCAAGATTTGATTGGGAAAGCCTAACCTTGTGAAAATTGTGAGCAATGCCTCTGCCACATGTTTAGAATCAATCGATGACAGGGCTACTGCCTCTCCCCACATAGAACAAGTGTCCACCAGAGTCAGAATGTAGCTGTTCCTTCTCTTGGTTCGGGTGAGAGGTCCCACAAGATCCACGGCAACTCTCTCAAAGGGTGTTCCCACTATGGGCATTTCCCCCAGAGTTGCTGGTGCAGTCCAATGTTTAGGTGCTACTCGTTGGCACTCTGGACAGGATTTTACATATCGTTTGATATCTTCAGTTATTCCTGGCCAGAAATAGTGACAAGCTATTCGCTGTCCTGTTGCGCTGATTCCCATATGACCACTGAAGGGAATCGCATGCCCTAGTTCCAACACTTTAGTCCTATATGAAGTGGGAAGGACCAGCTGTCCGTGACCATTGGATTCAGATCCAGCCTTCCTATATATCAGTTTGTTCTTCATATAAAACTCTCCCTTGCCTGGAGGTGTATGAGATTTGGGCAACTTCTTGAAACATGGCTTGAGTGTTTTGTCCTCAGCCTGTGCCTTCCTCATCTCATCTGGATGAGTATTTATTGGATTATCCTCCTCCTTTTTTGACTGTGATCTGGTCTGCACTGTTGCCAATATCACAGGTCTCTTGGGATTCCCCAAGAAGACATATCTACACCCCAATATTAGAGGGTAGATTGGCTCATTTATCACTGCTGCTTTTATGATTCCTTCCACATATCGCGTTTTCACTTTTATTCGGGCGACGGGAAGTGTCATGGTAGCTACATCCTTGGTTGCAGTTTGAATCTCCACTGTTTCTGTGGTGTATTGATCGGCCTGCACCAGGTGAGAACTCACAACGGAATCGTAATCTAAACCGGTATCATATAAACACCTTATAGTGACACCATTACAGATGACATCTTCACACACTGGGGGGTGGTATGGTTCCTGTAGTTCTTCAGGTTTGACCTTCTTTTCCTTTTTCCCCGATGTCATAGCAGCACAATGAGGAGGTTTCCTTCTACAATGGTCAGTGTCATGATTGTTCATCTTACAATTTTTACACCACCTTTTTCCTTGGTTGAAAGATTTTCTTTCATCATATTTCCTTTCATCGAATTGTGGGAATTTATTTTTATTTTCATACCGTGGCCTATCAAATTGGTGCTTACCTTTGTTTTGATCCTTAGGATCAAATTTATTAAAGTTCTGTGGTGCCCTAAAGTTATCCACTTGTTTCTTTTTATTACCTGTTATCTCTGCTTGAGCTGCTTGATACCTTTCAGCAACATTTAGCAACTCACCCAGCCTCTCTGCACCTTGTTCCATGAGAAACTTTCTCAGGTCTGGAGCCATGGACTCTCTTAGCTGCTCTATAAGGACCATTTCCTTAAGATCTTGGGTTTTCCCCAGAGAAGTCCATTTCTCCAAGTATGTCTCTATTCGTGCAGAGAACTGGTGATAGGTTTCACCTGACAGTAGTTTAGCATTCCTAAATTTTTTCCTATAAAATTCTGCATTCTTTTCATATCTTAACAAAAGAGCCTGCTTTAGCATGTCATAATTTTCCTGATCACCTCTGCTCATTTTTGCAAAAACTTCATAAGCTGCCCCACGAAGTCCTTGAGATAACTTTAAGCTCCACCTTTCTCTCTCTAACCCATATGTGGTAGCTAATAGTTCATACCTATTTAGGTAGCTCTCTATATCATCGTCTTTCTCAACAAAATGATCTAAATGAAAATTCATAGCTGAGGTTGAGGCTCCTTGGCTAGCAGTGGCATCAGAGGCAAAGGGACTGGCACCATGTTCAGGAGCATGGCCTTGAAACTCAAACTCCCTTAGTCGTAACTCATGTTCCCTTTGTAATCTTTTATCTTCTGCTTCCCGTTCTGCAGTCAATCTTCTTTCTTCTGCTTCCCTTTCTGCAGCTAATTTCTTCTCTTCCCTTTCTGCAGTCAATCTTCTTTCTTCTGCTTCCAATTCTGCAGCTAATTTCTTCTCTTCCCTTTCTGCAGCCAATCTTTTGTCTTCTCTTTCTGCCTCCAATTTCTTAGCCTCAGCCTCAATCTGCAACCTCTTAGTCTCAGCCTCAGCCTGCAACCTCTTAGTCTCAGCCTCAGCCTGCAACCTCTTAGTCTCAGCCTCAGCCTCAAATTGTAACTTCTTAATTTCCCTTTCAGCCTCTAACTTTCTTTCGGCTTCAAACCTTCTTTCTTCGCGTTCAATAAATTTGTCACATTCCGTAGTGACATAGGCAACCATAACTTGCCCATCTAATCCTAACTCTTTTGCAGTCTGAACAGCAGCAGATCGAAATTTGGCCAGGTCCGCCATTGTCTATCAGGTAAATTTATACAATGTCTAACCAACAATTCAATCTCTAAATATATATCTAATGGACAACACAGGCACCGTGAGCTCAACCTTATTTAATTCCACCCAAGGATACCTTTTAATTCTTATATTCCCTGAAGTGAATTACCCCCACTATTTTTAATAGGTAAAGATTCAAAATCCCAAGAGCGAGACCCCAATATATGTGGTGAAGTGGGATGTTATAAATATTTATAGGGGACTTAGTGTACTGACTGAGATCAGCTGTGAAGGTATATATATATCTAATAAGAGTAGTGTATTATATATAACCTTACTTGCTGCCACATATGTATACCTCAGTCAGAATTATTCTGGAATAGTGTGATGACTACGTTGTATGTCTAGGGTATGTGTATGATGAAGTGTAAGTCATAACAACAACAGACAGATAAACAATTTAATTTATTCCACCACACTTGACAACACTGTGACACTCACATACATATAACACTCTAAAGGATATCTTAAAGGAGTCACTGATAACTTTTCAAATAACAATATGTATTCATTGCTGTTATGAATGAATATGTGTCCTGATTCAAATACAAAGGGAACCAGGAATCACAATCAATTTTACTTACAAGTTATATGTACAGAATTTATCAATATGAATATTGTAGTGACATATATTATTAAAAGTATCCTATGTGTGTCAGTTGTGTAGTAGTAATATGAGGTAATACTGGTTTTGTTTTGTTCAAGCTCTGTTGGTATTTGTCATCATGACTTCAATAGTTTGTCTTTATTGGAACTAGTATTGGAGATGTTCTCAGTTCCTGATATTAAAACAATTTAATTCCCCTCTTAATGTTATTTTTACAATGTCATTTTAAGATGGGGGTACATAATGTTGAGCTCAGCTGTCCACATCAGCTTATCTTGCGTGATGGCGGCAGGAAAGACTCCTCTGCTCGATTTCTCCCCTGGGCTCTGGAGACACCTCACTGATAGCTAAATGGACCAAGGAGTATGCTGTCCGACTCTGGATTCAGCAAAGCTCTGACCAGGTGCTGCTCAATACCATAAGACCACAGTCCCTGAAAACAAGAAGGATGTACCTTCTACGTCATAACTAATTTATACTCTCTTTTTACACTGAGCACAATACATCACAAACATTGAGTTCAGAGCGTTAGGCCAACCGTCAGCTTCATCTGAAATACTTTATACCAGTATTAACCTCCTTAATGGTTACTACGCCTCTGCACTTCCAGCATTATTTCTTTCTAGTCAATCATCTAGGTGTCAGTGTACTGTTTGGCCATTCCATGCCGTTTTACTTTCCTCCGACACCTTCTGTTCAGGCTGGAGCATTATAGGCTTTACCTCATGTTTGCTACTGAACTACACATATATACAGGCATAAATTAACAATTCACATTCAATTTTCATTAAAAGATACTGAATGTTTCAAGCTTACCACAATTCATGGAAATAAACACAGATACGTTGACTAGCAATGAATTCTGGCACAAATACTGGCACAAATTCCCATCTGCTTATGTTCCAGGCTTTTATTTAGCAAAAATATGAGCTGGCTTCAACGCACTGTTGCTTTATCAAGCTTATTTGAACTAGTGGTCTCGAACTAACGCTCCTAAGTGATTATATCAGCGAGTCTGGCCAATGGAGCCACGTTTCGACAAGTGTTTGAAAAAATTTTACCTTCCTACGTCTCCCCTAACAACCAAGGATAGCATTTATAGTCCGACTAATCGTGTTTAGCCTTACATATCATTCCAGCCAATCAGTTCAAATGTAACTTGTGGCCCATTTCCCGTACAATGGTGGTTTAAAAAAATCTACCACTGAGCGATTCTGATTTTGGGTGTTGTCTGACAGCACCATCATTTTATTTTGGCTATAACTTGTTAATTCCTAAACTATTTGCGTAACGTTTTACATATTCTTTGTCAGCAAGCCCTAAGGAACCCAAATATACAAATTTAAAAGAGCTAAGTGGCTGCGTTCAAAATATGCAATTTCTTCTACCTCCTGTTTCGAAGATGTGCTGTCTGGGTACTGTAATGTTTTCAAACGTAAACCCATCTATTGTCATCTTTCCTAATAAGAGTTTTTCAGGATTTAAAAACCTAACTCTGGGAAGGGTAGTGAATTTTATCACTGTCCGTCTGAAAAAAAAAGTTAGTGCATGTGGCCTTACACGCGTGATAGTAGTAATTGTGTATCGCGTTACGCTTGTTGGGGTGGCATTAATAGCGAGACGCGTGTTTAATTTTGCATGCGTTCCTGATTTTCATTCGCCCCTCTCTCTTTCTATTTGAGTCCATCTGTTCGTTCGTTTTGGTAACGTAATATAATTAATGTTAGGATTAATTTAGGTCATTACGCAGTGTGCCTCCCAATGTTTTTCTCAGAAATGCAATACCCGTTTTAATGTGTTGTGGAAACGCTTGTATTTATGCAGTGGCTTATATTTAACGTGGAAACGTTCCAATTTGCAGACGAAGCATAAAACAAAGGGGATTTCGAGTACTGTCATTGTGACAGCACTGTTCTTTACCATTCTTCTTCCTTTCTTTATTATATGTATTTATTACACCAGCTCTTGCAGCAGTGGTTCATACATTTACTATTTTCATATGTGTGACGGTATTGCCTCCCCTGCTTTGCAGTAGTGGTCAAACAGTGGCCAAAACATAAGAGTATCTAATATGGGCTTTAAAGATATCTACCTTCGCACAAGATTACTCTTGGCAGAGATGTAGATAGAAGGGTGATGACACTTCTATTACAAATGGAGTCTTCACAAGATATTCAGAATAAGCGAGAACAATACTGCTTTGCCTGAGTATGTTAACTCTGTAATTCTGCCGACGCTGTTGTGAAGGATTTAAGCACTTATTATTTTCAGCTCGATTAAGCCTCCACCCCTGATTTACTAAGTAGAATTTTATTATTCTAGTATAGCTCTTTTTAGAGTGTGTGTAGTAATTTGACTGAGACAAACATGCAGTAACTTTAAACTGTTTAAATTGAAGTTAAATTTGCAACATTACAAAATACAAAATTTAATAATTGTTATGCAGTGGCTTAATTAAGAATATGTCTGAGTAATGAGACAAGACACCAGTTTTAAGGACAGTCTGAGAAGATAGATTAAGATGAGAAATTAAGTGACTGTGGAGGATGAAACTTATAGCTTCAAGGGTGAGAACCTAGATTGACTCTCCCTCGCCACTTGTGACTTGTTTTATTAACTACTGTCTCACCACCTCTCGCTCAGCTGAGATAAGGATGCACTAATTACTAGCCGCAGACACAACTGTACAGTTAAGGAATACAGGTACATTATAGTAAAAGACAAACTGATCCAGTGCACATTTTATAGTTTATTAAAACAAACAAATCTATACCACAGCAAAAAAAAAACCACAATAATAACGTGCGAGTCTGCACAACCTGAAAAAAAACAATCAATGAAAGGCACAATTTTCAATTTACCACGCTCTCGTATATACCTACACGAAAACAACTAATGTTAAAGAAATATACCGTGCTGGGGTCTCTAAGCAAGAGCCACCACCCCTGACTACTCTATTGTTACTAACTAAACACACTGTAGAGTCCTTCGCCTCCTGACTGCTCTTCACTAGTGTTCACTCTGTTCCGGTTAAGACTTATTAACTAGTTTTGACTACACTGATTCAAAGGCGCTATAGGCGGTCCTGCACAACAAACTTATACACCACATAAATCCTACTCTCCTGAATTCTGCAGAACTAACTCAGAGGCTCTCTTCCAAGTATTATCTAACTCTACAGTTCCGGGGGAAAAACAACTAACTCCACTCTCTCCCCTCTCCTTCAGTTCGCTGCCTTTAGGATGCTATCATCTTCGTCTGAAGCTCAGATGAGTTACCCTTCGTCAGGTATCTCCTCCTGTTAGCATTTAGAAAGGTCTGATCTCCCTCTCTCCTCTCCAGAATACTGATGAAGGGACCCTTGGTGACTATATATTTTTTCTCCAGGCTGTAGATCTAGAAATGATGATGGCTACTCAATTTACTACACACCCAAACGACGATTTTAAACTGCTTCGGGTTATGGCCTACTGCTTTATTGTGGCAGTATGTAAACAATGCCAGGACAAAGTAGCCTGTTCGGTATTTGACCGTACAAGCTTAAGAGCTCTAATTCCTAGGCAATTTCACACTGAGGTATAGATTTCCTCACGTCATGAGAACTTCTAATGCCACTCCGTATTGCTGACTTAACTAGGGCGCCAGTTAATTTGCGCGTACCCCAGTTCTCTTCACTTACGATGAAGAGAAGGCAAAGTCCGTTGCAGGTTTAGGGTTACCTACCCTCCGCCGTGAATCGCCAGACTATCAGAATATCCAAGACCTGGCAGACTGAACTGACGCTATTCACTTTGCAGTAGTGGTCCAACAGTGGCCGAAACTTAAGAGTATCTAATATGGGGCTTCAAATGTATCAACCTTCGAACAAGATTACTCTTGGCAGAGAGGTAGATAGAAGGGTGTGATGACACTTCTATTACAAATGGAGTCTTCACAAGATATTCAGGATAAGCGGAGAACAATACTGCTTTGGCTGAGAGTATGTTAACTCTGTAATTCTGCCGACGCTTTTGTGAAGGATTTAAAGCACTTATTACTTTCAGCTCGTTTAAGCCCCACCCTGATCTTACTAAGGAAAGGAATTTTATAATTCTAGTATAGCTCTGTTTAGAGTGTGTGTAGTAATTTGACTGAGACAAACAACATTGCAGTAACTTATAAATGATTAAAATCGAAGTTAAATTTGTAACATTTACAAATAACCAAAATTTAATAATCTCTTTAGGTTTTTAACAGTTGAAAAAAATAATTGGAATAGTTTTATAGATCAATAAAAGTTATCATCACAGTTCTTTATGGTATGTTAGATTTTA